>VYXF01001961.1:52024-156914 GCA_013397295.1 Polioptila caerulea
CACCGGGGCACCGTGTGACCGTCGCACCTCTCCCGCCCGGCCCGGCCCGGCCTGCGGCGGACAGAAGACGCCGGCGCGGTTGAGAGCCCAACTTTATTACACCTCCGGTAGCGCCTGAGCGCGTCGCAGCTGCTGCTGCCCGCGACACCGCCACTCTCCCGGGCAGGACACGCTCCCGGCCCGCCGCTCCGCCCCTCTCCGCTCCGGGATGTATAATTTAATTATCAACATTTCCCGCCGCGGAGTTTGAGCCCGCCCGCCCGGGGCGGCCCCCGGTGCCCCTCCCGTGCCCCGCCCCGCTCGGCCCGGTGCATCTCGCGGTGGGCCGGGCCGGCTGGCGGCATCCCGGCAGCAGTAGAGGGAGCTGCTTCCATGCGCTTGCTGCACTGGAGCACTGTCCGCCTCCTGGGAGGGGATCCGGCTGCTGGAGAGGTCTTCCCGAAGGGCAGCGGGACCAGGAGGTCGGGGAGGGTGTTCGTCCCGGGATATACCGGGGCTCAGCACCCCAACCCTGCCTGCAGCCATTGGGCACCAGGGCCCGGGTGCTTCCACGAGGTGGAGGGTGGCAGGCCCTGCAAATTGGCTGTCGCACTGCTCTGGCGGGATGGTGGCCAGGGCGTGTGGAGCTCTGCGGTCACAGGGCAGGAGTGGTGCCAAGCTGGAGGACATCCTGGGGGTGAGGATGAGGGCATGGCGTGGAGCTGCCCAACACGGCCCCACGGCGAGGCTGCGTGGGCTGCCAAGGAGGCAGCGTGACCTGGGCAGTGCACAGGGGCAGGAGTGGGGCTGGCGAGTCCATTGTGGGCTGCGGGCTATCGGTACCGACAGGCCAGCGCGTTCACATTCTTCACCACGTAGAAGCTCATAGTCAGCGGGGGGATGACCAGGGTGCGGCCGGCCCGCAGCGGGCGAGGCTTCAGCTCGGGGAGAGTCCCGTCATCCACCATGGCCAGCGGCTGCCCGTTGAGCTGGACCGACCTGTGGAACCAGGAGAGGGTCAGCGCAGTGGCCCTGCGGACGGGACAGTGGTGGCAGTCGCAGCCATCAGCATCGAACTTACTTGGAGTGGAGCCCGTCCTTGCCATAGGGCTGCAGCAGGTACTGGTGGACAATCTTATCCCGCAGCGTCCCTGCCAGCTTGATTTTCTTTCGGGAGCGATGAAGGTTGATGATGTAAAGGGTGATGGATCCCCGGACATAGTTGTGACTGCAAAGGGGAGAGTGGGAGGTGAGGGCTGCACTGCCATGTTCCCAAGGAGCATCACCTCCAAGAAGGGGCTTTGGGGTCTCTGCAAGAACTGGCCTCATGCAGACATCCAGATTCATTGTCCTGCTGCCCCTTCAGAGGGAGATGCCACCTTCCCATCATGAAGCCTGGCGGGATGGTGGCGACACCTTTCAACCTCCCCTCTTCAGCCAGCAGTGACAAGGCACGAGAGGATGCTGCCACGGTGTCCAGAGTGGGGGTGGCCAAGGACAGAGTGTTAGTCCCAGGACAGGCCCCCCACCCCCTCAAACCCGCAAGGAGGAGGCTGAGAACGGACGGGAGCTCTGTGCGTGCATGGCATCTGCCCCGCCACCCCACGCACCTGACAGATAGGTCCAGACACTGATCCTCTGTCCCTGCCTAATCAGGCAGCCCCAAACAAAGGCTATAAAGCACTTTGCACCTGTCAGTTACTGGACAAGGTTTCCTACCGAGCTGGAGGCATGTTGAAAGCATCTGGACTGTGTAAAGGAACAGTCTCTCCTCCTCCACAATAGCAACTTGTGTCCGCGGAGGAGGTGGCGGCCCCCCCGGCTCGCTGAGGTGCTTTCAAAGACCTTATCAGCGAAACAATAACCAGGCCAGGCTCGCCGGCAGCGCGGCCTGGCGGGTAACCCGACCGACCGGGGCCCCTCGTGTGAAATCCACTCCCTTGATCTCTGCTGCCCAGGCTGCCCGGCGGCCACTGCACCGGCCCCAGCCGGCCCCGTTCCCAGGCGCGGGCTTGCCGCGACTTTCATCGGAGTGCCATTCCTGCACTCTCCCTTCACTGTGACAGCAGCCAGAGCAGCACTCGAGTGAATATCCTGGGAAGCCAACCTGCCCCAGCACGTCCTTGTTGGCTCCCATCTCCTGGGGATACCACTCATCCCACTGTGTAACCCTCAGCCCTCCTTGCTCCACTTACTTGTGGTAGCTGGTGCAGTGGGCATAAATCCGGAGCTTGTCGCGAATGACTCTGCCGGGCCGGGGTTTCCTCTGGAGACCGGCCACGTGGATCGCCAGCACCTTGGGACCAATGAGGCGCTTGTAAAGCAGGGACAGCCAGTAGTCCTGGGGGGCAGAGGGGACAGTCAGCAGCACAACGCCCCCCCTACTCACAGAGGGCGTGGGCAGGAAAGGCTGGCTCCCCTGCTTGCAGCCTAGCAAAATTTTGGCTGTTGGAGTGAAAATGTCGTGTGCCAGATGTCTGCCTTAGGATGAGCTTTTTTTGTGCAGTCCAAGCCATAATGGCATGGATGTTTCCAGGAAAGAGATTCAGGGAGGAATACATTGCCCGTGCTGAGAGACACGAGTACCCTCTAAAGGAGCTCAGATCTTGGCTGGATTGCAGGGGATGGGGAGCAGCATGAGCACCCTCGCACATAACCATGGTCCAACACATTGTCATGCTGTGGACCTGCACATCAGCTCCAGCTGATGCACACAGGGTGGGGATGTCTCTGGAGCAGGCTCTCCCCCCACTCTCTACACAGAGCTGGAGCACATCAGAACTCTTCCCAGATCTTTGTCTCTGTTCATGGCACACTGGCTTTTGGGACTGCTGAGGGTGCTCAGCTTCCCAGAGGTATTTCTCCCATTTTAAAGCCTCTTGTGGAGCATGGGGAAGCCAAGCACTCAAGAAAGAGGAAATGCTCAGACCCTACACACATGCATAAATGATGCAGCCTTAATTACGTCACCACACACTAGTTTTTCCCACAGGGCACGGCCTCACACGGCACGCAGGATGGGCCCCAAGCCCTGGGGAGAGAGGTGAGGCTGTGTGGTGACGGAGGCTGCTGCCGGCAGGGCCCCCCACTCATCCGCTGCAGAAGCTGGGAGGTGTGTGGTAAATGAAGCAGGGCTGTGGGAAGGGAAAGGGCAGGCTCAGGCCCTTGCCTGCTCTTCTGCAGGATGGGGCTCTGGCCCCGCTGCTGCTCCAGGCACACCAGGGGATGCTGGGGAGATGAAGCCTCTCGCCCTGCTTCTCTGAGTGCTGCCTGTGTGTGCTCAGGCACCTTCATACACATAAGCACTCTGGATAAACACCCTCTGATCGCCCCAGACTGGATGTCCTAGAGGGACCGTGTGCCCCAGGGCAATTGGGATGATCCTCCCTCCCTGCTGGCAATGTCAAATGTCCAGCAGTGATGGTCACAGTAGCACCAGGGGCCGCTCTGCCTGTCAGGTCTGACCTGCATTGTGAGGAGGAGATGAGTATTAAACAAGCACCCTGTGGCTCTGCACAGTGCCTGGGAAGGGCGAGGAAAGCCTGCGTGGTCAGGATAGTGTGATGAAGAGGTCTTGCATCTCAGAAGGGCATGTGGTTGGGAATGGGGTCTCCAGGCCCCCAGGATGCAGGGCAGAATGGGTGGGCGGAAGTGCAGATGTTTCATACAGACTCAATTACCCATCCTGTGTGTGGGGAGCCCTCACACAGCCCCTAACACACATTTTGGGAAAAGAGGTCAGCATATAAAACCGAGCAGTGAGGCACCAGTAACCAGCACAAGGTGAAAACCCACCAGCCAGACTGGACTGCCGGCCCCATGCTCTTTGCAGTTCAGCCAAGCTGATCTGTTCCATCAGCACTTAGCTGGTCTGCCAAAGAGCAATCTAGACACACTTCTCACTTTCTGGGCAAGATTTTGGCATAATGCTGGAGGAAAAGCCACCTTCTGTTCTCCTCTTGCTACTCCCAGCCAAAACCACGGGGCTTTGTGCCACACCAGCCTGGTAACTGCTTCCTCTGGAAACTCTGGGCCCCAAAGTAGATGTGAGTGTAAAGGGAGAGGCTCATGTAGCTTGAGATGGCTCAGCCACGAGGCCAAAGCTTCCAGGGAGAATGAGCTGCAGTTGCTCACTGCTGCTTATGTGTGCTGTCAATGAGGCCATGCCTCTGCCCCTGACCCTGCTGGCTGGTTGGGCTGCTCTACAGCCTGAGGATGTCCCTTCCTGCAGCAAGCTTTGGTGGGAAGCAGTGCCAGCCTGTGCTGCTCAGGCTCACGAGGAGCAGGAGAAACAGTACTGCTGTCTCTCTGGCGAGCCACCCTGATTAGCAGAGTCATTAGATGAGTAACTACTTGAGTTTGCAGTGAGGACAAAGAAAAGCACAGACTTGACTGTTTAGCCCCATGGTTGTGAGTTAAAACTAAGTTTGGTATCCTTAGCTACCTGTCAGTTCAGGCTTTTAGATCTTTTCTAGAAGCCCTCCTAGGGTTTCTCACCTCCTCTCCATATTTCCACTGATGAGATGCTGCTTTCACCCACAAGTTACAGGAGTGATAGAGGCCAGACTCCCAGTGTCTGCCCTCAGAATGTCCATATGGATCTCAAGAGCTGATCTGCAGGGGGCTCTCAATGGCCTTGCCTCCATGGCGAGCTGGCACCAGTAGCTCCAGCCTCCAGCTGAGCAACCACCCCTCTGGTCTGGGTGGTCCCCAGGGATTTGCTGCTTTTACATCAGTGTCCCTCCACCCTCAAGGCTCAGCAGCAGCAAGGTTTGTAATGTGGGGGTCCTGGGAGGCTACCCAGCCCCAGGACCTACCCCAGCTCCTGCCAAATTTCACATCTCAGCACATGCTCTTCCCAAGGATGCTCTGAATAACCCTGCAGAGCTGGGAGCATTGAGCCCCAGGCTCCCGCCATGATGTCTCATGGGCAGAGCTGTGCCATTCAGCACCTCCCAAGCTGGGCACAAGGACAGGTGATTGCCTCTCTGAAAAGTATTGGCTATGTTTTGTGAGCTTCTGGCCGAAATAAGGGTACACAGCTTTTCTGAGAAAAACCAGGCAGGTGCCATGGTATGGGTAAGACAGTCAGCAGTGATTTAGGGTGAGTTGTTCTGCAAAGTATGAGGTGATCACAGCTGAGTGTGCAGTATTCCAGCACAGTCAATGCCTCCAGGGCAGTGCAGGGAACACTGTGACCCTTCAACATCTGCAGGAGGTGAGGGGAGAGCACTGCTTTTACCTCACCTTGCTGGCAAAGCTAGCTCCAAAGTCTCAGTTTCAAGAAGGATGTGAAAATACCAAAGAGAGTTCAAAGGAGGGCCAGAAAAATGACCTGGGTCTGAAAAAGGAGTCGTCAGCACTGGCCTCAAGGCACTCGAGCTCTTCAGCTCACTGCAGGGAAGCACTGAAGACAGCTGCAGCTTTTTGCGTCATCGCAAATCCACTTGTGTGAGGGGCCAAAATCATGTTATTTGCAGTAAATTACCAGGACCAGGTGACATCAAGCACTTGGATGATGAATTACACACCTAGCATGACTGAAACAAACCTGCTGAGGGCAGACACTTTCCCCAGCTAGGCTGGTGCTCCAGGGCTGCTCCTTCCACTGGCATGAGTGAACCCCAGCCAAAATCACATCAGGGCTGCTGGGCTCCCGCAGCTACCAGCTCCTGTTCAAATGGGACCAGCTTGGGAAATAGTTGCTCTTGAAACCCAGCTTGGCTGCAACCAGGTTGGCTTTTCCATTGATCAGTCACCTCTTCCTCAGCTCCTGACAGCAGCTGGCACCCGCTGCCATGTGGCACACCCTGTGCAAGCAAGTTCCCCAGGCTGGCAGTGCCCACATACCCCTTTCAAAGACATGCAGTGTGCTGCTGGACATCCTGTCAGGGGCAGCCTCAGCAATGTCCAGGGAGACAGGTTGCTCCAACCAGTGCAACTGCAGAAAGGATTTGTCTTTTGGAGTCACAGAACACTCTTGTTGTGAGAGCTGAGCCAGCAATACAGCTGCAGCAGTAGAGGAGGGATAGCAGAGAAGAATCGGGTTTGTTATTAGTCCTACAGGAATTGAAGGATCTTTCTTGGTTTAATTACTTTGCAGACCCATCAAGCAGTACTGCAGGTGAGGGGCACCTGAAGGCAGAGCCTTCCTGTGCCTCAGGAGCTCTCCTGTCTGGGACCCCTGATTTATGGGCAGGAGGGGTGCTTGTGTTGAGTGAGCTGATGTGCAGAGCTCAGGGAACCTCATCTTCTGAGCCCCAAGGGGACAGTGAAGACATACAAGCTTTCCACTAGAGAGGGAAAGCCCAGAGGGTCCTACCTGATCTCTTTGCACATTTTACTTCATTGCAGAAGTTTTAGAGACATCAACTTTTGGAAACAAGGTTGATTAGGCATACCCTGAGGCAGAACTGTTAGCTAGACCCTCCTGTCTGCAGAACCATCAGGAGAAGTGCAGGAGTTATTCCAGTGCTCTCCTAGAGGCAGCAAAGCATCTCTGCTGCCCACCTGAGTTTGTTTAGCTCCGTGCTCTCCACGTGTGAGAAGACGTTTCCATAACCAGAAAACCAGACTAAAAGAGCCATAGCCCTTCAGTCTCCTGGGGACTGTAAATTCAGCAAAGGCAGCTGAATTTCAAACGAGTAGACTGTGAGCCTGTGGTGCACAACTTCCTCTGGCTGGGGCTGCCAGGGCATGGCTTTATGTTCCCTAGTCACCAGCAGCATCAGCTGGCTGCTGCTCACTCTGTTCTGTTTCTTATTGCTTCTTCCTGGTTCTGAAGCTGCCCAAGTTCTTCCCCTGTGCCTTATGCACACTCGAGTTTTAACAGCCTGTCGCAGAGAAGTCAATTCCTTCCCCTTCATCTGCATTTTTCCACAGTCTGAGAAACCTGTGTGGAGATAAGGGCTGGCTGGTCTGAACATCACAGGACAGAGGGCTTTGCTCTTTTATCCCTTTGTCGAGCCTGATGGCTTGTTTCTGAAAAAGGCATCTTACAGAAAAGTAGTGATTGTGGTTGTGAAGACTTGGAGGGATGGAGAAGCTGCCACTTCCCAGGGGGCCTGTTCCAGCAGTTACATATCTGGACTGTTGACAATACCCCTCCTTCTTTTTGTCTTGAATTTGTCTGGCTTCAGCTTCAGACCAGTGGTTCTTGTTCTTTCTTTTTCCACTAGATTAAAGAGATTCTCAGCATCCAAAGCTTTCTCCCTGCAGAGGTCCTTACATCCTTTTCAAGGTGTAGCTGCTTGTTCCTCCAGCAAGGCTGGATAATGCTGCTTTTAACATTATCCCTGAGTTTTACGTGCTTCTTAAGTGGGAGTTCAAGGTTTTCTCAGCCAAACCCATTGCAAGGTCCTGTGACAAGCAGAGTCAGGCAGAGCCTCATCCCAAAGGCAATAACATTTTCTGAAGTCAAATTCATCAGCTTCAGACACTAATGCTGCCCTCATGAGCTCTCAAGCCCCCACTCTCAGGGACATAATCTGTTTGCTGTTTTGTGTGTGCCCCCTCCTTGTGTGGAGGTTCTGGAGAACTGAGCAGTCTCTTACAACATTTGCTGCTGTATTGGGGAGTCTGTGAGTGACCACCACAGGGGACACTCCAGAGATGGTCTATGAATGAGGAACAAGGCTCCTTCTAGCCCCAAGCAAGGGGGATTCCAGTGGACTGACCTGCCAGAGGCTGGTGGCACCAGCTGGGGGGGAGGAGGGGGCAGCACACAGAGATGCTGCAGCAAAGTGGCCCCTTGCCTCTTCCCTCTGCTCTGCCCTTTCTGGACAGGACAGACCTTTGCTTCGATCCAGACAACTCCACCTATGAAAGGAAAGGCCAATGCTGACCAAACCCTTTTTTGCTGAGGCTGCGCCCCAACAGGTGCCCCAGCACCAGTCCTCTGAAGCTGCTGACATCTCTGCCTGGGCATCTGTTGCTCTCACTATGCTGATCCTCTTCCTTCCTGCTCTAACGGCTGCAAACACTTCATCTCACACCACTCTTTCCTGCGTTGCCTCATGCCTTTACATCTTCCTGCAGCTTTCTCCTCAAGCAAGTGGTCTACAGCAAAATTCCTACTATGGGAGCAGCAGCCACAGGAATTGCTGCGAGGCACCCATGGCACTGAGGGGACAGCCTGCCCAGGAAACAGGAAAGTGGTGAGTAGGATGTGACCCCTGCCTACTGCCCATCACAGCCTGGCTCCAGCCAGTGGCCTCCCCAGCTTCTTGGGATCTGAGCAGATGGAGGAAGAGCCAAATCTCTCTTTTGTCATCACCTCTCTTTAACAGGGTCCAGGCGATGCAGGCTACAGGAAGGGAGCGGAGTTGCCAGATCAGAGGGCTTGGAAACCAAATACAATTTTTCTGTTTCCTGTTCTTCCAGAACACCAGTCTACTCTGGGAATGGTCTTTCTGTCCCACCCCATCCACAGCCCTGGGTTGGCTCTGTGACCAAGCTGGGCAGGTCTAGCACTAGCATGGTGCCTCTCTGGGACAAGCCATCTCTGGGAGATGTGAGCCGTGGTTGTGTCCATCCTTCCAAGACCAAGCTGCTGCTGCTGGTCCCAGATGGATTTTATCTCTGCCCCAGACTCCAGTGCAGGAGGAACAGTCCAGCTCCAGCTCTGCACATGTCTTGCAGCTCCAGTGGGTGGATGCCAGAGCTGCTATCCACAGCATGGCTTTGATCCATTTGAGAGTCCATGCATATGCACTTCAGAGACCCTTTTTCTGGTGCACCAAGAGGGAAAAGCCCCTTAACCCACTGTGACAGCAAGCAGAGATTAGCTGCTTTAAATCTGTCTCCTCGTTCACAGATACAATGATCCTCAGAGCTAATCTGGAACTCCTGGAAGGAGCGAGGGTGCAGAAAGCAGACAACGCCTCAGTCCTTGAGACATGATAGAATGGACAAGGCAGTGGAGTGGATACTCTGCTCAAACCTGCTCCAGGCAGTTGGGCCAAGGCTCTCCGGGAGACTTCACAGGGCACCACTTCCCTTCTTCCCTTCACTTTGCCCTTCAGCAGACCATGCTGTAGCTTGACATCTCACGGGAGAGCTTTTCCTCCATGCACACCTGAACTGCCCGGGGCTTCATCCCTCCCATCTGCAGCCAGAGCAAATGTCCTCTAGCAACAGTTCCTGCCAATCTTTGCCTCTCCCACCCGTGTCTGCCGGCATCACTCCCACCACAGTCAGTGCTCTCGCGTGCAGGGCAGATGGGGGTGCCAGATGCCCGTGCAGCAGATTTATAGTCATCAGGAACAGCTTCCAAGTGTGTGTATGCAAGCTCCATTGAACCTGCTTGCTCTCCCCATCCTTTGTCACTCCCAGACTTGGGACCGTGCCTCTGCCTGCACGGCATGCTGAGGTCCAACCCGACCACCCTCTCCTAGACAGTGACCTGGAGCCGAGGGTCCCCGCGGGGGGAACAGCAGCCGCAGTCCTGCTCTGGCAGCTCGGCCGGCGGCGTGTGCGCAGCGCGGTGCCTCAGTGGTGGATGTGCAGATGAGCGGGCACAGCAGCAGGGCTGAATTCCCCGGCCCACAGGGTGGCCATGGGTACAGGTGGGCGAGGACACAGCTCCTGCAGCCCTGGCCCAGGGAGGACCCCTCGGGTGCAGCGTCTTCTACGGAGAGGGACCGGCTCGGGGGACGGCCGGGACCTTCAGCTGCAATGAGCAGCGCCTCCTGCCAAGCCAGCTCAGCTAATGAGCGCACCGGGGAGCGTGTACGTGCAGCAGGAGAGAGCACGGCCGGGGGACCCGCTCCCGCTCCTGGCACCTCGCTGGAGGGCCCCTTGCCTCCTTGGACCTGGAAACTGGGGGGGCCAACCCGTTCCCTGACGAGGAGGTGCTCGGCACAGGTCAGACAGACCTACTATGGGCCCAGGGTCCTCCCTCCTCCAGGACAGACAGTAATGTTCTTTCCCATTCAGTTCTCCTCGGTGTCTTTGGGCAAAGCCAAGGAGGTGAAAAATCACCCGCCACCATCCAAGCATCTGATCACAGCACCATTGGGCACAGACCTCCGCACTGCTGTGATGCTTTCTCAAGGACGCCATCAATTCACAGGCAATATCATATTGTCTTCTACCACCTTCTACAGCTGAGCAGGCAGCCCCTGCTCTTGATTTACCCTTAATCCCCGCATATGAATCTTATATGCAGAAAAGAACTCTGAGTGTCTACCAAACTCGGTATCTCACCGTCCATACTCATTAGAGGAAGGTCCATGAGGAGCCACAGGAAATGGAAGTCTGGTTTACATGGGGTTTGTGTTCCTCAAGCCCTGCCTAGAAATATGCCCAAGTTTTTTCTCTGTATAGGTATAACCTTACAGCATTGTACATTAACGGAGCAGAAATCAATACCAAGGATAGATAAAAAAGAGGTGAGTACCACGTGGAAGAGCACTGAAAAATGTCTTTAGCATTCTGTAAGAATCTGAAGAGAAATCTCATGCCTGCCTAGGGCGAAATAAATGTATTGCTTCCCTCTGGACTGTTTCAGAGAGATATTAAGGAAAGAGAGATAGACTATGTACGTTGCATGCCTGAAATGATCCTAGACGTACTAAATGCCAAATCAGCATTTCAAAGGCACTGCCCTGTGAAGAACAAATATTGGTGCCACTTCTGCCCTCCTTTCCTCCACTCCTTACTCCCCAACATGTGTAGGTTTAAGTGCAGGCAGGTAGACTGATGTACCTGCAAAAGGCTTTATTTGAAGGGCTTCTCTGACTATTATACAGCTGACTGCCCCAATCACTCAGGAAGAAAAAGCACTCCAACCATACATGAAAATGCTCTCTCAAAAATAACAAGGCAGTAAAACACTTGAGCTCAGAGGGAGACTGGACAGGCAATTCTGGCAACCAGGATGGGCACTCAAGCTGCCCTTCCACGGGTGAAGGACCTGGAGTGGCACACAATGACCATGTCTCTTGCAAGGTGTCCCAAAAGCCACTTAGCTCATGAGTCAGCTGTGTATGGGAAGCCCGGCAGAGATGCGAGCATCTTCCTAATTCCACCGTGAAGCTTCAGTGCCTGTTAGCCACACTGCTGCCATCCGAGGCCATCCCCTCATTGGACAAGCAGGCATCAGCAGTGGCAGGGGAGGAGAAGGAGGTGCAAAGACTGCTAAGGGGAGCCCAGGCCTGGATCGAAGCTCCCTGAGGAGCTGGCAGCTGGAGCTGTGATTGATGCTGTGGCTGAGCAGCCCTTCTCTCAGCAGGCAGCTGAGAACTGCCTCACGCCCAGCCGGCGTGCGGAAACCTCTTTGTCATGGCAGCTAATGAGCGGATTGTATTTCACAGCGCCGCGGCCCCGCACAGGTACAGCCAGCGGCTTTTATCTTCCTGATAGCTCCCACGGGAAAAGAGCAGCCCTGAGAGCGGAGCAGGTCACGGCCCGGTCTTGCTGGGCTTTAAGGTGTTTGCACTTTTTAAACCCTTTGTTGGTTTTCACCTGCCTGTGGCTCCTTTAAAGCACAGGCGTGGAGGGAAAGGGGTTGTGGAAGCACCTGCCAGAGTTTGTGCAGGAGCACAGTGGTAGAGTGTGGGATCAGTGCTGAAGCACATGGGAGAGTGAGGAAACAATCATGACAGCGATTGGCACCTAACTTATTGGAGACTTATCTTTAAAACAACAGCAAAATCCAAGTTAAAGACTTCCACTGTGTTTAACAGCCTGACTTTATTCCTTTAACTCCTTCCCTGGCTTTAATCCCGTTCTGGACTGCACTCCTTCTCCAGCATCTCTGGGGCTGCTGCCCCACTCTGCCAAGAGAGCTGGCCATGGGCCACCCTCTGCCCCGCTGTGCCAGGAGAGCTGACCATGGCCATCTGCTATACCTGGCAGGCAGGAGCTGGCCTGCACCCATCCAGCTGGGAGCAATCCAGGGGGCCCTGAAGTCCTGGAAAAGGAGTTGATGTGGCTTAGTCAGGGAAACTGGCTCTTCAGGAGAAATCCATCAAGTTCTAGCTGCGCGCTCAGGTTCATCTCAAACAAAGCTCATGCTCCCCCCAGCCTGGGCCCCCAGACTTGGCAGGTATCCTTGCTGGAAGGCTGCATGTGAGAGCAGACCAAGGTGCCCCAGGAGATACCCAGAGCAGCACTGGCAGTGGACCATGCTCTCCTGCTCACTGGAGCCAGCCTGATGTTCAGGCATGCTGTTGCAGGGATGCTGTTTTTATTGCCTGAGTAGGCAGAGCTGACTGAGATGCAGCTCCCTCAGACTTTGCTCCCCTGCAGGCACCCCTGAGATCCCAGCACAGCATCAAGGGCAGGCTCACAGTGTCAGGGTTGTGCACATCCCCAACCCGCTGGCAGTGTCTGCTGGGTCATGGACCAATAAATCCCTTCTAAGGAGAGATGCAGAGCACCCAGCTGCTCTGCCAGGCTCTCTGCTTATAAGGCAGTATATTTTAGAAATCTCTGGAAGAAATGGAAACCTGCTGCTTTTAACAGGATTTTTCATATGGTTTCCTTATCAGCACCACATGTTCTGGGAGTGCCCCTCTGCCCAGGTGTTTCTGAAGAGTGAGGGATGTTGTGGGGCACTGATGAGAGCCACTGCTCGCTGTGAAGCTTTCACCTTGGTTTCTAGAAATCTGAAATTAGGTGCTGAAGCTCCAGCCTGGCTTCCCTTGGGCCAGCTCAACATGAGTGATGCAGCTACCTGTCCCATCCATCCCTCCAACTCGCCAGCTTGCCCTGGCACCCCTCTGTGGTACCAGCCTCCCTCCTGTGCTACCAGCCCTGGGGCATTAGCTGAAATTTCAGCTACAGAGGTATCGCTCTCCCATCTGCCTCCAACATGTTGCTCTTGACGTGAACTTACATCTCCTATTAACACTGTAAGGAACAGATCTGGAGAATTCATTTTCCAGCACAGTTCAGAGAGGCCACAAGGAGAGAATCCCCCCAAATGTGCAAGGAGAAGCCAGCACCAGCACGACATGCCTGGGCAGACCTACCGGCAAGGGGTTGAAGTTCTGGTCCACCAAGTGGTTGTGGCCATGGTCGAGGAAGGAATGCCGCACCACCACGTCGATGCCCTGGCTGGCCAGCAAGCCCAGCGTGTTCAGCCACCTGGGGACAGAGGGGACAGAGCCAGGGCACCATGGGGAGGGGTGTGGGTGGGGGCACCACGGGGACAATGCTATGGGGGGGACTGCCTGGTCCCAGTGGCACAACTCATCTCATGCATCCAACCTGATCCCTGTCCCAGCACCTGAGCTGAAGCCTCCACATGATTTTGTGAGCTGGGCATTAACTGGCTCCCACTATCCCTGCCCCAGCAAGTCCACACGTCTCTTCCCCTACCCCAGCTGTGCCCAGCTTACATGTCCCAAACCTGTGCCTGAACCCCTCTATGCACCCCAATGTCTCAGCCCTATGCCCAGAGCCTGGGGTGCTCCCCCAGCCTGCCAGCACTCTGCACCCTCTGTCTGAGCAGGTGCAGACCTGCTCAGGACTAGACCTTTGCTCTGGCCTGTCTTCTCACACTCCCTGGGCAAGATCTTCAACTCTCAGCCTGCCACAGCCCTGACAGTCCAGACATGTCCCTGTGCTTCCCTGCAAAGCTTAGATAATCTTCCTCCATCTTTTGTGATCACAGCCAGTTCTGAAGATCCGAACTGGGGCTTTGCAGCAGGATGTCCAGGCCACGGGGCTGTGCCAGAGGATAAGCCCCAGGAGCCAGGAATGGTTGTAGCTTCAAAGGAGAGAAAATGGAAAGCAGAGCTGAGATGGGGTAATAGGTATGAAATGGATAAATTAACAATACTCAGGCTGCCAGGGAGTACTGAGGGGGTCTCTGGGCCTGGAACTTGCCCTCTTCCAGCTGCAGTGCCTTTGCAGCACCTCAGCCTGCAGAGCCCATGGGGGTGGCAGTGCCCTGGTGCTGGCAAGGCAGTGTCACTCACAGGAACCCGGCTGCATATGAATCAGAGAGGTTGTTCATGCCTCCAGCTGAGGTCATGCCAACACCTTCCAGCCAGATCTTCTTCCCTGGTGTGTACGTGTTCACTACCTGTGTGAGAGACAAAAGCAACAAAAATTACTCTGGTGAACCTGTGATTTAAAGCCAAGGCATTCATCTCCTGTCTCATGGGAAGACTTGAGGAGACCTTTGCTGATGGTGCTGTTGGACAGTTGGTGCCTGCCTGGCCATGGCACGTCACTCTGTGTCTTTACCTTGGCTGGGTGGTGGGGGACTATTCCTCACTCTTTCCTGCTACTGCCAATGTTCCACTCACATCTTCTGGAGCTGCTCCCAAACGTTCTCTCATGTTCCAAGTCCCAGATCCTGCTGTTGCCCTGTGGCCTCCCCATGCACTCTGTCCCACAGACTGCCCTCTCATGTCACCTTAACTCTCCTCACCTCCTTCCAAGGTGGCTGCCAGCCATGGGTAGCCCCTGAGCTCCAATGGCACTGCAGTGTGGGAGCACTGAGCCACATACTGGAGCCACATGGACTAAAGGTAGTTGGGCACTCAAGGAGAAAGCAGTGTGATTCCATCCACAGACAGTCCCACAGCTGAGCAGGGGCTGCTTTGCCACCTGAGGGGTCCATGGCACTGGTGGGACATGCAGGTCTGAGTACGCTGGCCCACCCTTTACAAGGCTTCAGCTGGCAGTGCAGACACCTGTGAGATGCCAGATGGGACAGGAGGACTCAGATGGCCAGAGCAGCCTTCTCCCAGCCTGAGCGACCTTTGGCACCACACCCTGTCCCCTCTCCTGCAATCCCACTTCTCCAGGCTGGGTGACAAGCTCCCAAGACCACATGTCGGCAAACCCAGCGGCCCCAGGAATGCTCTGCGCAGCCTGATGGACCCTGCCCCATTAGTGAGGAGCACTGGAATGTGCTGGGTGGACTGGGATCCCTCAAAGATGTTAAATACGCCAGCTCTGGGCTGCCTCCCACTCACAGCCTGTGAGAGTCGACAGCCCTGACTGAAGCCCCAGAGGCGTTGGCATCCTGCCTGTAATTATCTAAGCCCGCCACCTTCCCCGGTCGGAGAGGAAGCAATAAAACAGGGAAGTGGACAAGTCCAGCTGCTCTAATCAGCCCCGGCAGGATGCACGGACTCAGAGCCAAGCTGGAGGCTATTAGCACCCAGTGCTGTGCTTTTGCTCAGCCACACTGGCATTCCCAGGAGAGCCTTCCCCAGCCTTGCCCAGTGCAGACCAAATTCTGGCCCATGGGTGTGAGGGTTCCCCTAAACTGCACCAGGGGCAGCTCCTTCCTGCTTCTGGTCTGGGAACGGATGGAGTCCCACTCCATTCCCAGCAGATTCCAACCTGCAGCAGAGGTGGGACACATGTAACCACTTTTGGCAGGGCATTATACCCATGGGGGCTGGGTCAGCTGGTGTCTTTTGTTTGTTTGGTGTCTTTTTGAGTTTATTCATTCTATGGTTTTTCCCTGGAGGAATTACAAGTGAGACATTGTGGTGAGTGGTAAGATTTGAAAACCTGGACAAGACAGGATGGATGGACATCTCTAATCCCTAAGGCCTTTTTTCCTCACTAGGTGTTCCTTACTTCTTCCAGGACTGATGGCTGAGTGTGCCAGTCTCAGCCCTGGCCCCTCTATTAGCCAAAGCAGGGGGACCCTGCAAAGCCCCTGTCATGTATCCCATTGTTAGAGATGTGAGGTGGGTGCCCTGCACAGTGAGGGAAGGAGCGCTCACAAGCCAGGCAGAGCCATGGACTCTGACACCACAGGCCAGCAACAGCTGGGTTTTTTGACACAATCAAAACACAATCATCAGGGAAAAAAGACACTAGTCCATAATGGTCACAATTCTCCACCAGTGAGAATCACTCTGGGAATGCAACTGTCACCAGTTTGCAAGCAACATTTCCGGGCACTGTGAGCAAGTGGGGCAAGATGTGGCTGTAGGAGCCCCCTCCTGAGCAGACTTGGCTGTGCTCAGGAAGGTTTGGTGCCACCTGGCTGCTCGCTCCTCTCCTTGTTCAGGGGAGCAGGTTCAGTTTCACCCTCATTACATGCTGCTGCCTTCCAGAACAGGCAGATGGGAGCCTCAAGCCAGTCAGCTGCCTCAGCAGGGCTTTGCGCGGTGTTTGCTCCTGCCCTGTGCACCCAGCCTGTGTCCCAGCACAACTGTACAGCTCATGCTGTGCCACAGCCTGTGGCCACTTCCCTCACTGCACATTCCCCCTGGGGCCAGGCTTTGTGCTGCCTGCTGTTCCACCCCATGCCCTGAATGAGGGCTGGCTGCATTTTCACTGGGAGCACAGGGCCCAGCAGCCACCCTCCCTGCCTGCCCCACGCCAGCTCCCCTGGATGCTGAGCCCTGGCCAGGAGCTGTGCCACAGCCAGACACTGCAGGCATGGTGACCCCTCGCCCCTGCAGACCCTTTGTACCCTCTCACCTTCTGGATTTTCCTGATCTGGTCTGAGAGTGTGTCTAACAGCCGTGTTTTCAGAAAGTCTGTCACTTTGGCCACTCGACCATCAATGTAGTAACTGGAAGGAAAATAAGAAGACAAAGTCAGACAGTTGGAAGTATCTCTGCCCCCAAACCCCGTCCTCCTGTTCTGCTGCTGTCCCATACCAAGAAGCTTCCTTTGCTCTGGAGGAGTCCCTGCTTGCACCCTGTCCTATCCTGGCCCTCTGGCCATGCCTGTCTGGCAGACGCTTCAGTATCCAAAACAAAAGGTGGACACACCCTGAACACTGAGCATCCTGCACTTCAGGAACCATGCGAAGTTTTGCAATTTCTTAACTTTTGCTGGTGAAACTCTGGGGGCAGTATTCTAAAGGCTGGGAGCAAAAGGCCACCTGCAAAGGCTTCGCAGCACTCTTGCACAACCTACAGCTTCCTAGCTTGCTCTTTGAAAAAAACAACACAGCTGAATCCCCCTGTCAAGAAATGTTGTGGCTGTTACCAGCAGAGGAAGTCCTGCTCTCACAAAAATACCTTCTGGCCTGCGAATGCCAGGGAGAGTTTCCTATACAGGGGGCTGATTCCTGCTCTCCATGTGCTTGATTTTATGAAGTACAGCTACAGTGCTGCCCATAACGATGTGAATCATCTGTCTCTAAGTGTGAGAGGAAGGCTCTGAAATGTCTCACTGCTGCCTCCTGGCTCCAGGATATAAGGTGAAGCACTCTGTCCTGACTGCACATACCCTGTGTCTAGAGGTAATCCCAACCTGCTCCTCCTGAGGAAGAGTCTTGAGCTGTCACCTCTCCTCCATGCAAAGAGAAATGACAGCCCTTGTACATCTCCCAGAGGCTCCTGCCAGTCTTGCACGGAACAGGATGGTGCTGCAGCATGCACTGGCATATCCCTGGGCCGGCCCTTGTTCTGATGAATAGGTTTTGTAACAGGAACTTTATGAACCTTCTCCTCTCAAATCTGCATTGTGCATCAGCCACTCACCACAGCAAGCCCCAGAGAATGTCAGAGCCATGCTGGGGGGATGGAGGTTTCCAGCAACAGCAGGAGCTCTGGCTGGGGCTGGTGGGGCTTAGTTATTGCCTCCCATCCCTCACTGGATCTACATCCACTGAGATTTCACCAGAGTTACACAGACCCTCTCCCTCCCTGCAGACCTCCATGCAGCTGTGGGTGCTGGGATGCATAACAGGCTGAAGACCTGGGCTCTGAAGAAAGGTGGATTCACCTTCCCAGAGCTGCTTTCACCATGACATGCATCTCATCTGCACCAGTGAGCAGCTGTAGCAGTTGTAGTGGCTGTTTCACTTGGGTGCTGGAATGCAGGAGCGTCCCCAAAGGATGCTATGGGCTAACTCAGCCTCAGACAGAGCACCTGGCACATGTGCAACATGCACGAGTGCTTGGAGAGGATTTTTGTGTCTCACTGCTTCAAGTCCCTAACTGTCCCAGAGCAGAATTCTATTACAGGCTCAACTTGCAAATGCATTCAACGAGAAGAACCTCCTCTGCCACCCCTCCCCCAGGCGTGCAGTCCCAGCTGTGTCCCCAGCAAAGCATGGGAACATGCCAGGCATGTCCCCAGCATTGTGTGACTGGGTAAGGAGGCAAGAGGCATTTCTCTGTATCCACGGTGACTGGAAGGTGCTAAGGGCAGAGAAAATCTCTGAGGAGAATTTAGGAAGTGTTCAAAATCATTCCGATCACTTACACACTATCGAACCACTGGCTGCTGGAAGGAGAGCAGATCTGTGAGCAGCAGGCAGTGGTGGGGTTTACACAGATTACTTTTTAAGACAAAATTACAAAGCAGTGTTCTCTGGGGATGACAGATGTTTGGATTTTAGCACCGCACTTAAAAACTGAACAGAAACGACTTTTTCAGACTGCTGTGGACTAAACACCCCATCACCTGGGCTGAAAACAGGCTGAAAGACACAAAAAAATGTTTGCATTCACCGGGAAAAGATGGAGTTAGATAGACCTCAGTCTGTGCATGACCTCTCCAATGCATCAGGTTTTCTGCAGGGTTTAGCTCCTTGGCCAACATGGTCACAGAGCCCAGGATAAATCTCTTGGAAAGCAAAGACAAGCTTGCACCTCCCCATCACCTCTTTCAAGCACAAGGTGTGCTCTGACATGCAGCTCCACTGCCAAGGGGAGAGGACCAGCAGCAGACCCAGAAGAGACTCTGCTCCCCCCTGAAATCACATGGAGGCAGCCTGGGGAGTTGCTGTTGTGCTCAGCACAGCCCAGACCCTACAGGGAAGAGAAATACCCTGGAATATGTGCCATGGTCACTTTTTTTTTTGACACCTTCATTTAAAACCCAAAGAAACAGAGACTGGTAGAGGCATGAAGGACAGAAATAAAGTATCGGTATTCCTGCTTCAGTATCAAGAATTCTTGGTAAGGTATTTCCTGGGGGCATGAAGAGGGGAACACTTCAGCTTTGGGTGTGTAAAAAGAGCATGAAGACAATTACAAGCTTCAGTAAAATGGGCAAGGATCTTTTGCAAATCTGCCTGGGAAGTCCTCAGTTGCCAACAGGTAGTTTCATCCTCCTCAGACTAGGAAAAAGGGAAAATGGCACCAGTTGCACAAGGCTTGTGAGGAAGAGAGGAACTGAGGTCTGTGCTGATACCTGGCTACTCAGGAATGGGTTTCCAGCTGTAGGCTTCATCTCATTTAGTTAAGGGCCCTTCCTTTTGGCAACTTTAACCGTCAGTACAGGCAGTATAGAAATCCACAAAATGCAAACAACTGTCAGGCCTTTAACGCAGGAGAAGAGCTCATTAGACGTGGATTATTCCTTGGAGAAAAGGCTGCAGCTTTGCTGATATTTACAATGACTCAATGCACTTGACTTTAGAAACAAAAACCAAAAAAAACCCCAACAACCTAAAACAGTCACAACTCTTCAACCTCCAAAAAAGGCAGCAGCAGCTGCAGAGATATCCAGCACTGGCAAATACCTCCCCAGGCAGCCGACCTGAGCCAGCCCCGGGGTCCATGGCACTCACAGCCTCCTCTCCAAAGTCCAGCAAGGAGGTGAACGGAGACCCTCCCCATCATGGGCAGGGTCAGCCACGACTCTGCAGAGGCAGAGCACAGTAGCTCTTGGACAAGCTCTTTGTCTCCGACACAGGCTGACAGTTCTTTCAGTGGGCTCTGGGAATGGTGCAGCAGCAGAATTGGCCCTGAAGCCGAGGAGCCATCAGCATGCACACCATGAGCACTGGCCATGCTGTTTCTCATAATTCAGGGGAAAACAGATATGGCCAATCATACAGAGTTGGGCCATTGTGTCCCCCAGTTTGATGCCACTATACCTATGAACAGGCGGTCTGCATGAACATGAGAACAGACAGCCAAGAAAAAGAGAGATCTAGCAACTAAATCCCAGATGGGACATACATCTTGAAGGAAAGGCCATGTACATTTTGGGTCCCCTATTATACTTTGGATGCCTATCACACAAAGCTGAGAGAAATTCTCCCCCCTCTGCTTACATTACCCCATTTCTAAAAACATATTTGACCATGCCATAGAAAGCCAGGATGAGATCACCATACTTTGCAGAGGGAGATGTGACTGGGCTACTCTGGAGGAGGCCAAACCAGAGCTTGGTGTGGGGGAAGGACACAGCCAAGGGCTGGGCAAGAATTTGTGCCAGTGCTAGGAAATGAACCACCCCAATTCCTGGCCTCCATCCTTGGATGGAACTGTAGCATGGGATCAAGATGAGCTGAGAACAGTAGTGAGGCAGGGCTGAACACAGCTGCCAGTCAGAAATGCCCCTGTTCTTGAGCAGGCTGCAAGGCCAGTCTGCACACAGCTCCCCACTACCTCCCAGAGAGAGACAGTGCCAGGCACCAGAGCACTTGGGCGATTCAGGGGCTGGCTACATGTCTCTGTCCTCTCACCACCAGGTCTGGTGTTGCATTTAAAATGGTTTTCTGACAACATCCATGATTTGCTGCATGGGACCATAAGCATTGTACCATATTTAATGAAGGCAGTGCACTGACTCCTGGGCAGCTGGTTTCATTTACATCCTCCTTCATTTTAAAGAGAAACCTTTGCCCCTATTATCTGACCTCTTCTTCTGTTGCAGTTAATGACATTAAAGCCCACTTCCCATAGCTCAGGAATTTCCGGATCTACTTTGTTGCCTGCTGCTACAGGCAGAGTCTGCTTGGAATTAGGGCACCTCCTGGCAGGGACACGGAGCAGGGCAGATCCTCCCGGTCAGCATGACACCCTGCTGCCACTGCAGCTGTGACACTGAGACACCTCTGCTGACAGGTGGCCCTGAGCCGTGAGTATCTTCCCGAGGAGAGGGTGTCTGCAGCACAGGACATGGGGCAGCCATGCTTCTCATGGAGAAGAGAGGCAGGACACAACCTGCTCCTTCCAAACACCTGCAGGCACACGTGAGAGGTGCTGCCCGCCTCCAGTCAGCTAATAAATGCATTGATGAAGAGTGGCTGGGGGCTGTTCTCTGGCCCCAAAGGCAGAATTCGCACCCATCCCTTTCTCTACCCCCAGACAAGATGTGTTTCCCCGTCCCACCCCCAGGAGCCATCCCCGGCCTGTGCCATCTCCCCAGCCTTACCCTGGCACTGCCTGAAAATGTGCCGGTGGCCAGGGCCATGGTGCTGCCAGGAACTGTTCCCTCCATCAGACAGTGAAGAGGATTGCAAGCAGTGGGCAAATAAACCTGACCAGGTTTATTTACAGGTGCAAAAGGGTCAGAGAGTCTTTCCTGCAGTCCCTTCCTCCAGGCACAGCCTGTGAAGACACTGCACTCTGAGCCCTTGCAGCAGGCTGAGCCCAAATATACACCCTTGGTAAATACCCTGCCCATGCTGGGCAACCCTCTCCTGGCACTTTTGTCCTGTGCTATTGCCCATGAGCATCTCCCCCTGTAAATACAACATGACTAGGCCAGAAGAGATGTCACCCAAACCAAGCCAGGCAAAAGCATTTTAAGTAACATCTCACACATATCTGTGCATCTGGCACCTCTGATTTGCCACATAGGACAAGTAACTTCTTATCTTGGAAGAGAAAGTGGCATTCTCCAAGAAGCCACAAGGACAGATTTCCACTGGTCTTGAAGATGCAAACATTTATCTTCCCCACAAGTAATAGGAATTTGTGTTTCAGAGGTAGCATTGCATGAAGATTTCCCCAATAAACATGACAAACTTGGAACTGTGTGAAAGACTTTGAATGGAAAACCAGTTGTGCAGACTGAGAGAGTGTGCCCGGGGATGGAACGGGGCACAGCTGCAGGTTTAAGCAATGAATCTTCACTCTGTGTGAGGACACCAGGGCAGAGCAAAGAGATAGCTGTAGGGAGGATTCTGAGCAGTGGAAAGCCACATCCAAAGGCTGACAGGGTCTGCGTTTACTCATAACCAAACATAACAATTTAAATCACCGGGGAAATGCCAAAGTTCTTGGAGCCACTGTCACACCCTCCTTCAGAGGAAATTCCCTGAGCACTTTGAAGCCATTCACACATCCCTCCCCAGAAACACTTTACTTCTGAAGAGGGAGGAACACATACTGAGTTATGTTGTGCATGTAAGCAAAACCATACTCACTTGAGTAAGTGAGGCTCACTGGTGAGCTGCTTATTTCTACCCAGTGTCACTTTTCTATCAACTATATTTCAGATATATTCTGTTCTCACATAGAGAATAGGGCTCCCTGCAATATATTCCCTTTTCAATTCCCTTTCTGGATTGAGCACAGACTTTTCAAAGGAATAACAGATTTGACAAATTTATAACCAATATCCCAGGAGAACGTTAGGGTTTGGAACCGAAAGACTCATACTTGAAATTAGACAGCAGTTTAGTTTCCTGCTAATAATTTTCTTCTTGGATACAAAGGAACTTGTTTTGTTTTGTTTTGCTGTTTGGACCAGAGGGATGAGACACTGTTTTGACATTTATTCATAAACAGTACAGAAGCCCAGCTCAGAGCTATGGCCTTTGCCAGTCCTCACAATCACATACGAGTGCTATCTCCAGAGCTGCAAGCCCTGGCGGAGGAGAAGCAGGAACACTGCAGGGGAAATGGGTCAGCAGGCAGCAGCTCAGCTCTGCTGACCCTGGTGGGGAGCTGCAGCAGCCCTCCCAACCACAAGCTGCTGCTTCAGCACCAGACCTGACAAGCACTTCAGACTGATCCTATAAGAAAAGGTTCAAAGCAGCCATGCAGGCAGATTCCCTGCACACCAGATGAAACTCCACATCTGAAGCCTGGAAGATTGTTCCTTCAACTCATCCAAGGGCTTGGCCCGGCCATCAAGCCCTGCTGCAGAAAGCAAATTCCTGGACTAAGTAAATGCGATCAGCACATCGTGTAATCATGAAAAGCAAATTCCCAGATGAGACATAGATCATCATTGCACAGCATGAGCCTGTAAGTAACACAAATCCTGCTCCAGTTGCTCTGCTACCCCACTGTCCCCCTGGCAGCAAGCTGCTGCTGCCTGGCAGGGAAACCCAAGGAGCTAAATACCCAGGCAAGTGCACTGAGACAAGCCAAGCTCCAGGAATGGGACTTACAGGTTGCTGGTCATGTCTGGTGCTAGAAACCCCTCTAAGATGCCAACAGTTGCTTCTGCAGAAGCCTCTAAGGTTAATACACTGACACAGAGACCATGGGTGTATTTGCAAGAAAACCTTGTTTGTTAAACTCCATTGAGATCTACTTCAGAGCAGGTCTCCAAAGGGCCTTTAAAAGTGATGGATTTACAAGCCCCACTAATGCACTTCAGAAAAGCAGCCTGAGCGTCTCATGAAGGGACATTGTGAAGAATCAGCTCGGGAACAAAACCTGTGGGCAGCACACTCAAGCACACCCTGGACCTGAGACCCTGGCTCCCATGCTCAGGCCAGTGACCTGCAAAGGAAGTATAACCCAGCATGACAGCAAATCCACTTCTTCTGAGAACAGAATGGTCTCACCATTGTTTTTTTCCTCCAAGTGTATGCTTGTTTCTGAAACGTGTCCTTTCTGTGTCAGGAGAGAGTCCTGCCTGCCCCACAAACCCTCTTGCTATCAGTTTTGGTGATCACTGCTGTGCTCGTACGGTGCCTCACCTTTGCACTGGTGTTTGCACTCCCACTGCAGAGAGCTGCAGCCTGCTGGGGAGCCTACCTCTGGCCACAGCGTGCAAACTGGGGCAGGCGAAAATAAGGTGAAGAAAAAGGTGTTTTTGGATTTTCCCTCAATTAAGAAAACCTCTCCCTCCACATGGTGCTTGTTACACTCAGTGCTACAGCTCAGAGCTTCCTTTGCTCTTCTGAAAGGCAGCATTTGTAGGGCCAGTAGGAAAAACAGGTAACAGCATCTCTCTCAGCCTCAGCTGGGCCAGGGTTTTTCCTTTTAACTGATATCTGCTCCTGGGGCTCCACCTGCACGTAGGACACAGTGGTGTGTCTGTGGACACACTTACAAGCCAAGTAGGGGCTGGGCCATTTTGTGTTCACCATTGGACTAAGATGCCTCTCCCTCGTCTGGATGAACTAGTTTAGATTCAGGCCAGTGGACATGAGGAGACAGTGACTGGGGTGAAAGGAAAAGGGCTTTCAGATAGTCCCATACATCTGTCAAATGTAGCTTTTGCCTTCTTCTTGTCCCTACCCAGGCCACCCCCAGAGCTGTCCTCCCAGCTGCCTCTGGAGACTCAGCAGTCCAGTTCAGGGCTCTGTTTCTGGCAATCTGGCAGGCCAAGCATGCAGGCAGTGCTGGTTTTTTTTTATCCTGTATCTCAGCTACAGAGATAAAGGTTATTACATCCACTTCTGTAATTGTTTGAGAGGCTTGAGAAAGAAGGGCAGAGCCTCTTTCACCTGTTTAAATTCAGCAGGACAGAGGAGGTGGCTGTAGCACATCTGCCCCTTTGACACCCAGAGAGCATGTCAGCTCTGTTCCCAGCATCTGCAGTCACTGCACTGAGTGTTGGAAAATAGAAGGAATGGTGAATACCTACTGTTGCCAGGTAACAGCATCCACCGTGCCACCAGCCACTTTCATGAACCTATGGGAAACAGAGGAAGAAACCAGATAAGCCCAGTATTGTCACAGGGGAAATCCTAAACCAACCAATGCTCATCCTACATCACGAGATACCAAAGGTGGCCACTGCACCCACAAATACTTTCTAGTGAAGCCTTTGTGCCTTTAAATAGAAGGAATAAATTCTACTTAATCCAAGTGCTTGTAGCAAGCACAGCTGAGAAGAATGAAATGAGACCCAACTGGCAGCAGAGCTCTGGGCATCATTTTAGAGCAGATAGGGAGAGCTTTTGGAACACAACAGCATTTCAAGATCAAGATCTTGAGGTATATATTAAGTTCTGTGACTTTAACAACTCTCAATAGCAATTAAAGAACGTGTTTTAAATGTCCATCTTAAAAGGAGATGCTTCTTAGCCCCCAATATGTTTTTCTTCTGAGGAACTCTGCCTGGATTCAAGTGAGGACTGGAAAATGGAAGAAAATGGAAATAAAACCCAGCAAAGCTATTAGGTGCAAAAATGCCACCTCCTGCTCAGGAAGCTCCTGGGGAAGGGAGGAAAAGCTGGACTAATACTGCTGAGTGCTTTCCTTTTTTTGACTCTTTCTTTGGCATCGGCTATTAGCAAACTGATGGGATTCTGACCTGGGCGCACTTTTGGTTTATTCCTTTCCTGTGCCTAACCACAGAACTTCCATGGACAAGGTTAAAGTCAGTGATAGATGGGTATTATCCTCCTGATGGCTTCTGACCTGACTAAGAAAATATCTCTTCCAGACAGCTCCTGTTTGAGGCTACACTGGCCCACCTGCTCACACTGCCAGTTCCAAAACCAACGCAATTCCTAATCTTGGGCACCATATGCAGCCACCAAAGGAGGAGCTGGTAGCTGCAGGGGTCTCTCCCTGGTTCCCCAGCCCAGCAATCCAAACAGCACCTTGGAAAACTGCAGCTCCCACGAGGAAGCCCAAGCTGTTTTTACATTCTAAGGTTTGGAGGCACGGGTATGGAAACACACAAAGGCACAGTCCAACTGGACAGGCACGTTGTCTGTGCAGGAGTGCAACGTGCGCTGCGTGGCTGATGCATTTTGGAAGTGATAATGCGCACACATGACAGGAGACATTTGCTTGAGCGAGTGAATATGCTGAGAAAGGAAACAATGCTGTATTTTCTTGGGCTGCTTTTGATGCACAAGGATTCCAGGAATACAGCAGCAATGACACAGCTGTCCCAACTCCACACAGGGGTGAGTGGTGCTGGGTCCAGCGACCCCAAGGAGAGCCCCCTGACTGAGAGGAGAGAAGGGGAAGGTTTGTGAGGAGAGGCCATCAGACTACTTGTCATGGCAGGGACGAGCAGCAGCTTTCCGGCACATGAGCCTCTAATCAGGTCTAAAACAAGAGCAGCAAGCTTCAGGCTAAATATAGCTCGGAAACGATCATTCTGACTTTAAATTAATGACCGTGGTCAATTATAGACTGGGACAAAAGGGCAGCTGGACCCTGTGGAGCATAAGAGGATGCTGGCAAAGGCAGCAATAATAAATCCCTGCAGACAGAGAGGGAAGAGGTACAATTAGAAATGGAAAAACAATAACATGCTGTAAACTCCTGTAGCACTGATGCATCCCTGATTCTGCTGCCCAGCAGTGCTGTGAGCTCAGCTCCCAGGCTCTGTAAAGGCTGCAAAAGTCTTTCTGAAATGCTTTTACACCTCCCTTGAGGGTCAGGCCTGGAAGACTGGTGGCAATGCGATGGTTAAGGACAGTTCCTCCCCAGCCTCAGTTCCTCCCCAGCTGAGCAGGGAGCGAATATCAGCTGGGCCAGCCCTAGTGCAGCTATAGGGAGAGGTGTGAGCTCTCCACAACCAACACTGGCACCTGGAAAAAAAAAAATTTTGCAAATATTGCTGAGGAGGTGTTGCTGTTGTATAAAACTAAGTGTGCAGAAATATGCCAAAAGAGTCCAAAACCCCAGCTCCCAGGTTTTAAATTCTCTGTTCGGGGGCTGCTGCATAAAATGTAACGCACAAAGTCTATAAGAGTGAACTAATGAACTCTAAACTGAAATTATGAACACAATCTGTATTGGATTTGAAGATCAATATGTTGCAATTGGATTTGAAGATTAGCCCAACTTGTTTTCTAACCTCAAATGATTTACATTCTGGCTGAAAGTAAACCATCCTGGGCTTTACTGAATCACCTCTTCAGGCTCAGCTTGGCACTCTCCCCTCTAGGGGAGGTGGAGGTGCAGTAATGCACAGGTATCCAAATATCCTTGTTTTAGGAATAACGAAATCCTTTATTCCTGTAGCACCTGTGCTGCTCCATCCCCAGATTTGGAGGCCAGTGAAGATCCATATGGTCCAAGTGACCAGTGGTGACACATTTCCACTTGGGCTTTCCCGGGCTGTGTGATTCCCATGCGCGCGGCACAGTGAGCCAGACGCTTCTGGGAGAGCTCAGATCCCTGCACATGTGCTGCACAGATGGGCTGGGCTGGCACAGTAAATCTGCCATTTTCCTGCACACTGGGGTCTCTCTGTGAGCACCAGTTGACCTGCAGCACATGTGCTCTAAATCCCTCCCAGGAGCAGTGGGACAGGCTCGGCCCATGCTGTGCAGCCAACAGCGGCAAATGCTGAAGAATTGCCCCATAATTCAGAAGGGTGGCAGCCCCAGTGCCTGCCCAGGTAATACTCCTGGCTGGATTTCTGCATATCAGAAACCTGGGCTCATGTTAAAATCCTCAGGAAAAGTCTTTGAAATCTTCTGGGCCAGCATTTTTAGGTGGGAAAGCAGAACACATCAGAGACATGTAGAGGAACAGGAATCTTGGGTAGGGAGTTTTTGATTCTGAGGGTGAGACAAAGTCACTGAGCTTGATAAGGATATCTAAGTGACAGAGGGTAGGTTTAGATTAGGTATTAGCAAGAAATTATTCACTGTGAGGGTGATAAGGCACAGGAACAGGTTCACCAAAGAAGCTGTGGATGCCCCATCCTTGGAAGGGTTCAAGGCCAGGTTGGATGGGGTCCTGGGTAACCTGGTCTACTGAAAGGTGTCCCCGACCATGGCGGGGGGTTGGAACTGGATGATCTCTAAGTTCCTTTTCAATCCAACCCATCCCAGTACTCTGTGATAAGTCAATGTTCTTACCCTTGCAGCTGTCTCTGTGCCAGCACCCCATGCCACCATTGTTACCTGTGGGGCCCTGCGTTGAGCTAGAACTGAGAAAAATGTAATTCAGCATTGCTCAGTGGCTCAAACATTTCACAGCTCTGTCCCAGAAATGGTAGTACTAGCACAAGGTGGGGCTCACCTCACAGGTCATGAACGAGCCATGGGGGCAAGGAGCAGGAGGCCTGCAACACCTCAAGATGGTACTGAGAGCCAAACTCTGTGTTGTGACACCATGGGTCTAATCTGACCTCTTCCAGAGCATCTCCCCTACCACATCTCCCAGGACCACAATGTTAATTTTAGAGTTGGCAGATATGTGAAACACATCTCCTGTTCTGATTCAATACTTGTCAGTCATGGAGCACCTACTGCAACCTTCAGTAAATTGCTCCCATGGTTAATTAGTCTCCAAGTGTGTTATTTCTCATTTGAATGTGTCTGGATTCAGCTGCCAGCCTCTGGAACTTCCTAGGCTTATTCCTGATACGTTAAAGAGACATCCACATTTGGAAATCTCGTTCCCATGCAGGTAATTGCAGATATTTATCCTCTAAATTATTATTAAAAAAAAAAAAAAGGCACAATACTGTAACAAGGAATGCAGCTGCACAAGGAGACAAGTTGTTATTGCAGAGGCACCCAGGTGGTTTAGCATCTGAATGACTCCTGAGTGCTGGACTTTACAAACTGCTACTCCCTGAAGAGCTACAAAACAGAGTCCCTACCCTGCACAAGCCCCAAATGTAGGAACAAGACTGGCCTGCCTGTGGTTGTGGTGGTGCCCTGGTGGATCCCTAGAGCAGGGTGGCAGGTCTCTGCCCTTTGAGCCAACAGTGATGGGTAGAAAAAACTTCATCTTGTGTCTCAGTTGGCTGGTGAGGGTCACTAAGGTCCAGCCTTCACTTATTGACTTCTTCAGGTTCCAGCAGCACAACTGAATACCTGCAGCAGCAGAAAGAGGTACTAGACTCCACTAATGCCATATGCAGCAAAGCCTTTATCCTGCAGTGGATATTCATGAATTTCATTCTGAGGAGCAGAGTCTGGTGTGAACTAGGTATAAATCTGCTGATATACTGTATTCTCCATCTGCTCAGCATCACCTTTCTTCAACCAGCCTGATCTGTGGTAGGGCTGCACAAGCCTTCCAGCAAAGAGGGCTTTATGTCCTTGGGGGGAGCTCAAGGAGTTAGGAGATAAGGACTTACCCACCTCTAGCCTCCACAATGCCCTGTGACAGCTTACACAATGCCATTGCATACCATGTGAATAACCTTCCCCCTTCTTTACAAAGCTTCCTTCCAAGCTACTTTCTGCACCGTGAACAAACCATCCCATCCACAGGCTCTTGGGCCTCGGTAACATCCCCCCTGAGCTGTCTCTCCTGAGCTGAAGAGGCATGGCCTGTTTAATCTCTTCTCATGTGAAGAAATCACACACTATGCATGTCCTCAGCTCCTCTCTGTAACCTCCTGGTTCTATTACATCTTTTCTGAGATGAAATGACTAAGATTGTAGATAGAAATCAGAATGAAGGTACAATGTGTACTTACACAGTGCCATAATCTCATCTATGTCTTTTCTTATCCATTCTGTTCTTCCTACACAGGTGACTGTGATTTCTGGCATTCCAGGAATCAAATTAAGTTTCAGAAGCTACAACTATATTAACTCTTTCCTCCTACAAGAGCGGTAGCTAAATCTTTTGCTTATATCTCTGCTCCTTGACCCTGCCATATAACCAACTGCAAAATGAGTCATCACATCCTTCACACCTCATTTCAACGTATTTATGAATTGAGTCACTCATGAGTTCAATGCTACCAGAGCTTGAGTTCATGCTGCAGTGACCTCTTCCTCCCTTTGTATCATTATTTTAAAGTTCCTTGTCTTGTGGCTTAAATTTTTGCACAAAATTCTTGCTCTGGATCTGTTGAGTGTCCTGGGACAATCTGTGCCACCAGCCTTGTGGTAGCTTGTGTAATACAATACAGCAAGGATATACTTTTTTAAAAAGAAAGTCAAAGAGCCAAAACAGCTTCTAAAAATGCAGTGTTTACAAGTCCCTTGTGTTGAATATGGCAGAAGTCCTTCTCAGCAAGAGGACGGGAAAAATGCCTACATTCATTCCTAAAATTCATCCAGAGTCCTTCCCTTTGCCAGATACCATCTACTCCAGTTACTCATTTCTCCTTCTTACTTGAATTTAAACAAGAAAGCTCTGTCCGTACACCGTCTTTGGCTTCTATTTGGATAAAAACTAATGCCTGAACTGAGTGAGGTGTGCTGACCTGCACAGACAGGCACAGCCCTCTTCATCCTCGTGATGGCACAGACAGACATAAGGCAAGGGCAGTTATCATCAAAACGCTACCAATCTCTCTACCATTTCTAGCACTTTGATTTTGCTTTGGTGGAACCTCAGTGTTCAACTTGTGCCATTTCATGAACTGTAAGCTAACAATTCTCTCTACCAGATAAGTGCTAGAAACCTTGGCTTGGGGTTGATCTGTGGGTGAAAGGAGCAGGGCTGAGAACTGAGTCAGGTATTAACCCGACCCCTACTTGTCTGCCCACAAATAATTAAGACAAGTCCCCTCCCAGTCCTGGCATATCCACAACTGGCAGGGAGGAAGGGCTTCATCATTGACAGAAGTGCTTCTTTAGCTTTATGGGCTCCTTTCAGACCACTGTGGAATGATATCACTAAAAGGAGACACAGAGAACTGGATGGGTGGTTAATTCTCCACAGGCATTACAAACCAGGAGCAGGAGGCAGTAAAATTATGAAGGATGAGAAATTTTTGTGCCTTGCAAGGGGAAGACTGACAGTTGGAAGCCTTGTCACCTACTTCTTCCACCTGGCTGGGGGTGCTGTGCCTCTGTAACCAGAGGGTGGATGCACAATGGTGACTGCAGCAGCAAAAAGGGGCCAAGGAGGCTGGAAAGAGGGCAGAGAAAAAGCCAAGGAGCCACAAGATCTAGTGAGTTTGAGATCTGTGGGATGAGGAATAGGGAAAGAGTGTCGCTCCAGACAAGGAAGATTTTTACTTCTCTGGTGACTCAGCAGTCTCAGAGCATCAACAGCCAGTCCAGCATAGGCAAAAGTGCCTGCCAGGCCTTACCGTACCGACATTGCTGCAGCTCCTGCCATGGTGGAGGTAACACACCAAAACTTGTGAGTTACCAGTGGCAAAAACTGGGCTACACCAGCTGAGGAAAAATGGGTTATGAGAGCCCAGAGCCAAATCCACCCAGACATGCCAGCCTAAGTTTTGTACCACATGTTCCGAGCTATAACACGTTTTCGCATCTCTCCTTCCTGATAGCTTTTCCTTGTGTTTCTTCTCTTCCAGCACCAAATGGGCTATCCAGCCATGCATTAACCTTTGTACCTGATTTCTGATCTGCTGTTAAAATCTATGTTAATTCCTCAGAATCCCATAATTTTTTCCCCAAGCAGATTCTGAGCAGTCCTGGGATTCCTGTACCAGCAGACGCAGTAGGTAGCTAACATGGTCTGCTCTGCAACAGCTCAGGCTGCATGAATGGCCTAATTAACACCTCATCAAACTCAACTGTTGGTTGTGTCTGGAGAAATTCTCTCTTGCACCTGTGCATCCACAAGACACCATTTCTAGCCTCCTGCATAGCAGGCCCAGCCACTGCAGCAGCTCTCCACTGCAGAGCTGGTCCTTACACCCACAGGAGGGGCCCAGCTCCAGGCTCCAGGAACCAGCCCTGCCAGCCCGGGGTGACACCTATGGCTGTGGTTGTTGCTCCACCAGGGTGGTGGAGGAGTTCAGGGGCAATAGCTCAGCACTGAAGGGACTGCAAAGCCCAAGCTCCTATGCTTCAGGCTCTCCTCCCCTCACTATATCCCACCTCCACCACTGGGAAGTGTGTAGCTGTCACTCAGCACAGCTCAGGGTCACCTGCCTAAGGACAGCCTCTGCAGTGGACAGTGTGCTCACCCGCCCATAGGCTGCAAACTTCTGTGTGCCCAAACTGGCCATTATTGTAGCAGACCCCAGAGAAAGGTGGCACCTCAGGAGGGGTTCAGTCCCACCCTGTCCTGGAGGACAGGCATAAGGATTTAGTCAGAAGAGCCCTGGAGGAGTTCAGTAGGTACAAAAACCCCACTCATGTTGACACTGCCATTATTTCAGGACAAAATTTAAGCACAAAGAGTAAGTTTAGTTTGGTTGCTTGAGATAACAGCTTAAAATAGATTAAGATGTTTGGAACACAGAGCATGGAACAGGGAAAAGTTATTCTAGTTAATACTTCACAGTGATGCTTCTCTCTGAGTGTTTTGGGACCTCAGGTATCTCCAGAGGCTTTCCTGGGAGAACACCTATTGCCAGCTTCTACTGCTGGAGAACACTCTCTGGTCTTCTCTGAGGTCTCCTGTCCCATTTCAGCTCATTTCCACTATTTCCCATACCAAAACTCACTTTCTCACTTTGTGTAACAAGGCAGCGCTTGCCTGGCAGACAAATCCACCCATCCCATCTTTGCATCAGCAGTGTCATCTCACCCCTCCAGCCTTATTTAACTCTTGATGCATAATCTTCCACGTGACATATCTCCTCCTACATGGTTGACTTCTGCTGTTAATGTTTGTTTTTTTTTAAGAATTAAAAACATGCACATTTCACATCAAGACTATGGGCTAGCTGCACACACGTCACTTGGGAGCCCTCAACCTACTGTGGGCACTACGTAGACCACTCATGGTGGTCTAGCAAGGCAGATGGCAGTTTTGCCTTTGAGAGAACCTTCCTAAATTCCCTCTCCTCTCTCGTACTTGCTGACTGTGTGTGGCTCGTTCAGGACCCTGAGAGGCATGTCCTGGCTGTGACAGCATCAGGCACATGCTGAGCCACATCCTACAGACCAGTTCTGGATGCTGCTACCGAAGACAGAGCTCTCAGTAGCACTAACCCACATATTGAAGAGACCTTGGGGAGCTACCGGGAATAAAGCTCACGCTGTCAAAGAGCTTAGGCACAGGGGTTTATTTGTTTATCCTTTTGCAACTCCATGTCCAAATACTGCAAATGAGCGATTAGCCCTTTGTCCTTGTGTAATCAGACTTGTCCCTCCTCTTTACACCCTGCCTGGTAATAATGGGGTCTTTATGTGGAAAGACCGGCAGCTCTTTTCCCACAGGACCCTGCAGGCTATAAGGCCATGCAGGCACGTGCCGCTTGCAGTGAGCTGCAGGCACCACGATCTGGAGTGCAGGACACAAGGTTTCTCCATGGGAGAGACAAAACTCTTCAAGCACCCATGAAATAGAGTCATCCTGGAAGGCAGAGATGGCAGAAGAGAAAAGAACATACAGCTTGAAAAGCAAGCATGCTCATCAGAGCTTTTCCATGCCAGTTGGGGGATTTATGAAGAGCCCCCATTATCCTGTCGTCAGGGCTGCAGCTCTTACATACCTTCTCTTTGATTTGAGATGGGGCGTCTGCCATTATCTCCACCAGACTGTGCACTACAGCCTTGCTCCCAGGGTTGCTGTCAGTCAAAACACAGCCCAGCAACATTTAGCTGCTGGACCACCCTGGCCGTGCGACTTGGCTCTTCCAGCCCCTCTTCCCTGGGACCCGGCTGCAGCACACGAAGGGCAAACACAGCAGTAGGACTTCCCTTTCTCTAATAGCTTCTTGGCTCTCATCCCCATTGTTTTCCTTACTCAGCCTGCTCCTCCCGGCGCTAATAGATTTCCTGCTGATCAAGGCTACTACAGCATTCTCTAACTCCCCTGTGCCGCTCCCACGCGCGGTACCAAGCGTGGGGCTCCGTCAGGCGATGCTCTCACCTGGCAGCGGCCGTGGTGTGGGCACAGGGGCTGTTCCCCCACTTTTGCCAGTGGGAGGGATGCTGGCGTCGCAGCTGGTTCAACCAGCTTTATGGTCTCTTTGCGCTGCTGCAACAGAGCTGAGAATCTGGCCCTGGCTCCCTCCCCGCCTCGCTGGGGACTGCATCAGTGTGCTGTTTATTGTTTCTGCCAGATCATTCCTGCAGATGTTAATGAATGCTAGACCCAGCTTTGCTCCCAGCAGAGTGCCTTCCACACCTCCCCCTGCCCAGCCTTCTGCACTGGAGTTTCTGTTTACAGTCCTGCAGGGAATTTCCCTTCTGCTGCATGGTCTTTGAGCCACACAGACCCAACTCCCGCTGCCAGCAGGCTCCCACACCTTCCTGATTCCCGTAGCTGTCCAATGTCACCTCCAGGTGTCTGTGTCCCTCCCTGTCACCATTCCTTCTCCACCTCTGGCCTTCCCAAACTAGAGACATCCCCCTAGGAGGGAGAAGAGGGCTTGGCCAGTGAAGAAAGTTGCTATAGGTTCTTCCTCTGCACAGATGGAGGAAGCGCAGGGAGAAAAAATCACCAAATGGGAAGAGCAAAGCAATCTGTTCAGGAGGACTCAGATATAATAACATGCACAATGGTAAGTGGTGCCAGGACTCACATCCTGACCCTGCAGCCCTTGGGCTTGCAACAGCCTGCATCCATACCTATAATTGGAGAATGCTGGAAACGCTTGGGAGAGTGCTCATCAGTCCATCCCAAAATCCCACCAGGAACCTCTGCAGAACTTTAGCAGTACAGATGACCATGTCCCAAAGCCTCTGGTACTGCCATGGCTCAACCACACAGAGCCTTACTATCCTGGAGGCTGCTGGACATTGGGAAGCCAAGGAGCAAGCCTTCCTGCTGCAAAGGACATTGGTCTCAGGAGGGTTTTTTGAGCTCTTTTTAATCAACACAACACCACCTACCCTTCCAGGAAAGCAACAACATTCTTTCTGGGCCTTCCAATGTTTGGTCCATAGAGGTGTGCTCTGGAATAAGTGCGGATAAGCTGCAGCAGGCTTCTCAGTTGAGTGTAGTCCTTTCCCAGCTGGCTGCCATTCACCGAGCGGCCGATCAGTGTCCGATAGTTATTGGGCTCTGAGAAAATAAAAACAGACAAGCAAAACTTGTCAGCTCTGTGTCCTCCTCTGCACTTCCAGAGAGACACACAGCTCACCCCATCACACAGCTTGAGCTCCACAGAGGATGCAGGCAGCTCTGCAGAGCAACAGAAGGAGCCTTTGACAGCCACTGTCTGTTCTCCTGTGCTCCTTTTGCTGTCTGCTGGGTGAAGGAGCTGTACCTTGGTGTCATGCTCCTGTCCCCATAGGGCTGCCCACTTCCCCTGGTGCTGTAGCCACCGTACAAGTCCCTACAGTAGCTGGCCTGGCCCCCAGGACCAGCTGGGCCCAGCAGCCAGAGCAGAAACATTTCATGTGCTTAATACCAACAAAGAGAAATGTCCAGTTAAGAGACTCACTCACATCAAGTCTTAAAGGTATTGCTGCCTTACAGCAGGAGCCTTTAAATCCCTCTGAAAATGCACTGGCAAAGCATCCTGGGAGCTACAAGTACCCTCTTCCAAAACTGAGTATCTGTCTGCTACAGCAAGCTCCATTCCTGTGGCTCTCCTGTTCCCACACTCACCATTGCCCAGCTCCCAGGAGATGTTGTACTTCTTGCTGGCACTATATTTCAGCAGGCTGAGGGCATTGGAGCTGTTCCAGGAGTTGTTGGGATTTCGGCGCAAAGCATTCAGTGCAAAGATCAGGTGAAGGCCAGAGCAGTCAGCAAAGTTATAGAGTTTGTCTAGAGACCTGGCTGGGAAGAAACAAAAAACAGTTTGTAATTCAAAGGAAAGCTAGTTCCAGGGGGTTTCAAATGATCCTGCTGTCCATCATACCTTGCCTTCTATGTAGGATGAGCAAGGGTCAAATGCCATCCCCGCGACATCTGTAACCGCAGAAAGGCACCTGACCTTTGAAACCTGGATAGGATTCCAGGTGTGGGTTCATCTCCTTCCAACATGAAACTTGGATGCCCTCCACTTCTGTGTCAGAGCTGGGGCCATGTTACCAGAGACAAGTGACTTTATAACATAGCTTTTCATCTGCTCTTGGCAAGGAAAGTTTGTCCTTTCCTGTGCGCATTCTGCCTTGCATCTCTTTCAGAGTAGATCCCAGCAGTGCCTGGGGAGCGGACAAGGAAGTGACCGCCCTTGAGCTGCTGCCTCTCCTGCACCCCATAACAGCCTGGTCTTTGCTCTGCAGCCCCAGAGCAGTAACCCAGTCCTAGCAATTATCACGGACAGGGTCCATGCATTGTGCTCCTGGCTGGCATCTGTCCTGCACACAAAGAGTGGAGCTTTGTGTCCCCCCTGAGCCTGGGCAGAGCAGGGCTCCCTGCCTGGTGACAGCCTGGCCAAACCCTGCTGCCAGCAGGCCCTGACAGGGTGCTGGGGGCTTTGTGGGATCCGTGTCCTATCTGCCAGCCCCAAAACTGCCTGGATGGCATCTCGCTGTGCTGTGGCCTTGATGAGCAGTGGGGGCACTGGCCAGCAGCAACAGGAGAGACCAAAGAAAGAGCCCACTATTGAGGAAGGTGCAACATTAGCATAGGGCAGAGAGACAAAACACCTTATGCCCTTCTTTTCTGAAAACTTCCCTAAAAACTCAACAGCAATCAAATTACTGATGAAGGTAATGCCAGTGTTAGCAGGATACAAACTCATGTGACAGCAAGAGGAGATTTAGTTAGAGAGCAATTAGATAACTGTGGTGTTTTCAATCATCCCTGCCTGTTGAACTGCATCCCAGGACACTCAGCAAGCTTCCTGAAGCAGCCTTGGAGATGCAACCACTTAACTGTGAAGAGCCACCAGGGATAGGGAGGTTCCAGGGGGCCAGGGAGGGCAAATCTTAGGCTCCACTTTCAGAAGAGGGGAAGGAGGCACTTGGGAATTACAGAGTAGGCAGACTGGCTTCAGGTCCCAAAAAAACACTTGGACAAATAACCAAGTTGCTTGTCAGCACTTACAAAATATAAGGAGATGATCAACAGCCACAGGAAAGTGCCAAGAACAAATCACACTGAAGCAATCTACTGACAGGAGAGCAGGGCTTGTGGGCAGCAAAGCAGCCATTTAGGTCTTGTACCTTGATGGGGTCTGAGGCTTTGTACACAAAGGATTGCACACGATATTCTCTCCAGAAACTGAGGTAACTGTTATCTAGACTGAACTGCAGTGAGAAATACACACACCTAGATCAGCTTCCAGTAATTTGTTGTTACAGTGAAGGGTCTAGGCAGCCTGCTCTGGGTCTATTTGCACATTTCCAAAAAAAGTGGGGCAAAAAGGAGCAGTGGATATATCAGATTTGCCGTGGCACTAGGGTGATAGTGTGCACCACCTTTGCCAAGGGAGATGAAGGGGATGTAGGGAAGGCCGCCACACACTCAGGGAATTGCTCTAAGCCCAGCAGGGATGCTCCAAGGTTTCCTGTAGCCATGCTGCCCACCTGAGGTGTGAGTGAAACAGTGACAACAGGGAGCTGCTCGCTCCAGGTGGGATAACCTGTTCACTGTATATCTGTGTTTATTCTATTGCTTTTCCTGGTCACTGAAAGTCTCAGTGAATACAGAGCCAGCTCTGAGGTCTGAGAAGAATAAACTTATTTTAAAAGTAAAGTCTTAAGGAGGGTCCAGGAAATAAGCTAACTGAATAGCTAACATTTACTGCAACACAGCAAAGTTATGGAAAGAAGAATGCAAAAATGTGGAAGAGAAATTCTTAATCCCTTTCACAACATTTTTCAAAACGCTACTGGTTGTTTGAGTGAAAAGTAGCTGAATTAGATTAATCTAATGTATTCATCCCAGTGGTTGAGGCACATTTGCTGTTTTTCTGGATGCTTAGTGAATTAGAGACAGATACAGTTACTTATTACTGATTTACTTCAGACCCCCAGGCAAAAAGCTGCACTTGAAATGAGACTCCTATAAAGAGGAGACAGACACCCAAATGACAAATCAGGAGTGAAAAAAGGTGCTACCTGCAGTTCCCCTGCTAGAAATGAAATCTTTTCTCTGGCACAAAACAACTGTACTACAAAAGGGGATTTGGTTCATGTTTAGGAGCCACTGCAGAAGACTGGGAATTGATTTTCCATGCATCCGTGAGAGGAAACAAGATGTCTGTTTATCCCAACACAGGGCCTGCCACTGTGAAATTATATTTTCCCCATGACACTTATTTTGTTTCCGTGCGCCTGGACGCAGAGATGCCACGTGTATTTCATGTTCTGCCACAACTTTCCAAGCTGGAAACCTCAGCAATGAGGGGAGTGAGCAAGGAGAAACACACAGATGTCGGGGGTTCGGTCCTGCACGTTTCCAGTGGTCTCCCAGGACAGATGGACCTACAGCCTGCACTGAAACTAGGAGCAGAAAAGTACTGATAAAACTGTCTCTGCATCACACCAGATTGTTACAACGGCCACTGTTGATATCAAGACTAGCAGGTACTGAATCCACTTTACTCCTTCACTCTTGACAGCTGTCTTGGGATAGTGCCAACTTGGAAGCACCAGTCCAGTGACCCTGGCAGAGTCTTGATGATCAGTTTGCACAAGCTGCCAAATCATTAGTGGTTAAAGGGCATGTCTCTCACCTCTGAGATGATTGCCTTGGAAAATGGACATCTTCATTGCCGACAGCTGCAGTTAGATGACAAGAGTACTCCAGTCATACTCCAGTGTATGCTGTCACATCATGCAGTACGACAGCAGCATGCCTAAGTGGCCAAGGAGGCCAATGGCATCCTGGCTTGTACCAGCAACAGTGTGGCCGGCAGGACCAGGACAGTGATTGTCCCCCTGTACTCAGCACTGGTGATGCTGCACCTTGAGTGCTGTGTTCAGTTTTGGGCCCCTCACTATGAGAAAGATGTTGAGGTGCTGCAGTGTATCAGAGAGGGACAAAAAAGCTGGTGAAGGGTCTAGAGCACAAGTCTTGTAAGGGGCAGATGAAAGAGCTGGGGGCATCCAGCCTGGAGAAAAGGAGGCTCAGAGCAGACCTTATCACTCTCTACCAGCTACCTGAGAGAAGGTTGTAGCGAGGAGGGTGTTGGCTTCTTCTCCTAAGCAACAAGGGATAGGACAAAAGGAAAGAGCCTTAAGTTGTGCCAGGGGACATTTAGACTGGATACAAGAAAAAAAATCTTCACTGAAAGCATTATCAAGCATTGGAACAGCCTGTCCAGGGAAGTGGTTGAATCACTACCCCTGGAGGTATTTAAAAGGTGTGTAGGTATGGCACTTAGGGACATAGTTTAGTGATGGAGTTAGTGATGGCAGTATTAGGATAATGGTTGGACTGAATGATCTTAGAGGTCTTTTTCAAACCAAATGATTCTATGGATGGCTAAAGCACAAAAAGAAGCCTATTTAGAAGACTTTGAGTGATGTCCAGTCCTCCGTATGTACAAATAAGGCTATAAGAAAATGCTATAAATATTTTACTGCCACGACTAGGGATGGTAACATTACTTTTGAGTAATGAGAACACGAGGAATAGCAGTATTATTAACAGCTGGCTAAAACTCACTTTGAATTCTGGATAATTGCACTGTTTTTTCTTCATCAAACAAAGAAAATCATAGAGGAATTTAACCTTTCCCCAGCTAACAGATCATTAGGCAAGGCTTTCACAAAGCACTTCAATAGAAAAAGCCATTGTCGTACCAGAATGAATCTTAATAGAGCAGAACTAGATTTATAAGATGTTCTCCCTGCTCCTTTTCCCCCTCTGCCCCGTGCAGAGATGCACATGCTCAGTGCTCATGTGCCACTTGAGCTCAGCAAGAAGGAATAACAAAAAAATAAAGAAAAAAAAATGTACAAGGATGCTGAGAGTCAGCTTCATCCATTTATAATGCTCATGTAGTTGGAGGGAGGCTGCCTGAGGCAGCAAAGCCCCCTGCTCTATCCCCTCACACCCAGCAGCAATGTTGGGGGAGGGTCTCACGGGGATGGGTGCCCTGCTGGGCTGGGGACAAACAGCAGCCAGTAATCAGAGACAGAGGCCATTTAGTCCTGGCACAAAAATTACATCAGAAGATATTTGTGATTTCTCAAACTTTTACATTATTGGTTGCAGAGGCTTGAACTCATCTATGCAGTGAATACAGCCCGACAATGCGTGGCTGGGTGACCACCAGTGAAGATCTGCTCCCAGTCCTGCCCTTAGATGAAGCTCTGCACAGAAATTAAAGCTTTTAGCTGCTTTTATTGATCTCATACCCTGCACAGAGAGACACAAACAATTTCAAAATGCAGAAGGTGTCTCTGAAACCACAAATGATGGTGGGGTTCAAGGGACAACTATGTCCTTTGGGATTCTTTCCCATTATTCTTCTTTTTATACGAGGCTAAATTTTAATGTTCTCTGAAAGATGGATGGTACTTAACTCTGTAGCATGCCAACACAAAATCTGAGGCACATTAAAATATCTCTGGCAGTTTAAAATAATTGGAAAGACTTTCCAGTTGTAGTTACTGAATTAAACATTATACTAGAGATTTTATAAAAAGCTCAGTATTGACCGCGGTTTGGTAAGAGGGACAATTCAAGAATCTCTGGGTTTGAAAGTCTTCCACATTTTTTATTCTGCTCCAGGAACTTTGCTTTGGCATTCTTTAGCATGAGGAGTGGAAATTCATGCGTACTCTGAGATGGAAGCTGGGATAAGTCAGTGGGCTGAGGGGTGGCAGGACATGTCATGGTGTGCCAAGGGCTTTTGTAACTCTGGGAAGGCAACCAGAAGGATGGGAAAGAAGACCCTGCTCCCCCTCTATCTCCACCATTCACCACATCCATCTCTTGCACGTACAGAGTATGCAAACACCAAGGAAGGTGAGACGAGAGCTGAGCATAGGGTGGGCAGCACAATTCCCAAATCCACAGGTTAGCTGAGAGACCAACCCAATGAACAATAGATGAACCCTTCTGTGGATAAAGCAAAGAAATGTAGCTCTAGAAATAACAATTTCGACTAATCACAGGTATTGCTCAACTCTGCATTCTCCATAAATTGTGAGCAAGCCTGGAGCATCCCTGCACACAGCTCCTGGTGCCAGCACTGAAGCCAGCAGCATCCCCTGCCCCTTGAGAACCCCAGAGGAGATAACAGAGCAATGGGATTGGGAAAGACCTGGCAAAGAGAAGCCCAAAGAGAACTTGGCAGGGAGAGGGGAGAAAGAGCTCTACAGGCTGTTCAGATGAGAGATGAGTAAGATGGCTGGTCAGAGCAATGAATGGAAAAAGAGAGATATTCCCACTTACAGAAGAACAAGTGGGTACATGGAAAATTTATTTGCAAACAAATTGGCACCACAGTCAGCTGAATCCCATTTGCTCTGTCTCTCTTGCATCGAAAATCCTCATAAAACCACTTATGTGTGGCAAGAACTTGGTGTTTTCTTAGCAAATATATATGAATCAGAAGATAAGCAACAGACAAATAGAATAACTCCAGACCCATGGGACAGGTCTGCAACACTGGCTTCAAATCTTCCAATGGATTGCATCTCCAGTCATGACAAGGTGTCAGACAAGGCGACCAGAAACCCCCCATCCACAGTCTGCACAGTTAGAGCACCAAAGATCAGCCTTCACCTTCACTGCAAGTTCAGAGGCAAAGCAACATCCCACACTGTCTGTATGCACAATAACTTCCAGCTTGACCCACCAGATCATGGGAAGATTTTCCTATTGTAGCTGCATGCTAAGCCCTTCCTTCAAAGTTGTTGCTTAATGAGAATTTTAGAGATTTCAAGGCTACCAAGAAACCCACACAGTTGCTGGAAACTGCATTCAAATGACGACCATCCCAGCTGGGAAGCTGTTTGGTTTTAATTCGGTTTTCTGAAGCATTTTGCCATGCAGTAAAACCACAGTGTATAAAGATGTTTAAGAATTCCTGGGCAAAATTGCTGCTGGAGGGAAAAATTTGCTTGCCTCAGATACACATTTCACCTGAAATGATCTGTCTACCTGGTCAGGCTCTTAATGCTCTCCAAAGAAGATTGAGGTTTTCAGAACTGTCCCTTGCTCTCCTTTACCTGCCATGCTCTCCTATTGCTCCAAGGCGAGGTGCAACATTGGAGGTCTGTTCTGAGTGACAAGAAGTGCTTTGTCAGAGACTAATGGTGCTATAGAAAAGGGATCTAGTTTAATCCCATCTGAAGAATACCTGAAAGTTGGAGGAACTGGCTTTAATACTGCCAGCCAGCAAAGAAATGCTGTGCACCGTGTGTTAATGAGAACCTGGATTTTACATCCAGCTGGAGGACAGATGGGGATCTGGGGCTATTCCCTTTGGAGTATCAAGGGGGCCTTTTTCCAAGGGAATTGTCATCATCCCTGGTCTTTAAGCAGCTGAACATCGACCCTCAATATTCATTCAAGTCTTTAACTAGATTTTTCATTTCACTGCCAGCGCAGAGGTGATTATGCTGACCACGTGAGCAAGGTTTAGTCCTTAACACCGCTGCACAGAAATAGCAGTCTGGGGGCTTGGTGTCAATCTCTCGCCAATAAGGAGCTTGGCCAGCAGCCATGGATTGTGGGCTGAGTTCCCAGCTGGCATATAACTTGGAAGACAACCACGAGGTCTGGGTTCAATATCCAATTGCTAAGGAGTCTGGCTGACAGCCTCATTTTGTGGAATGAATCCCAAATTAATATAATTCTTTTGATACCAGACAAGGGGGCATGGCCTGTGTCCAAATGCTCTAAGGGCTCAGATAAAAGCCATAGGCATTGGGTTCTGTGTGTAAATGGTATCGAGGTTGGATAACAGTCAGGATTGGGCTTAATCCTCAGATGGTGAGAAAAAGGAATGAGCCCTGAGCTCTGCCTTCATGCAAAAAAAGAGAGCTCAAATGAGCAGAATAGCTCTGTTTTCAATCCTCGCGTGGTAAAGAGCTCACAGGACAGTAACAGTTTCTAGGAACAAGTGTAAATTGACATGGAGCTTCAGAAGAGATGTGGGATCTGGGTTCAATCTCCAAGTGCTGTAAAGCTCAGATAATGGCCAGAGGGGCAATTTCCAAACCCTCTGTTCCAGTCTGGTGTCTGGGAAGAAACCAGGATCATATTACAGCTAAGAAAGCTGTTTTCTCCTGCTGCATAACTTAAGGTATTTTCCCTTTTGGATGGGGATGAATCCAGCATCTTCTAAAGTTTCAGAGGGAAATGGAGGTGAGCAGGGAGAGTGCCACATGTGTGAGTGGAGCTGACAAACAGAACAAGGGAAAATAAGACCGTGAGCACCACCTGCTCTTCCACATCTTCTTGGCCACCTCCCACCACTGGCTCTGAGCCTTGGAAATTGCTCCGGAGAAAACCTGGGTTGAGCTCCTCAGCATCCTCAGTGCTCAGCAGTTCCTACACTTCTGAGTGTCCTTAAGGCCTCTGTGGGAGGCAGGTTGTCCTGTCAAGAGATGGCAACAGCCTGCGTGGCAATTCCATCTCACTGACACCGCTTGCATGTGGGATTGGTGGGAAACAGCGTGTGCAGCAGTGAGTCGTCAGCAGCTTGCCTGAGTAATTCCATTTTGGATAAAGGAATGCAAACAAAATGAGCAGAAAGTGTTCAAATATTATTTTGTCCAGGCATTTAAAGCTGGTCTTTTACATAGGAAAAGGAGCAGAGGATGAGGTTTTATCAAAAGCTCTGTATTGATCCTGTGAAAACTTCAAATTTGATAGCATTATCTTCCTGCTCTTGAGGAAATTTTAAAAATCTAATTCCAGTCTCTGTGACTCTCAGCTTTAGCTCCAAAGTCCAAATAGGATGGACCACAGCAGACAGGGCCTGATCTGTAAATGCTGCTAGAACAGGCTGTGGATTGTGAACCTGACATGCAGTTAACCAGACTCCTGAGCAGCAACAGCAGGCGTGGGGTAAAACCCTCCAAAACCCCTTCTCAGTGTGAAAACTACCCATCCCTAATGACCAGGGGTGCTGGAGACAAGCCCTGTCGGCACCATCCCCTGCAGGTGGTGGGCACAGCCCAGTGTTTTGCTCTGTGCAAAGCTGTGACTCTGGGGATGGGTTACCCCTTTGCCACAGAGATGCCTCCCCCCGGGCTTTACCTATGCACGTGGAGGCAGCAAGCCTGCCAGCCTTGGGAATACGCCTGCAGACATAACCCAGCTCCACTGCCAGGCCTTTGCTGACAGAATGACTGTTTTATATGGCTATAAGAACAGCTATAAGTGCAGCTGTCTGAAAAGCAACAAAATCTATGATGTGTGTTTCTAAACCCAATGACAGCTGGCAGTGCTGTGCTGCAGCTCATTCCTTCTTTTACACGGTTTAGTTAAAACACTTCTCTGCAATCACCGTGATTTATCAACAAACAGCAGTTTCTGGAACAATTTAAAAGCATTCCCAAATAGGTAAGAAGTGGTCAGCTCCTCGAACACTCAGCAAGCTCCCAAATGTCAGGCAGCTAGAGATGGACAGGGACGGCTGATGGGAGGACCAATTGCCCTCCCTGGCCACCTCACAGGGAGGACAGGGTTGTGAACCCTGTTAGTATGGGGAGTGTTGAGGCAGGGGTACCTGGGCAGCTGCAGAGCATTACCCATGGATGGGAGAATGGTGATTTATAGAGTTCAAAGCCGGCTTTAGTTGCAAACATGAGCCATTTCTGTGCTGCCAGGAGAGGTGACTTGGTCCTTGCACAGGACTGATCCCTGGTCACATGGAGGGGGATCTCCTGTGACTGAGTGACCTCTCAGGTATGGGAAACCCTGTGCAGCCCAAACCCACAGAGGTACATACAAGACAATGCCATAGCTCACTGTTCAGCTGGATGTTGTAACCCAAGGCAGAGTGAGAAGCACTGTACCGTGCCTGTCCCCCCACTCACCTCCTCCTGCCAGCTCTAGAGCAGGTGACCACAGCCATGGTGAGAACCCACATATCCCTGTGCTTGCTGCTCAGGCAAGATGCATCCACACTGTTCTTTCAAGCTATCACAGTTGCAAGGCAGAAGTTTTCTTTAGAAATACTTTTTCTATCAGTACCTGAAGTACTAACACTGCAGCAAGAGGGTAGATGTTTTCAGCACTTCCCTGCAAAAAGAGAGCTGTGCAGATGCTTAATGGCTAAATAGGAATGAAAGATGCACAGGTACAAAGCATGCTTTTAACATGCTCCTTTAATCTCAGTAAAATGCTTAGCCCAGGTAGCATCTAGCTCAGCAATCCCCTTCAGCCCAGCCAGCAGGTCCCATACTCTGATTTTTGCTGCCCAAAGTGCTGTCACGTGGCAGACACACGGCTTAATTCAGAAGAGCCTCATGCAGGGATGCAAGCCAGATCCACCCCACAGCATCCCTGGAGCTGCAGAAGGAGCAGAGCCTTGTACCAGGCCCTTTGTCTACCACCTCCCAGATCTCTGGCTGCTCCAGAGCAGGGTGACATGGATCAGTCATGCAAGGAGGCTGAACTACCACATCGGGAACAAATTCCAACTAAGGACTTTAGTGTTGCCAAACCCCAACATTCAAAAATCATGAGTCAAACTCACAAAAGTCATGGGACTGGCTCAAGAAAACTGGTTTTAACATGATTTTCGTTGCCTGCTGTTTTCAAAAATTTGGGGTGCCTTTATAACATGTTTTTGAGCTCTTGTACTACCAGGAGAGTCAAAATCTGGCTTGTTTTTATTATTCCTTTTAGGCATTTGATGTGCAGCAAAACAACCTGTCTACAAGTTGTTTGACCACCTTTCCCATGGGCAGGCACTGCAGCTGCTGCTCAGGGATGGCAGGGGCACGCCTGAAGTCCCTCAATGCCAGGTGCTGCAGCAGAGACAGCAGGGATGTGACCTTCTCCCCCTACAATCCCCAGCTATTGGGAAGTAGACCCAGAATCCACAAAAATCAGGTGCTTTATTTTGTGGGTCTGAGTTTCCTATGGTGCGAGGAGCTGCAGTCATGGTGGGCTGCTGAAGCCGCCGGTCCCGATCCCAAACCCGGTCCCGGTCCCAATCCCAGTCCCAATCCTGGTCCCAGTCATCCTCTCCTGCCTGCTGACCCCATTCTCGCCATTTGCCGTCCCTGCCTGTTCCTACTCAGCGGAGCAGCTGACTTCCCTTGGAGGAAGAGGGAGTGACTACGGCTCTTCGCGCACTTTGTGAGCTGGGCATCTGGTATTTTTCAAAACTCTGAGACATTTTAACTGAAAACTGTCTTAAAAAAAAAAAAAAAAAAAAAAGAACACCCAAAACTCCAACCGAAAAAACAACACATAAAACCGGAAATGTTTCAATCTGAAATCCTTAATTAAAACCACACTCTTTAGTACATAAAGAAGGAAGTTAAAACAGAAATGTACTTTTGCACATTACAGACAGCATTATAATAAACACAGAGCTCTGCCAAGAAAGAGGCATTTTCAAGGCCAAAATAGATGCCTCCAGCTGCACTTGGATAATGTCAGAGGGCTTGTCTGCAGTGCCGAGTGTGGCTGCATTTGAACACAACAGCCACCGGCCCAGCTTGGCGGGTGAGGAACACGGCAATTACTGGTGCAGACTGCGAGTGCTGCAGCAAGGACCACAACCCACTGGGGTCAGAGCTCCACTGATTCTCACAGATCCCAGACCCAGGTCTTAATCTGTAAAATATTTGAAGGAACAGGCCCTGGCTCTCTCTGCTCCTCTGGGCTCACAGATACGGCTCAGCTGGAGGGACCCGGTTTGGCAGGGGCTCTCCCCGGCTAATCTTTGGGGGAATCTTGTACCAAAGCACACAGGGTGGAGTCTGAACCTGATTTTGGAGGCATAGAAGAATGGCTGGAAAAAGCTAGCATCGTTAGAGTGATGTCCTGCACCAGGCAGCCTGGGACACACATGTGGAGCCCACAAGTCAAACCCAGTCCTTCAGCAGGACAGATCAGATCTTTTATAAAGGTACCCACTGCCAGCTTAAAATCTGCTGCAGTTATGGAAATCAGCCTATCCCTGCGTGAAATTTTGCAGTTATTTAACACGGTCAAAATGGGCACCTGGCTTTGAGTCCAAACTTACCTGTTTTGACTTTCTAGTAACTGGATCTTGCTATACTCCTGCCCTGCTAGGTTTTTATTTCTTGTGAGTAGCTCAAGATTAAGGTCAAGTCTCCTCTAAACATACTTTCATTAAGCTGTGTTTGTTGCAGGTCTTCAGCATCTTCACAGTAATGCAAGATGTTCCAAGCTTCTGATCAATTCTTTGGCTCTTTGCTGTCCTTCAAGCCTTACCAAGCTCTGTCAACAAACTATGTGGGGCCTTTAGATCTCCTGAACCACTTGATTTGCTGTGAGGGGACAGGTCTGCTCAGTCTGCTTCTCCTCTTCACCAGCTGCAGAGCCAAAGCAGCCTCGTCTGCACATAAGTGCCAGGAGAACAAACAAGACACATTTAAACAACTACAGCAATTAGCCTCACACATGCTTCATAGAAAGACTGTTGGAGGGGAATGCTGATGTGAAATGATGTCACCTGTTTAGGAAACAGAAGAAGGAAATAGGAGGGTTGATGGGGGATTTTTGTATGAAGAATACTTTGGGGTTCAAGGAGAGGTGAGAGACTCTGTACATGTCTCCAGGGACCAAAAAAGAAAAGGAGCACAGATGTCCCACAGAACTTCATTAGTAACAAACAATACAGAAGACATCTCTTTGAGTGTCTGACTAAAACAGCTAAAATAACTGGAGTTGGTAAGAATTGGTAATTTGGATTACCATGTTATCTGCTAAAGACAGAGCAGGGCAGGTCCCAGACACTCCAAGCTGTTGGAATGCATGAGGAAAAGTTGCTCTGGAGAAGGGAAAGTAACAGGGGAGGGGATGTTTATTACTTCAATATTATTGACAAAGAAAGTTGATTAATAGTCCAAAAATTGAAGTAAATTTGAGTGCAAGTGGTTACAAAACCAAAAGCCCAGAAATTTAAGGCAGTGAAGGAATAAGAAAAATGGACTAAAGATAATGTATTTCAAAAAAAGCAAATTTGAACAAATTCAGGGCACAGGTCAAGAGGATCTCTGGGGAAGGGAGTTTAAGACAGCATTTCCCAACCAGTGAGACATGGAGAGGCAACAGCTGTGCTGTGGGTCAGGGGAGAGAGCAGCAGAAAAAACAGCAGGAAAATACCCTGCAAATACGTACAAATAGAGGAAGAAAGAGGAAAATATCAATTGGTAACTCAGTGCAAAAGAGTAACCAACATATTGACATAGAAACAGCTCTTTTCTTTAGTTTTTATGGAACAATTAACTGTGACATGACTGTTAGTTACATTGATCTGATGTGTGAAAGAGCAACAGACCTGAAGAAGGACAGAGCAAATGAAAGATCACTTAGGAGACTTAAACCACAGAAGTGCTTAATAATTGCTATGAAGTCTCTGTCAAACTGTTTTGCCAAATACAGAAGATTCATAGATATTCAATAAATACATTTTCTGCATTTTTCACCCAGAATGTTGCCACTATCAGCATGCCCTCTTATAACAAGTCTGTATTTTGCTGAAGTGGTTTTACTCCTGGTAGACTGGAAGTATATTTAGTGCTTTACCCCCCTGGGCACAGATTTGTCCCCAAGACTCTCAGCTTGCACAATGAGCAGGTTCATTTTTGCAAGGTGAGCAGGGAGGAACAGGCATGATTCATAACGGTGTAAGCATCCAAAGAGCCTTGGGTGAACTCCTTGAAACTCCATAGCTCTTTATATTCCTGGACAATAACCCAAAGCCAGCTCAGTCCCGTGGATCAAGCATGCAGGTGTATGGACTTGGATGGGATGGATGTTAAATTTCACAGCAATCACCCTGCAGGCACTGCTGCCACAGAACCCCTCTGCACTGGCTGGCACATCCTTGGTCGCTGTAGTGATGGGGAGGGTGCTCACACAGCCTGCCAGGACAGCAGCCCCAATGGCTTGTTGCTGATGGTACCATGTCTAGAGGTGGCTGTCAAAACCAGAGGGAGCCACATAGGCAGAAGCGGCAGAGGAGAGCACGACTCACTCGTGGTATGTGGGACTCAGCTAAACACTCAGCAAAAGGCTGTGCTGTGAGTACTCCACTCATGGAATGGATTTAGATGTCAGACGTCAGCTCTTTCCATGAACAGATCCTCTGCATGGCTTTTAATACATGTGTGTACCCAACTGCTGAGCGACCTACAGCACTGCCCTCCCTCCTACTCCCCTCTTGCTACTGAAACACAAATCCTTCAACTGAAAATACATCAAGCTCTGGAGCTAAAGAGTCATATTAAAATCGAGTATATGAGGTGCTGGTTTAAGCTAATGGTGTCCTTGGCTTGCCTTCTGGGAGAGGGATCTGTGGTTTTTGCAATATACTTGTCAGACTTTTCAACTAACTGAGCTAAACAAATAACCACCATTAAACCTCTGAAAAGGATTCTGCCCCCAGCCAGAGGAGACAGCCTTCTGAGACAATTCTTGGGGATAAAGGCTGACCTAAAAAAACATCATTTCTCATGGTTTTACTGACTATCTCACTCATTAAGTAAATGGTTTTATTTCTGGACATGGCATAATCTCTGCTGAAAAATCAATTCATGGAAAATATTAAAATCAACTTAATAAAATAAATCCCCCCCATACTGCTTGGCAGTCTCTAATTAAATAATCCTACCTGAAAATCCCATCTACTCAGATTACTTATGGGATATGCCCACTGGCTCCCACCTTTGGCAAATGGGAACCATGCGGGCAGCATTAGGAGAGGGAAGTGCATGAAAAGGTGAGCCCAGTGAAAGGCAGATGGACACACCATGGCATGCTGTGGAGATTAAAGGAAGACACCAAATGAGGGATGAAAGCTTCTAACAGTGGAGAACAGGAAATTTTCTATGTCTGAGGAAGGTTATGGGCTTGCTCTGAGCAGGAAGGAAGGTGTTAGTAGCTGGAAGAAAAGACTAAGTCTTGTCCTGAGAGGAAATGCTTCAAAAGCATTTACTTTCCAGATTAGCAATGACCTTGCTCCATTTACTGCTGAGATTGTGGATGTTGGAAGCCTCATCCTGCAAAATGTGGCTTCCTGTCCATTATTGTACAGCTGAAAAATGCTCCATGTTCTGAACTGAGAAATATGCTCACAGCACTTAGAAATGACTCAACAGATTCTCACTCAGATTTCAGGTCATCTCTTCAAACCCTCAGTCTGAAACTTTAGTATAAGGAATTCCTATTTAAAGAGAGTTGATTGGATAAAATTATAAAAACTCAAACCACAGACCAAGGGTTCCACATGATCTGGTGCTAAGTCAGCACCGGGGGGACAAACAGGGCAAGCATCTGGACACCAGGAGGACAAGTCAGCCACTAGGATCACCTCCTGGAGAGAAAACAGAGAGACAGAGGGTGCCCAGGATGAAAGCAGCAAACTCAGAAAGCCTCAGCCTCTTCCCAGCAGCACTGACCAGATCTGGGGGTGATGTGCTGCTGCGCAACACAGCAGCTTTGATCACAAAGACTGATGGCAATGAAGAAGCAGATATCTCCAGTGATTAAGGGAGGAATGTGAAGTATTTTATGCACATGTGTGTAGAAACAGACTCTAGAGCACTTTTGGCCGTCCGATCAAAAAAGGCACAAAGGCAGCACTTGTGTTAGAAGAGGTGGCAGCAACAGGGAGAAATTTATTGAGGTGGCCTGTCAATCCCTAGTTGATCATGATTTCTTTCAGGTGAATTTTACTGGTACTCCAGCACTGACAGGTCCTGGGACGGCAAAGACAACACAAAGCCACAACTATCACAGGATCTGTAAAACCTAATTAGCTTTCTGATGGCTCTTCACTCAAATACAATCTAAGCACCACAAAGACAGAGCAGAAGGGCAACCCAGCCTCCACAGCACCCCGAAGGAGTTTTGGAAATGCTGTTGATAACCATGCCCCAGGAAGGCATTGCCTGGGACATTGAATAAATGCTGGGTTTTAACCACTTTGTGTCCTTTGTATTCCATTTCCTGACACAAGAGGTGCTGCAAGTCCTATCAGTGATGATTTCCCACTTCTCAAAGGATGGGATCTGTGAAGTTTCCTTAGCCTCTAATGGCTCCTTCCCAAGGACAGACTCACTAGGAGGTGCAAGCTATTGGCAGCTCAAGGGCCCTGAGGAGCTGTTGACCGTGTTTAGGCCACGATCCAGAAGACTTGATTTCATCCAGCAGAAGTGGAGCTGTTTTATTTATTCTAATGGTCTGATGGTGAGGGAGGAGTGCTCCCTGGCTGCCCACGCGAGCCCTGTTCCAGGCAAGAGGTCCAACACACAGCCCTTCTCCAGAAAACACTGCTCACAGGGACAAGGCACCCATCCTCACATGCCACCTGGAAGCAAAGTTTCAGCAGACTCACGCTGCCTCCCAAGAGACACTCAGTCTTCTCCTAGACCCGTTGTCTGACACTCCACGTCTTTGCCAGCCAGGTGAGCACACGTGATTGCTCCACACCATGCTGGAGGACTGTTTGAGCCCCCCTTCTCCAGCAATGGCCAAGAGGAGATACCTGGAGAAGAGCACAGGAAGGACAACGACACCAGGGTTGGCCTCCCGGAATCAGTGACACAGGACAGCAAGGATACAAACCATCAGGCTTTTATCAGGAGCCTTACTTCCCAAATANTGGTTGGCCTCCCGGAATCAGTGGCACAGGACAGCAAGGATACAAGCCATCAGGAGCCTTACTTCCCAAATAGAAGCAATAGTAAGAGCCAGGGTATGATGACAGCCCCAAGACAGCACATGCACCACGAATATAATGAAACTCAACTCAGAGTAACCTGCTGTGCCACCCAAAGATCTGAAAGCAAGATGTCCTAGCTCACATAAAACAGCGAGAGCCTGCTGAACCCTAAGAATAAACTCACACCAAATTATAAATAAAGATCCAAGAAGACTTGACACAATACTGAGGCAATGACTAGAGAAATGACTTATGAAGTGCACAGCAAATGCCTGCAGGGCTGACCAAATGGAGGAGAAGCTTTTAAAAGCTGCAGAAGCTTTCCAAAGGAACATTATCTGAGGAGTGCCAATTTGTGTCAAAGATTTTCCATCTGCACACAAATAAATAAATAAGAAAGATGGAAGCAGACAGGGAGAAATCTGTGTTGTCCATCACAGAGCCCTATGTGGGTGTAGCTCCTCCAATACAGTCTGTGCTGAACTCCAGCGAGACTGAAATGTTGCAGATGGCCAGCAGTAGTCATCTTTGTGGGGCTGAGTTACACTTCATAGGTCCAATTCTGCCTCTGAAGTGAATACTGTGACCTCTACACGTCCAAGGTACTCTCCAGACCTGCCAGAGAGGGAGCAACAATGTCCCTCAGGCAGAGCATGGTTTGGGAGCCCAGCGAGAACAAAGGAGCAAGCAAGGAAGATGTGAGACAATAAGCAGAAAGGAAAAGCAATAATTTTCCATGGCCAAGCCATGACATCCCAGCTCCCATTAACTCCCACTCCTGCTCTCCACAACACCTCAGCATAAGGACACCAGCCTTGCCACCCACCAACACATCTGTGGAGGGAGCAGAGAGGAAGGCATGGCAGGCTAAGAGGGGACAAAGGCAAGCCAAAGAGTGCGGGAGGGAAAAAATATTTTGGGGTTTATTTTTCACACAGGATTCACAACATTCCTTAGAAAATTTAATTTTGCTGTCCTGTTCTTGTTTGCTAACCAGAACCAATTTAATTTTAAAACAACACGCAGAGCCAACAGGGGAAAAAACATTTTGCAATGGCTCTTCGCTCCCACTTGGAACAGCAAGCACAGCTTAACTCGTTCGGCTCTCACAGTTGCAGCACCAGCTCGTGGGGAGCTGGCCCAAGAAGCCTCTGCCCAGGAGGAAGAGGGAACTCACTGGTGCCTGCAAACAATAGAAAAAAAATGGATTTTTTGAGCAACTTGGCAGATCCCACTCCACACGTCTGTGGGGGCTAGAGGTGGTGGGAGCAAGGAACAATTTGTCGCATGGAACACCTTCCTGTAGCCCTGTCTCTCCACTCAACAGCTCACTCCGAAGTTTGTAGAAAAAAAATGGCTTGTTGCTGCATTTAACAAAGAGCAGAAAGCTCCTATTACTCTTCCACTACCAAGAACTTGCACATTTCTCATATCAGCATGTGAATCTTCTGTGGTTTTATGCCTTGTTGTGACAGTTTGGTAAACAAACTGATAAAAATCAAGAGCTTTTCAAAGGCAAGGTTAACACACTCATGTGCGACCTGGCTTGTCAGAGAACACCAGAAACTCCAAACACGTTGCTTCTGCTTACCATCTGCATGAGCTTATTCAGACTAAAATAACAAAGTGTGTTTCCTGATCTCCATCAACGTAAATAGAGCCATTAAACTGCAAGGCTGTTTACATTCTGGGAAATAGTCATTGCATTCATCCTGATTGCTCCTCATCCTGCAGCCCCAGCATCCCCACACTGCACTAGCTGTGGCTCTGCTGCAGCCAACAACCCACTGACCACCAGCTAACACCAGGTATCAGGGCCCACCACGTCTGTGCCACAAAACCAACGGAAACCCCTTTGCAAATATTGTATGCTGGTGTCCAAATTTGCTTTTATAACAAGAAACAAGGATACACTTGAAGGATCCAGCTCTCCCAGTTGTAATATCTGGCAGGCATATAAGTGGGAACATTCACATTTTAGAAAAGGATATCTTTTGGTAGGTAAAATCATAAACATTAGAGCAGAAAAAAAAAACCCCTGGAGCTTGCCAGTGGTGTGCTTACAATAGCTCTGTCTTCTGCGTCATGCAAGGACCAACACTCCAACACAAGCACGTAGAGATAGCCCGGCCTCCATCCCAGAGGATTTATGTCCTGGAAGAGGAGGGGACGGTGCCATCTGTAAGCTGTTGCCTCCCAGAGCATCAGAGCCAAAGGCTGCATTCTCTTGGCCAAGGCACCCCATCTGCTCTTAGAGGAGGGCTGGGAGCAAACACTGCCTGGCCCTGAGGGGGTCTGACCACGCAATCAGCACCTCTGCACCCATATGGGCGCGGGGCTCCTGGGTGCTGACAGGGACATTTGCACAGTTCCTGGGAACTCATGCCATTCTGGATGCTGGCCTGCACTGCTAGACTCCTTACAGCCCTAATAGGTGTTCCCTGTAACTGCGGGAGACTGCTGTTTTTTGTTGGCCTAGCTTCACCTGCAGAATTGTCAGGAATGAGAATTCCACATTTGGAAATAATAACAAAAGGATAAAACTGGGCAAATAATGATGCAGGCCAGGTCACACATTCCCATTTTATTAGACTCAAACCCTCCTGAAAGAATTTCCTTGTATCTGCGTGTAATAGCTAAGTGCAAATATTTTCTAGAGGACATTCTGTTTCACAAAATGGAGGGGCTCTGTTTCTGTGCAGGTTACATCATAAATGATCCACTATAAGTGTGGCAGATTTTGCCTTTATGCTCTCTGCATAACAGCTCTGGACCTGCCCTTGTGGCTCTTCTTGGCGAGCCAGCTCCACAGTTCCACAGATCCATCACAAGCATTCCCCTCTGCAGGGCCAGAGAGTCTCTGTATTACCACTCCTCACAGCTCCTGTCCTTGCCTCAGTCCCAGATTAAAATATCCCTCTTCTCTTTTGCATATGCTCTTCCCTACCCTTTCCCTCTGCTAGCAATTAACTCCCTAGAGCATTTGTGAACCAGAACAAAAGACAACATGGGAGATAAAAGGTTAGTCCCACTGACCACTGTCCTGATGGGGACAATGCCACTCTGCCCAGCCTTGTGCCGACTGGCAGCGTGCAGCAGGAAGCCCACGGAGTATGGACAAGGCTAAGGAGGAAAGGAGTGTGAGTGCATTTGCTTTAGCTGTTAATGTTCTGCCAATTGTGTCACATGTAACCATTTAACGACGGGGCTTGTGACACCCAGCACATCAGCATTTGCTTCTACCTTGACTTTCAAAGCATCTGTGCCATGCAGGCACTGTTTTTAAAAGAGTGAAGCAAATACGGATTTGCACTTGCATTTGAGCAATAGTGAGGTGGGATACACAGCAGGAATGGCACCACCCTGGGCAGAGCCAGCATGTCCAAGGGAACAATCCTGCCTTGATGCAGAGCTGTTAATCACATTCCAGGAACCATTGCAGGTTCTAGACTTACACACTCACTGGGAGACAGGCTTTCATCACAGACCTGTAATTAAAGGGAGATGTTAATGTTGCATGTTAGTATCTTGGAACATCAGTTATCCTGGGAGTTCAGCAAATTTAAAAATGTAAGTATTTTGATAGAGCTCATCAATTAACATACCAACTTTAACTCCAAATAAATCAAGAAGTTTTGATGGTTTTATGCCAACGTATTTCTGCACAAATAGAAAGTTCCTCAGTGTAAGCATAGAGAGTCTCAGCCACAAATCAGGCAGGCACAGAGCACCTTACATCTGTCTCTCTGCATCTAAAACAGTTAAAGAATTACTCAGTACTTTGCACAAAAAACTCTAAATATCATTACAACCCCTCAGGTTTGCTTCGTGGGGAAGATAGAGTGAAAAAAAGATGCCTGTGGCTAGACGGTGTGTTTTAATCATGTCCAGCCCTTTCCATTTGAGGTGTATGTATCAAGTATCTGTCCAAACAGGAAGGACGCACACACGGGATAGTCAGAACAGCTGAACTCACGCACTTAAGAAGGAAAACATCTCCCAGTTGTGCGTGGGTTGGCTCTGAGCATCAGGAAATACACAGCAGACAATGCCCAGGGACGGGGCAATCTCAGCCATGGGACGTGCTTGGGCACGCTGCAGGGGTGTCACTGCAGAACAGGCCCCTTTGGGTCGGGGATGGAGGGAACACCATCCCATGCACAGGCTCAGACCTGCTCAGAAGACACCTAACCCAGATGGGAGAGGTGAAAGCAGCAGCCACGAGGTGTTCTCAAGTGCGTGGCAATGTTTCATTGTCAAAAAGGCTGTGCTGGCCAGAAATGTTACTACATTATTCAGCATTAAAAAACATTTTCCACTTAAGAACGCACACAAGTTTGAAGCCAGTGTAAAAGCACCCTCTCAATCAGTAGTAACAATGGCATCATTCAGTTCTGCTGATGCTTCAGGAGAGATCAGTACTTCTGCCTGTATGGTTTTAATAAAAGCAGCCAAACAATCCCAGTGTGGGCTCTCTAGAAAGCCCTGTGGAGGGTTTGTGCACTTGAAAAAGGAGGGTGGGATTCATGGCAGTTGAGGTGGTACTTGTGCAAATGCAGCTGCCCTGGGATAAAGATGTTCCTGGCACAAGCTGAAGCAGTACAGAGCTGTAGACAGACAAGCCCCTGGAGAGACAGAAGAGAATTATAGAGTGTTGAGCTAATTAGGTTCACAGCCTTAATTATTGGAGCACTACAGCTGATAATGCAAAACCAGCCTTGTAAACAAGTTTCTATTTTCAGCCACTCATGCCAACAACTTTCTTCTGAAAGCATCTGCTGCACAATTCAGACTTGTCACATCCCAAGGGCACGTTCTGGAGGGCGTAAAGAGGTGCTCTGAAGCCCTATAATATCAGGTAACTAGAGCAAAAGAGATCTTGACAATTGTCATTTTTAAACAAATGATGAAAACATGGTGGAACATTTCAAACTCATATGTGGGCTGGAACACGTATGGTGGCTTAAGTGCTGGCTGAAAAAAACCCAAAACCATGGGAATTCAGTTTTATGGATGGCTTGCAAATCTTGAGCTTCTCTTCAGAGCACCCTTCCTGAGATCAGAGGAACAGGAGAAGGCAGGGTCACACACAGACCCTCTGCTAATCCCAGGAGAATATAGATGGAGTCACAGCCTCACACATTAACTGGTCCCATCCTTCTGCCCACACTAAAACTTTGTAGAGGCTCTGAAGGAGGAGGAACCGTCAGATCACCTTGTCTGACCTGTGCATCACACACTATAGTATTTCACCCACTTATACATGTGCTGAGCCAAATAACTCAAATTTGGCTGAACCATAGTTTCTAAAAAGGCAGCCAGACTGAATATAAAGCATTACAAGATGAAGAGAAACCACTTTTTTTTTTTTTTTCTTATGTAGTTTATGTAGCTGGCTTAATATTTGTGTCCCAGTTCTAATTGGAATTCTTTGGGTTTGGCTTCTAGACCCTGACTCTTGTTCTGCCTCTAGTCATTAGATCAAGAGACATTGCAGAAGATTATGTGTTTTTTTGGTGAGACCACACAAATCAAGTCACATTTGAGTTGTTTTTTTGATACACTGAACTGTCCAAGTTTGTGAAAATTCCTTCACAAAAAGAACCCAATACCTCTTGGTACCCAGTGGAGTTCCCTCCACTCCATCACCATCACTCATCCAGGTGAAACAGCAAATTGAATGAGTTCAATATCAGTCTCAAATGGTTCATGGAGAGCCCAGGGAAGAAGAAGTAAAGAGTAAAGACAACTCTCAGTGACCAGGGAAAAGCAGGAGAGCTTGGAGATCGCACCAAACTCTGTCCTGTAGAGGGCCTAAACTTCCAGTTACAGCAACACCCAAAGAGCCACTCCTGTCCACACGAGAGTCACACATCAGTGCAGAGAAAAGTCCTTGGAAAAACCCTCAATCCACACAAAGCTCAGAAAAAGTCATCACATCATCGAGGCTGTTGCCCCACACAGCCAAATGTACCTCCTTGAGCCACCTTCACTGAACTCAGCAATTTCAATTTTACTCAATAGCAAAAAGCATCAGATTATTTTTTTTTCTTAAATGGAAAACAAATGATCCACTTTTATATTGCTGCCCACTCAGTGAAGCATTAAATGTTTCCTGGGATAGGGTGAAAGCAATGATGTAAGGTTTTGGGAGCCTCAGACATGGGGCAGCTGGAATAACTGGACTATCATCAGCTGTCAACATGTGAAAAAAGATATCAACTATGAGATGAAATTCTTGGGCCTTTAAATACACACTTCACAATTCCCAGAGCAGTGTGATTTATGACTCACCCAATTATCCCTGTCTCATGATGGTGTACAGCAGAAACATTAATGAGGCAACCAGAGCTAAGGGGAGACAAAAATGGACAGATCTCCACATGGACAGGCATGATAGGATATGGCACTCATGATACTCCAGTGTCCACCCAGGGGAACCTGGGCTAGGTAAATGAGGGAAAGAAGAGGAACAGGTCACGTATTTCTGCTGTGAGTAGCAGTTTGGAGAACACGAGAAGCCAAGATGCTGCACTTTGGTCCTGAGAGAGTGGCAGTGACTGACAAATCAAGCTCAGATCCCCAAGATACTGCAAACTTCAGGGCAAACCTGTTTTTTAAGGGATGATGCATTTTCTTATTTCATGCCATCACCCTACCATAGTAAACACATAGGGTTAGGCAGGTTAATGAAATAACTTGCCACTTAAGCCCTGCTTAGTGCTAAACCTGAGCTCAAGGCTCTTCACCACCAACCCCAACCACCCTACATCCCAGAGAAGTCATGTCAGATGAGCTGCAAGCACACTGCTCCATCCATCCTGCACAGAAACAGGAGGGGCCTGTCCCTGCCAAGGCCACACCCCAGTGATAACTCTGTCATTTCAATTTCTGTGCATCTTTTATTTGACAGCACTTTCCAATTTAACTCTGGCCCGCCCCCCCCCCCCTCCCCCCCCCAATTGCAACTACTTAGTCATTAAGAAAATAACATGAGTTGGCAGATTTTGAGAAACATCTTTCCTGGAAAAGATTAAGATTAGCCTGAGTTACCTAATAAATAACATGATAGCAGAGAGTTTAAGATTCAGATGTCACCAGGCACTCGTTACCATCACAAAAGCTTTTACAGGTTCTCTTGGACCTCCAAAAGAAGCCACTTAAGAAACAGGTATGACATCAGTAAGCTGTAAAATAGCAGAGCTGTGTGCCTTCGTCATTTTAAAGCAGAAGGCAAGCACCACGAAATAAAAAGAGATTCAGGGCTGGTTTTATGTGCATTTCTTGTGCAGAGCGGCCATGGACGGAGCAGACCCTGGGGTCCCTGGCACAGTTCTTCCTCAGCAGCATAGGGAGGCACTTGGGACACAAAGAAGTGATTTCAAAATCATCAGTGTCAGCAGGGACAGAACAGCAATTTTAATTTCAATCATGACTTTTAATTAAAAGGAAACACTCATGTTACCATGAGAACCTCATACAGCCAAAGCACAGAAGGTGTCCTCCTCTACACTGCTTGAACAAAAACTTCCTTCAGACACCAGGAGGCACCAGCATCCTGACAGGGATGAAATTCCGTGGGTGATGCTCGCAGTGCACAAACGGATACCTAGGAATTAGCTTTCTCCAGCTGAGCAAGCACAGCTTTTACCTAAGCATGAGGTTTCTATTTGCATCTAGCCTCCCATATCCCTTCATTTTCTCCCAGGCTTTCTGGTGTATGAATATCTCCACTAGCCATCATATTTTTGCCCTCTATAATGCTGCCAAAGATTTGTACCTGCCTGTCACTCATTAAGTTAGTTGAAGTAAAACTTTGCTTTTTCTCCTCAGAATATGATACTTACCCCCTGCCCTGCCCCCACGTGTGTATCATAATCCAGGGGAACTGGAGCAGCTCCCATGTGCCCAAGCAACCCCTAGCCATCACTGCAACCAAGACTCATTTTCTTATAATTATTATCCCAAATACCATCACACCTGAACTGCCCCGGGAGGAACACTCTCTTGCATATGATGCCCAGCTTATTTCTGAACATATAAAGTTTCATGTCTGTCTCTAGTTAGCTTCACTCTGAGACACTTGGATGCTGAGAAAGCCGAAGCCTGCACATCTGCTGGGATGAGAGATGGCAGCTAAATCCCCAGGGCACACACAGTCCATTTGTCTATTCTTGCAGCAAGCTGAAGTGAGGACATGCCATAACACCTAGTGCTATTCTCCTCCTCATCTCTCCCACCACTCTGTTAATTCACTGAGAGAAAGCCCTCCCAGGGACAGAAACCCGTGGGAGATCAAGTCCCAGCCCTAATACAGGCTGTGCTTAACTTTCTGTTCTTAGGTTCTGTCAGTGGGAGTAGGACTCCCTCAGTGCCCGGGGAGGGGGCTACCAGGGAACTGTGCTCCCATGCCAAGAGCTGACAATCCAAACAGCATGAAACCAAATGGTACTGAAGTGGCTGGCACTGAATTATGGTGTTGGATGCTCTCTTCCCTCAGAAGTCACTTCAGGGACAGTGTGCCATGGCGGGTTCCCATTCCCAGGCACCTCCAAGCTCCACAGCCATGCAGACAGGCAGGAGGCAGCACTAGTGCCACTGTGTGCCAAAGAACATGGCACTGCTCCAAGCCTACAAAAGCCACCAGCATGGATCTGCTCTCCAAGGTCTCAGTAAGCATTCCTGCAAAGCATAAACTCCTTAAACCTCATGTTTCTGGAACTTAAATCTGCCATTTTAAAGCAGCTTAAATGTGATGTGAACACTAATAAAAAGACCATCCACCAGCTCTGCTGCTGCAAAACAGCTGGCTTTGAAGCTGGCTAATTCACTTAGCAGAAGCTCAGCCTTGCCGTGCTCTTGAACAAGGACAGAGGGACTGCAGGAGCACCACTAACAGCAAAACCTATCTAGGCTGTTTCTATAAACTGCTCAGGGCACTAACAAGTTCAACAAAGAGAAAAGCACATGTAATTTCCTGCTACAAAGGCAGTGTGAGCAGCCCAAGTGCATGAGGTAACTCACACATGAGCTTTTTAAAGCAGTGGCTTTGACCATTTCTGGGGTTTGCGACGTGATGGCCCCAAGGGAACGCATGGCTGCGTGACACACAGCCCTTCTCTGGGATTCACACTCTCTAGAATTCACTGAAGCTGAAGTATTTTCACCGTGTTTCAGGGCTGGGTAATTTTATGGACATTAATAACACTTAGAGTTAAGTAAGATACGCCTATGAAAAAGTAATCAAATGTCATGCATGAATCAAGAAACCACTGGTGGCTCATTCAAAGAAGGCTGAGAAAATGGCAAAATAATTATCTTTGGAAGGAAAGAGGAGATGCACTTAAATATTAGCAATTAGCAATATACACATCATACACATCAAGAAATATTATATCAGTAAATTAAACAAGGGCGGGTGCTTGGGGAGAAGGGCACAGCTAGCTCAGAGGTGGGCTTCTGCTGGGGCTAAGATATCCTGTGTCTAGATTACAGCCTAGAAATGCAAGAGGGGATGGATATGACCTAAATTAGGCATCACCACCTTGGTGATCTCTGCATTGATACAGCAGAAGATTAAATTCTGCAGCTACACAGTCCTGGGCTGAGGAGAGAAAATCACATCAAGGAGGAGATTGGAGGCCAGGAGTGGGGAGGAGACACAGCTGAGACTGCTGAAGGCTGGCTGGGCTGTGCTGTGCTCACAAGATTTTCCTGCTGATCTTCTGCCACAGCCACCCCATGACAGTGGTGGGTGTGGGTGGTGACAGCAGCACTGCTTGCTCTCAGCCAGGAGCCTGTCTGCCCCTGCCCCACTGTGGGGTCAGCAGGATGCTGTGGGACAAGGCATCTGTAGACACAGCCACCAAACACCTCCTGGTTGTGTGGGATTGGTGTGCACGATGCCCCTCTCGTGGTTTTTACTGAAGATTTTCCTGAAAGGTTTGTGAGCCTCCAGCACCATCAGAGGAAGGCACCACTGACCTGCCCAGGCCAACAGAAATAGCGACTGAGGGTTTGTTTGTGGAGTAACCTCCACATCCAGGTGCTGCACTAAATCACCCTCCTGGTCGATTCTCAGTGTGGAGAAAGCAGGATAAGGATGTGGCTATGGCAGGGTGTGTTGCTGCAGCCAGGATGCATTTCTGCACCCCATGCAGTGACACTGGGGTCTTCTTGTAATTGTGTGTTTTTCTGCACTGCACTGGCCCCTTGGGATCCTGGGCTGGGACTGGAAAGGGAAGAGATGCTACAGCACTTGTTAGAAAAGTTTTCCAGATACAGATTTAGATCGCAGGGAAGAAAGGGCAGGTTGGGACATTCATGCAGGAAACAAATCCCCAAGAACCACCTCATTGCAGTGTGAGGAACAGTATTTTTTCCCCTCTGAGGTCCACACACATTGCCGGGGAAAAAGACCCAAAAAGTAACCCCCAGAAAAAGCATAAACTCTGGCAAATTAAATGTAAGAGCATAATAAAGCAAATCAAAAAGATTTTAAGAAACAACTTACTAAAGCCTTTAAAACTAATAAAAGCTTTTTTCAAACACATCAAAAGGAGGAAGGCTGCCAGAGAGTTTGTAGAGCCAGAAGATGGCTGAGGCAAAAAGATAAGACTACAGCAGAAAAGTTAAATTAATTCTTGGCATGTGTACGGAACAGCTTGAGAAGGTTCCCACAGCAGAGCCTTGCTTTATGTGGGATGTGCCAGAGGAATGTCTCCAGCCCCAGCACCAGCCACAGAGGTGCAGAGACAGGGGCTTGAGGAGCTGAGCAGGAGAGGGGAGCTTTAGCAAAGGGAACACCAGCACCAGGAAATCACAAGGTGGAAATTTCAACTCCTGCTGCCAGGGCAGCTTCTCTCTCACCACAGGTAATTAGGGACAGGAGCTCGTTACCAGAAGGGCTCTGAGGGTGGTACAAGGCAGGACGGATTCCCTGGACTCTGAGATGAATGAGTAAGAAGAAATGCACCAACAGCTTAATGTGATGCTCTGGCAATTCCAGGCAATTCTCCTGCCCAGGCTCTCTGTTAAAGGGAAGAGATGCAGGACGTCCCTCTGAGGGACAGACAAGCAGTCCCTGGAAGGAGGAAAGGCTGAAGGTGAACACCCAAATGAGATTTGCCATCACCCTCATTATTACTTTAAGCCTGTTATTTGGGAAAATGTTCCAGTAATTAGGATTTATAGTGCAACTTGAAACTGAAGGATGATAGCAGAGGGAGAGGGTGATGCTGCAAAATAGGCCAGTGTTTTGGGGGTTCATAAAAATTTTGCTTGTGGGTGCTAGAGAGGTCAAGGTCTTTGCCTACAACCACACTGGAAATGCTTGGTCATAATCAAACCTAAACCTAAACCACCAGCAGCTTGGCAAAACATTGGTTCAAGTTCATGGCATCTTCCAGCACAAATTCCACGGGATTTGGTACCAAGCATACTCTGTCATCATCACTTACATGGCTGTGAAGGCAAATCACAGGACCCCAGATGATGAAATTAGGGTGCTTATCCTGGAGCAGCACTTTCTTGGCCCCACAGGGTGCCTCCCAGGAGAGTGAACATAAATACAGGAGTGGTGGGAAAACTGGGGGGTTGGAGGTGGAAATTTACAGGCTAAGGAGAGGTGTAATTTTATAATTGGACTTTTCTTTTTATATCTAGACTGCTTTGAGCACTGCACAAGTCCCTTCCTCTCAACACCTGCTTGCCCTGCTGCATTTTCCAGCCTCAGTTTTTTCATCACTGAACCTTCCCGATGGGTCAGAGATGAGTCCTGATCCATTTGTCAAACATACAAAAATGGATTTAGCCTACCTGGGCATGTAGAGCCCACTGGATGAGAGGGTTCTGCACAGCCACCACAGTCCCCTGACACCTGCAAGACACCTGGCACCTAAGGGAGCTCTGTAGACAAAAACCCAGGGAGCCAAACACCTGGAGGCTGGTATTTCCTACATTTGAGCCTAATTGCCACACACACAATTTCAAAATTTCACCAAAATGAAGAGCTTACAGATTATATGTTCATATATTTTGTTTGATAAAAATAATGAAGTCTCACTTTCTTATTCACTTCGATTTCCTTGGGACAGGAAATGCAGGCTTTCAATCTGTAGCGAGGGGAAATTTGCAGATGAATGCAAGATGGCTTTGCTCCTAAAAATGCTGGCATAATGACTCTGCAGCAAGATACCAAAGAACTTCAAGCTATTCAATTTATTTTAGTGACAGATAGCATGCCAATCAGCTCTTAAGCACCGGAATACGTTAAAAATACATTTTTTTTTTAATTATATGTTGCATTTTAATTTATCAAAGCCAGGGCAGTTTATAGAGACAGACTGAAGCAAGACAAATGTACTCACTAGAAATAAGCCTCCTTTTTATACAGTGAAGGCAGTTAATCATTGAAACAATTTATCTGCATTATGGATGATTCTCCATCACATGATATCTTTTTAAGGCAAGAATAGAAAATTTTATTAAAATCTGCTCTGGTTCAACCAGAAGCTGTGAGTTTAAAGCAGAAATTTCTAAATAAGATTTTTTGTACAATGTTATTATGCAAAACAGACAAGATTATTATATTAGTGCCTAGTGACCTTAACAGTCAAAATTGATTGTAATGAGAGAGGTTTCCCGTTAAAAGAAATTATATTTAAGGCATTAAATTGCATTTCTTTGAAGCACTCTGAAAATTATTACTTTGATATAGATATTCTTATTCAGTCAGTGTTTATTTAGATATCAAAAGGTACTAAAACTAATCATGAACTTTTCGTTAACATCTTTTAATATAGCACAATAGACTTACTGAAGCACGTAAAATATCTGAAGTATATTAGAAGTTTAAAACCTTGTAAAACTATGGATTACTAACTCAGTGCTATGAATGCATTTGGGGATTTGATGGGATGTTGCAGGATATTAATTTCCACCCCCTCTCCACCGCAGCAGCAGGGTGAAGGGAAAGCTCCTCCAGTCCCTCTAGCCACAGAGACAACCTATTAGAGCACAGTAATGAATTTCTGCTGGACTTGCTGAGGTCTGGATACATGAAGGACCTTCTCTGGTTCACACATGTCCTCCACTAACACAAACAACTGCTGACGAGAAGAAACACTGAACATTGAGTCAGAACTAAAATAGGTAGAATAGTCAAATATTAAATTAAACAGAGCTCCGGATCAAACTTTTCCACATTAGATTGAGCTCTAGCCCATGCACACCACTCAACCTCTTTTAGACAACACAGACACAATCAGATCTGATTCATATTCCAGCTAAGGATCAGCCCTTAATTCCCTTAAACGAAATCCAGACGCAAGGTGCCACATGTTCTTAGGCTTTGTGGATTCTTAAATATTTTCCTTCTTCATGTACACTCTTGGGACACCTGAGTAAGCACCACCCGGAGCAGGCAGATACACAAAGGTGGCTTTTGGCCAGGCGTGCTCCTCTGCAGCGAGACACTGCTAGACTGCATAATTCTTGCTCAGCTAAAAGGTAAAGCTATTTGACCTGGCCATGAGCAGCCCAAAAGGACGATGAAAAATCAGGCACTGCCCACAGAAGCCAAACTCGTAGTGGACTCTCTTGCTCCCAGGTGTGCTTCTACCCCAGCCATGTTGTAACACCTTACATCTATGCATGGCCACTGCTTTGGTAATGTAAAACCACCCAACATCCAAGGGAAATACACATTTTTTCAGCCAATCTACAGCTAAATTTTCCAGTACTTCAGTCCAGCTATGTTATATTCAAAGCTTTTTATCTTTGAATCTGCAAAGCAATAAAGCTGGCTGGTGAAGAGCTATCAATTTATGCTGTTTTCTTAATTTCCAAGCCCTTTGGGTAGTTTATTTCTGTGTTGGGCAAGGAAGAAGGAGTTAAAACTGGACTAGTCCAGATCAGTAACTTCAGCTTTTCACATCACCCTCACCCTAATGGTGGGGAGGGCTGCACATCCTCACTCACTTCTCAGCTTCTTCTCAGCTGTCTTCATCAACAAACACATGCCACAGGGAATCAACAATGGATATGTGCTTGTTTGCAACCCCTCTAAATTAAATTGGCATGGAAGGAATGAAATAAGTTAATGAAACTATTGAACAACATTGGACTTGGCCCTTGAGGCTTTTTGCATGATTTCTCTTCCCAGTTTGACAGAGAACTAGCTGTATTTATTTCTTTGAATGTAATTTTTTCACCTATTTTGGAATTATTTCATCCAAATCAAGTTTGGATGTCCTTGGTTTGTCCTCCAAGTCCTTGGTTTGCTTTAGAGACAAATACTACCTCACAGTTAAAATATATCAGAGCTACTATTACCTTCCCAAATCAATGGCTGTCAAAAAGGAAAACAAATTTGTTCTTGACTGGCCTAGGTTAAACCAATGTTTCTTGTCATCTTATCATCCTGGAAGTGTTTTTAAATTGGTTCATAATTTGTTCTAGTATCTTCATCATCATCAAAGTGAAAATGACTGCTTTATCGTTACCCGTGTCTCCCACCTTAGAGAAGAAGGATTATGCTTGTTGTGCTCTTTCTGGCAGGGCACAACCTGTCCTCTATGGACTGCTAAAGGTGGCTAAATTATCTACATACTCTTCAAAAGTGACTCTTTGATATGAAGGGCACAGGAGACCTGTGGAAGCAGTTTCTGGATAAGCAATTTCACTGTCACCATCGGGTGCCACTATGGGCAGAGCCAGATCTGTGCCAGCAATGACAGCGTGGCTTCAGGCTAAGGGTCTGCAAGTGAGGGCTCACCAGCAGTTGTTTACATGTGTTTGTCTGAAGTTAGGAAAAAAAAAAAAAAAAAAAAAAAAAAAAAAAAGAAGGAAAAAGGCAAGAACAAGAGAAAATGAGCATTTTAATTTCCCAATAAAATCTATGCCACAGTATGAGTCATTGTTTGCTTTTTTACACTAGTTGGGAAAGTCCTTCTGGTTTTAATAACTAATACTGCTGAGTTCAATAAAAAGCATTTAATTTAATTTAATCCAAATCCTGATTAATGCCAGCTTCCCCTGGAATTTTATCTTTGTTTTAATTTGAGTCACTATGTTAAGGGGAAAAAAAGACCGAAGGGGTAGAAGTCAATTAGTTCCTGTGTCTGTTTCTGGGCAAAACACTGGAAAATAGAAGATTGACAGGTATGGTCTAAAAGTCTATTTTCCCCCATTCCTTGGGCTGACTTTCCCCTAAGAATGTAATGTTTGCTTAGTCTTAAAAAAGGAAGCTTAACAGCTCACAGCTCAGTTTGGAAAATAAAATATTCCAGGGCCAATTAGGATCATATTTCTTTGCTGGAAGTATATTGCTTTTAATGTGTTAATATTCAAGAGATATGCTACTGTTTAATTGGACACAGAGAGCCCTTAAAGCTTGAGAGATCTAACATGAAAACAGCCAGCCTCAGTCATGGGCTCTGGAGTGGCTACAGAAGGAAATAATCTGGGATAAAACCTCTGATAAGAGGCTCTTATCCTTTCCCTACAATTGTCTGCACGTATGTTTATTCAGATTCGTATCTTACACAAATAACCAGTGCTAACAGATATTTTTAGGCTGGAAAGTTGAACATTCAAAAATCTGGGGTAGACGAGCTGCTGATACTGGAGTTCAACACCCTCTGTGGCTGCGGGGGGATTGGCTCTGCCCAGCATCACGCAGGAATCCTGTGACAGCGCCAGGGTTAGGATCCAGTTCTCCCACATCCCTCACCAGTGCTTTAACTACAAGTAAACATTCCCTCTCTTTTGCAGTCCTCTATCTTACTCTGTGCAAGGAGTAAGCCAAGGTCCTGCCAAGCCAATAGTTTTTAATTACATGATCACATACTCTTGTAATGTATATATGCAAGGGAACTGAATTAAGGGTGCATGGGCCTGGGTATTTTCTAGCTGTTGTATGACTGATTTCTGCAGCTTTACAGGGAGAGTTTTGGATATGTTGTCTATGATCACGTTTCATTACAGTAACAAGAGAAATAGAAATGAAATTATGCAAACATACAGGACTATTTGCAAAAGTCTGCAGCAGAACTGTAACTCAGAATCTTACAGGAGCAACATCAGCCTCCATCTCTTCAGCAAACAGAGCAAATTCTCGGAACAGACGGCTGGAGCATTAATTACATAACAGGCGCTTCACTACATATGGGCTTCGGGTGTTTTTTTCCCTTCCAGTAGCCAGGGATGCTGGAAATTAGCAAGTCTGAGCTTTTTGTTGTGCTGGAAGCATTCGGCAGCGCTCTGGCATTGGCAGGCGCTGCATGCTTATTCTCGTACGCTGCTTGAACAAGAACTAATTTTTTGTGTATTAGAGACCAGCAAAAGTATGAGCAAATGTTGCACAGAGAGAGAGGGAAATACTTTTCTGGATTTACTTGCTCCCATCTCATCCCATCTTCCCGAGTTGCCAAGACAAAGGAAGTGGCACAGACATCATCCCCTTCTCCCTTTGGAGCCCCAGTTCCAGGCTTCATCCTCCTCCTGCTAAAGGTGAACACAAAGAAAAAAACAGTCAAGATGCACAAGGAAAAAAAAAAGGGTCCAAAAAAGGGATGAAGGAATTGAAGTGTCAATAATTATCATTTCAAGAAAAAAAAATTTCAAAGGAAAAATGAAAACCATGTCAGTAGAGAAGTATCCACAGGACTTTGAGCCCCCAGTTGTGCACAGAGGAGTTAACCAAGCTCATTACTCAGAGGGGGGACTCAAGGGAAGGGGGGTACCACCACCATCAGCCTGGCTGAGTGAGCCATCTGCCCCCTGCAGACCCCTAGAGTGACTCGGGCTTTCCTGCTCACACTGGCAATAATGGGAAAGGGATTCCAGGCACTGCCTCTGTACCTTCTAGGAAATTCCTTCCCTGTGGTTGTTGGGTAACTCTTCTCTAATAAAAATTAAACAAACAAATGTAATAAAGAGTTTTATTCAGAATAGAGGCCAATTTACTAGTAATGGCAGCATTAAGGTCTTAAAAGGGTATTAAATTACAGAGCAGTAAAGCTACAGAAAACAGCCTCTAGTTCTAAAATAACTACAGGTGCCAAAATTAAGGAGGACCGAATTACCAGTCTGTTTCGAGTGCTGGCCTGCAAATACTCAACACAAGATGAAAAATGAATAGCAAATGATTGGCTTTATATTAAGGCAAAAGTTGTTTCAATATATTAAATGTGTTTCATTGTGGAATTTCTATATTTGCTCTGTTCCCCAAACCAGAATTATTCACCTAATGGACAGATTAATGAGATGACACTAAGCAGAGGGGGAAGGTCGTCTATAATCAGAGCACTTGCAGACAGTGTTTATAAAAGCTGTTTAACAACACCAAGGACGAGTACACTGCACTTAGAGCTGAAATGCTTCTAGGAGGGGCTGAACACCTGCACCACTCAGCAGCACAAAGCCTTTAAACCAAACCAAATCTGCCTTCGTGTGAAGGATGGCAATTCTGGATGACAGAGAATGAGATTTCCTGTCAACTGACCTCCCACCTCCCAGGCGAAGGGAAGTCGAGCCAGCCATTGGTAGCATCACTGTTCAATTTGAAACAGCACATGTTCCTTGCCTGGAAATGTAAAATTTGGATTCAATGTGCTAGCTGCCTGTGCAGCCATGTGAGGCAGTATAATGGCACATGAAAGAAAAGGTCAAATTTACTAAGTGTTGAGGAGGTGTCATCAAGAGTCACATATTACTTCAAGATGTGTTTTCAGCAGCAGAGCCTGCATGAGCCCCTCTCACACAGAAATCTCTTCTGCCCACTGGGAGTTGGAGAATTCCTCCCAGCTTGGGTGGAAGTTGCTGATCTCCATAGGCTTGCAGAAGATCCATCTTTTTCCTGCTCCATTTTTCCCTAAAGTGCCACAAAATACAACCAAACTGATGGGAACTAGCCTCTGGCAAACCCTTGTGCTTCTTTCACTCACATTTGCAGAACTCTGCATGTTACCTACAGCAATCAAGCTTTTGCAGAGCAGTGATTGTATCCCACATCGTCCAAGGAGCTGCTTTCATGTCCTTCAGCTTTCATTTACTTCAATTTGAGTTATCAGTTTCCTTTCACCAGTGGTAGCAGCCAGGGATGGGGGAGGCAGATTTTTACCTCTCTCCAGCCCCTGCAGAAATGCTCCAAACATTTTCAACCTGTTTGGTTCCTGACCCACTAACACATTTCTCTGTCTGCATTTTCCATTGAGGAGCACAGCGCCGCTGGGAATTGCCTGCCCAGGCTCAGGAAGCCCAGCCGGCAGCACTGGCTCCACACAGCATGACACCTCTTCCTCAGGGCTGTCTTCCTCACTGCCATCCCCCTTTCTTTCCAGATAAAACCTCCACCAGCACAACTGTCAGCAGCAAGAACAATGTGCTAAGGCAAGCACTGAGGCAAACAGAGAAGCCATAAGGCTCTCTGCAGGGTAAACATGAGCTAAAATCCAGAGTCACATAAATCACGTGGATACACGCAGTTCTGAGGGGAGAGGAGGAAAAGGAGGGACTAATTTTTCTTGCACCAGTCCTGGAGGCCCCTTCCTGAGATCAGAGCAACTCATCCAGAGGCACTGGTGAGGCACTGCCTGGTTAGACCAAGGGCAAGGAGCTGCTTAGGAAGATGACTGAGGCATGTCTGTGCAGATTCCTGCTCCTGGGCTCCTTCCCGACAGTTTTCATCCTCATGACCAGTTAACACTGCTCTTCTGCAGCGAGAGAGCTGAAGTCAAAATGCAAAGTCCCTCTGTTTGATCCAGCTCTTACAGAAGGTGGCTTTTGCTTCTCATTCAGACTGTACATCACAGGCCAATTCTCAGGGCAGATCAACACCACAGTGTTGAGATTCAGGAGAGACGAGAGGTTGACCTGAAGAGGTCTGGTTGCCTCTTCACAGGACATAAGTGAACTAAAGATTTCATGGCAGGGCAGTTGGAATTAGATGATCTTTAAGGTCCCTTGACACCCAAACCCTTCTACGATACATGAGCTAAATACCCCAACATATAAAATAACTTATAAGGTAGCAGCTCCTGTCATAAATTGAAGGACAGGGAAACAGGAGCTGGACACAGGGTAGCACATCAGTACAGTTGTGACAGAGACACAGGGACAGCTTGTGGGAGTCCCACATGAGCACAGCAAGGATGTGAAAAATCTGGGGTAAAGTATTAGTATCAAATTCTAAAAGCACAGGCATTTCCATCCATTGAAGTGAAGCCAGCATTTTCAGAAGACTAAATTCATTAGTCATATCAGATGAAGCATCCAACTCAGAATATTCTGTGATCCTGTGAAATGTTCATTGAGAGTGGTGAAAACTGGGCTTGGCTGGGCATATCAAAGAACAATTCCCGTGCCCAAGTTTCCAGTAAGTTAATGTGCTTTGCATTATGTATTCTCAAGTTCAGCTTGAGAATTTTGCATTATTTGGGTGTTGAAGGAACTTTGAGCTTTGCACAAACAGTAACACAGATATTTCAGTATTAAATTCACTTTCAATTTTCTGATAATCTCTGCCTGGCAAAAAATAGAAGACGAACTAAAAATATAATTGCAGCAAGATGCTGAAACAGTGAACAGCAGTTATTCTTTAATTCAGTAGCCTCACATTTTATGTGCATATCTGAACTTAACATCCATGAGTACTGCGTGTTAGTTTAACCTATTTTGCAAAGCTCAGGAGAAAAGATTAATTTGGCTCTTTTACAAGCTCTCCAGTGGTTGAATATGCTCTGCTTCAACAAAGACATAGCAGGAAATCCAGGAAATTGCAAGAAAAAAAGACATTAAGGCAGTGCCATGTGTGATGTTTCTGATACCTACAGAGATAAGGTGACTTACAAACTTTCCCATTATGAAACAGATATAGAAAGGCATTTTTTTTGTTATCTAGGAAGCAAACAACTGATAGTAGTGTTCCTAAATGCTCTGAAACAGTAAAGGTGAAATATTTATTTTAAATTATCAGTATACCTGCACTTACTTTTTTTAATTCTTCATTTACTTTGTTAGTACAAGACCAGGGAAATTTTGACAATCTTCTTGAATAGCAGTTGAGAGTGGGTTTCTTAAAACCCAGTAATGTATTTGGATCCCAATATAAAAACCTGTGTTACCTCCCTGCAAGGACTTACTGGATCACCAGTCAAACCAGCCCTGGTATTCATGCATCTGAATATTCTATATATTCAGATATATATAGAATATTCATTCTATATATAGAATATATATATACTCTATATATATATATATATAATATTAATTCTATACCTTCATGTGCTGAAGGTATAGAATATTTGCTTCCAGAGACTTTTCAGAGCTCTCCTGACTCTTCTGGGTTTTATCTCTACCTGTAAGCTTGGAAATTTTTTTTTCCTCTATTTACTTGAAACCAAACTGTGCATATTTACATCCATGATCACTTTGCTCAGACAATGTTCAAGTGCCACCCATTTCGTTTCAGACACTTGGGACTTAAGGATGGGGTGTATCCAGATGCCTGATGACAGACACAAGGCTCCCAGTCCAGCCTCCCCCTCCTTCTTCCTCACTGCAGCCTCCCCAAACTGCACCAGGGCAACACAGGCTGGGCAACAACGCAACTGCCAGCAGCAAGTGCTGGAAGAACAAGGGTCACCCTCCCACCAAGACTGGGAATGTTGATACACCCAGTGCACTCTGAGAAGTACTGTCTGTCTGCACACACAGGGTGGCATAAACCCCCCAGACTGCTCCAGATAACTGATCAGGTATACAAGAAACCATAGCCCTCACCCTGTATAGCCAGACATAGCTGAAAAAGGAGTATCCCACATCCCTCATTTCTTCCCAAGAAGTCAAGAGACTCCAAATTAGAGGACAAGGATAGAAGATGCTCAAATTGCATATGGATAGCACATTTTGAAGAATTTGGTGCTGGTACACAACCAGATTTTTTCCCTTGCATTATGTAGACACATTGATAGAGTAGTTAACCTTCAGACCCTCCTTCCAGGAACAGCCAACTCCCAGGGGATAACTCTGGAGACTTTACAAGGGCAAAGCCTGGAGGGCTGCTGTGCCAGATGCTGTATCATGCCTGGAAAAATGATACAACAGACCAGCTCTTGGCAAAGACATGAAAGGCCCTCTAGGCTACCCAGCAAAACACACTGACAAGTGTTTCTCAAAGACACCACTGGGTACCCGAGTATTGGACATTACATGGAATAAAAACCACTTATTCAGGCCTGGAGTGCTCACAATGAGTCCTCACACAGCTTCCATGCAGCATCCCTGCTGCTCACATTGAGGGACCTGGGAAGCCTTGCCATGGGGGCAAAGAGGAGAGGGTGTTTCCCAAATGCTATTTTATGTAAATATGATAAAAGCTCCCCCAGAAAGCACAGGACGGGTAGAAAGTGGCTCACTGCACACACAATACAGTGATGCTGCAAACATACAGCAACTCTGATACACCAGATGTGCTCTGTGCGTGTCCAGATGTGCTTCTGTTTGAAGTCTCTAGTATTCCCCAGCTGCACTTGTGACTCATCAGCTCACATGCCAGAGTAGCTCCCAAACCATGAGATCCCCATGGCACACTTGGGTGACACATGCTGAGGGATTTCTCAGGCACCTATGGTGTGATTATCCTCCCAGGGAGCAGAGCACCCTTCCTGCTGATGCACAAAGGCATCACATTTCTTTTGGGGCAGCATTTAAGGGCGAGAGTAGTTCTGCTTTATCCTATCAAGGTCAAAGCTAAAAGCAGCATTTTACAATATGGAGAATTATATAGAAGTAGCACAGTGGATGCACAGTCAACAACTTCCTGAAACTGAGATCCATGATTTGCTGTTAGCTGATTTCTTCCCCATGGTATCACCCAGTCATTCAGGTTGAGAATGGGTTGTGGCCAAAAATCCTTTGCCAGAAGTCACTCTGAAGAAATAACTTCAGTTTGGAATACAGCCTGTGAATATCTGCTCACTCAGTTCCAGCAAAACACTGAAGGGAAGTGAATCTTCAAATAATTTCTGGTCTCTCCTACTCTTTTTCCAGTTGCTCAGTTTGGAGAGGGTAACATGCAAATTCTACCATTTCTCTCCTCTTCCATCACCTGCTCAGGAGCCTGCTCTCTGCTTGCTCACAGCAACACTGATGTTCACACTTCTCCAGAAAGCCTGGTGTTCACGTCTCCACGTGGAAGAGGAAAGATTGCTCGTTTCAGCCCAAAAATTAGGACCGTGTGTTTTCGTTTTTCCTGATTTACCTTTCCAGTTCAGACAACTCCACTAATGCATTAAGCTTCCCATCAATTTCCATAGGATTCAAGAAACAGTTAGCAACCTCTAGCAACCAATATATCTTCAATTGTGTGCTGAGGTCAGGCACCAGGCCAGCAGAATAAACACATTAGGGAGGGGGAGCAGAACCATGCTCACATCCAGAAGGTGCCCCAGCAAGGTTTTGGGATGGGTTTTGTGCTTCCATTCCATGCTTGGGCCAGCCATGGAAGGTCAGCTGGGAGGGGATATCCGCAACAAACCAGGGAATGAAGAAAGTAAGCCAGATGCCCACTGTCATCCAGCAAGAAGGGTTACATGAGGCACCTATGCCTTTGTTTCATGATGCCAGTACTCAGCTCCTGGCAGGAACTTGGAGGGATTTCACTGTTTGGCCAAGTGCAAAGGCAGAAGGATAGGGGCAAGCAGGAGGATGTGTGAGTGAGGAACATCCCTGCTTGTCCCACAAGCTGTGAGTCATCAGTCATGACTTGCACCACATTTCCTAGTGACAATTCTACTGGTGAAATGCTCCTGACTCTGGAAGCCTTACACAGGTCTCATGGTACGTGAATCCTACCACACACATCTGAGCAGCATATAAACACCATCATCTTCACCACTGCTTGGCACATCATAAAACAACTGCTTGAAGCTGGCTGTTGGACACTCGTCCAAGCAATGGTGCTGTAAATTCAGAGGGCAGGAGAGTCTGCACAGGAACAGTCCAGGAGAGAGCAGGAGACAGCTGTTTCATTTCTACTTCTTACAGGAAAATATTTCCATGAAGTGTAATGTTTGGAAAATGTCTAACAACCCAGTTCATGCTTTCTACAGATTATGTGGACTTAGCATTTCTGTTGTCTATACTGGGATAGATGAATAGAGAGATAAAAGGAGGCATGAAAATATAAGACAGTTGGAATGCAGGAGAATCCACAGAATGTGCGAAAAATGTAGGAAAAACTAAATAAAAGAGGAAAAGACAAATGAGATATTGTCAAAGCAGCCAGTGAAGCAGCAGGGTCCCAGTTCAGAGGTGGAATCATTAAATGACGAGTGAGGCAGCTCTTACGAAAAGCCTACATGATTTTTTAACCCTGGAATTCACTAGGGGGAGTGTGTGGTCAAGGGTGAATGCCAGAATAAATCTGTTTTCCAGAAGAAAAAGGGAATGTATTGGGAGTTCAGTCACCCCAGAATAAGGGCTCAGGGAATGAGGCAGCTTCTGCACCAGCCACACCAGGACCTGTCACCCAACAGCTGGGAAGGAAGGGTGGGAGGCACCCAGCCCGCATCACACCCTGCAGAGGCTCTGGGACAGCAGGTTCACTCGCCTCCAGAGTCAGGACCAAAGACCATGGCCCTGTAAGTGAGGAGCAAAAAAATGCCACAGAGTAAAATCTGGTGAATTTGCTTGTGTTTTACCTGGGGAAAACAATTAAACCTTCCTCCCTTTCCTTCTCCAGCTTGTCACAAAAATCTGGGATCCTGATCTGGAAAAGCCAACACTGCAGCTTCCACACCAGTTACAGCCCTTCCACGTTCCAAGTGCGAGTGAGCAGCACATCAAACAAACGTTAGAGCAACCCTGTCCCAATGTTAGAGCAACCCCTCTGCTCTTCAAGAGCAGATGGAGGAATGGGAAGATACAGATCCTCATGGAGATCTGGGCTGAAATGGGGTTGAGGACCCCAGCAAGGAAGCACAAAGATCAAGCAGAAAAAGGAATTTCCTCAAAGCAACACCACAACACAAAGGGCTTCCTACTTATCCTGATGGAAAATAGTGTCTTGTAGGAAGGGTGTGTAAAGGACTAGGACACTCTGACAGAGATTTCCAAAGTATGCATGCCTGTAGAGAGCACCCTGTGAATGTGCAACAAACCTAATCCTAAACCTCTGTGAACATAACAGGACACACACACCAACTCCTCCTTGAGATCCTGCCTTTCCTTCAAGCGCACTAAAAGCAATTGCATCACACATGTACAGCTGCCCATCCAAAATTCCCTGAGTGTCCAATCCCTTGCACATAAAAGTATCAGTGAGTTCCAGGCAAGGAACAACTCAAGGCTCCTATGCATGGGGGCATATCCTAAATTTCCAGACATTTGGCAGCCCCTCAGGATCCCTGCATCTGTGGACACATCTGGGCTTCCCAGACACGGGGCAGTGGAGAGTTTCTGTGCACGCACAGCAGTATGCAAGGCCAGGAGACACATGAATTCTCCCAAGTCTAGCTAGACAGTGACAGACGAGAACACATCTGGGGAACCCTGGACAGTTGGTCATGTGAAGAGCAGATTAGCTCAGAGCAGCCAGCAGAGGAAGCTGGTGGCATCAGAGATGAAAGAAAGGCACAGCGGCTTGGGTTCTTTTCCTCACCCCTTCTACCTGAGGGCAAACTGGCACTTGCATCTCTTGGGGACAGGAATGTAAAACTTGTGCTGCTTCTGGACTGCCCTGTCCTCAGAAAGAGAAACACGAGGCATGGAGCTACTCCCAGTCCCCGTGGGGCTGCCAGAAATAACACAAACCTAACGTCTCACACCAGCTGGCGAAGAGGACTAATCTGGCTTCAGGAACTGCTTGAAAGGGAGCCAAGCCTCCCATCCAGTTCTCATGGCCCCCTCCACCTCCCTCCAGACCCAGTTCCTTTTCTGGCATGATGGTATCCTCAGTGCAAGCAGAGCAGCAAGCTGCTCCTTGCTAACTGCTCTGCCGACCCACCCTGCAGCATGCTCCTTGGTGGGGCTGCTCCGTGCTTTTTCCATCCCAGGCACAGAACAACAGGCCTGGCTCTGTGGTGGCCAGACCAGAGGGTGGTGGGGTAGTGGAAATGGCAGGAAATCCCATCTGTCCCTCCATCCTGGTCTCTGTCACTGCTGCTGCACCTCTTCCCTTGAATTAGGCATCTCAAGAGATTCCCTGCCCGTGAACCCACATTTCCCTCCCTTCTATCAACAATCTGTGTCTCTTTTGAACCTCCGCCTCCAAGGTTTGAATTCCTCTGTAGAAGAGGAGCTTGGTCATATTTTAATTTTTTTTTTTAATTTCTGTTTAGAATGCAATATAATGACCAGATCAAATGCATCAGCAACATGGCAACTAGATCAGTCTGCATTTACAATGAGGGTGCTGAGACACTGGCACAGTTTNACATAATGACCAGATCAAATGCATCAGCAACATGGCAACTAGATGGGTCTGCATTTACAATGAGACACTGGCACAGTTTGTCCAGAGAAATTGTGGACGCCCCATCCCTAGAAGTGTTCACAGCCAGGTTGGATGGGGCTCTGAGCAATCTGGTTTAGTGGAAGGTGTCCCTGCCCGTGACAGGTGGATTGGACAAGATGACCTCTAAAAGGTCCCTGCCAACCTAAACCATTCAATGATTCCACGATTCTTGATTCATTTCAACCAGCAGCTTGCATGATAACAAAAAAGGGTGATTTTGACAGTCACATAACTAATTGCAACTAATCCAAGCCTCTTTCAGCGACATGGCATAGCCCAAACCAACAGCTGTGAAGCACAGTTTAAATTAGATGCTGGTGGAAACATAAGGGTTTATTTTCATGACTGCCATCACATACACCTTGACTCTGCTCCTGGCACTACATTCCTCCCTGTAGCACTGCCTCACAGCAGTTTCTGCATTAGAAAAGCTGTGTTAAAACCATGTGAGGAAGCATTTTCTTTCTTGAGTCAACACAAAAGAAGGAGACTGGCACACTCAGGAGGCTGCATGTAAACGAGTCAAAAGGCCATGTGTTTCAGAAAGAAAAGAGAAGTCCAAAAATTAATTTTAGAAGGGCCAGACCCTGATGGAAAGATACCCTGCGTTACCAGTGGACATAGCTGGGCAGAGCTAAACTCAAAACATTCCGAGCCTGATTTGGTCTGCAAGGTTCCTATCTCCTTCTGTCACACATTATTAAACATAGATCAAAACCAGGATCTAGGATTACAGAACACACTGCACTCGGGACATCAGAAGACACCTGTCCTATAAATAGGAATCATTTACCAATTCAGAGCAACACACACATGTTTTGGCAACCTCTCAGCCAATAAAAGCAGAAGCCACAACTTCAGAATTATCCAAGTGCTATTATTTTAAATGCGAAACAATGGTTTACATCATCATGACTTAACTCCTTATTTCCCAAATTCTCATAATGCATGTCTGTGCTGAATCACACCAAAAATTAACCCTTCCCACAATAAGTCCATTACCAATTTGGAAAGTTGGTGGGGGGTTTTTTTTTGGTTTTTTTGTGGTGTTTTTTTTTTTTTTTTTTTTTTAGAATAGAGCAGAAACAACAAAAAAAAGCAGAACTTTAGGCTTGAAGCCATTCACTTGGTGCTTTTGATTTCTTCAGTAGATTTTTGCCTGTATCCCAACACCCCAGGATTTCAACTTCAAAATTTCAAAGTTGATTCGGTCACTTAGATCAAAGACTTTGCATGGCAAAATGCTCAGAAACACTAGTTTGGGATTTTGAACAGAGTTGCAATGTTGGGCTTTAATTTGTTGACACTTGGGTTTCTAGGAAAAATTAACAGGAACACGTGCAAGGGTGTGTGTAAGGGAACAACATGAAGTGCTGCTTCCAAACAGGTGCAGCCGATTATCTCAGGCAACGCTGTGCAGGAAAAGAAACTCTGTTTTCTTCGCGAATTTTAAGAGCACTAAAAACTTCCAGATAATGGGAAGTCCCTGAAGCTTTTAGAAAGTGTTTTCTCATACTCAGTACCTGGTATGACAGCTGCTTCTTTGCAGCTATGGGGAGTTGTGGTTTTCCATTTGTGAAAATTCAAGTGAAATCTATCATTTTTTGGAAAGAGCCTAAGTCCGGGTGTTCTCAAATATCTTTACAGGTTGAACATTTGGAAAGGATCCAAGACTCCAATCAGAGCCTGAATATGTGGAAATATTTAACTCTCTAAGAAACAGTATATAAAATAAGCTGTTTCTCTGCTTGATGACTATTTCAGGATTGACTAATTACTTGTCATGATGCCAAACACCACAGAGATGGCTCAAGAGGATAATTTCTGAAACTTGAATTTGTTACACTCTATCAAAGGAAGACCATTTCTGTGTCAAAACCCTATATCTGGAAATTTATATATAGCAAGATCATAAATGAATTTTTGGACACCCAAGGTCAAGTTATTCAATGAAATATCTGCTAAATCGTTTTTGGGAGGTGGAATGAACAAGCTTTAAAATAAAGCAGGAAAATAAAGACTACTGTATCAAACACAGGCTCCTCCTGGGGAAGCACTCACCTTTCAGATAGTTGGTCTCTGGATCTTGTTTCAGGGAGCGATTTGGTGGCAGGGAGCAAAGACTCCCTGCTGTCCTGGTCAGCACATCAGCTCCTCCCTGGGGATGGTTGCAGGAAGGAAATGTAGCTGAGGATTCCTAAATTCAGCCACCTCTGTCCAAAAAACCCTGACCTAAACTGATTTTTCTTCTTATCCCAAAGCACACTACATCAAGTCCAGGCAGGTTTTGGCATAGGCAGGGACTAAAGTCACCTCCTATTTTAATGGGAAGAGAACCAGAGCCCGTAGTCCAAGCTCAGCTCTGCTTCCAGCTGAGTGAAAGGTCCCGTCAGCCAAGTTATCAGCAAAGGTTAACAAATTCAGTTTGGTTTCAAGACTATTTAATTCCTGCCATCACCTGTTCTCTAGGAGGCACAACACTCATGTTGCACATTTATACAGGCTATAAGGATAGAAAGGACCATTCTCAGCGTTATAAATCTGCACATTATTTCTCCAAGGTTGTCCTGCACTAGGTTCTAAATCACAGCTTCCTTTTTTGCCTTTCTTCTCTAATATTTCAAGATATTTCCCTTGAACTTTTTCTTCCTCTTGGTGGTACTTGCACATTATGATTAAGTTTCTTTTTAATTTTCTTAAGTAGATGAAGATTAGTGAAATCTTATCTATAGCACCCTATTTCTAGGATTTGGTCACATTTACTGCTCTTTTCTGAATCTTTCCCAACCATATAGCATTTTGGGTAAAATGGACATGAGAATTGGACATAGTACCCAACACTGCTTCCCAATACCATTTCCAAAGTCAGAGCACCCCACTGACCCTTCCAGGACTCTGGGTGCCACTGTCCCACTAGCTGCTGCTCTGCCCATGTGGCTCATGCCCACCAAGCTATTTGCAACATCCCCAATTCCTTTTTATTTATCTGCATCCACCCTAAATTTAACCTTTTCTCTTTAGTCCTATGAAGTCTAAATGTATACTGAATATCAAAACACATGAACTGTAGTTCACATGTAAAACTATCAGATGCCAGTGCCGAAGCCAAGCACCAGATTTTAGACCAGTGCCCGGACAAACCATGTGAGATAACCAAAGGCTTTGGCACAGACAGGACAAAGATCTTTGCTAGAGAGAGAAGCTTTGTCTGTTTAATATCTTACCATCGAAAAATAACCCTTTACTTGCCACTAGTGCTAACGAGGGAGCTGCACCAGGTGGAGGTGGGTGTTGTGTGGGGTTTGGAGAGCTTTTACCAGTGTCCAGGCAGCTGGAGCACAGCTCGATAACAACCGGTCACTGGACTGAGCAGAGGGAAGAAAAGGGGGCTCAAGGTCCGATTTGCACCATGGGAGAGAGGATGAGAAGGATTTTGGAAGAGGAAAAGCTGCAAGAGCCAAGCAGAAGGGCACAAGGCTTCGATGAGGGCAGATAACCATCAGGACAGGCTGAGCTCCAGCGTGGCAGGAGGGGACAGCAGCACAGCAGCCAGTGTGTGGGAGAGGGAGAGAAGGAGCAGCATGAGCATGTTATGAGGCCACAGGGAAGACACAGCTGTCAACCATAGCCCTGCAGAAAGGCATGAGAGAGACCAGCAGGGGAGACACACATGGAGTTTGGTTTTGGCCAGCCTGAAAAGCAGGCAGCTTTTCCACTTACATCCACTGCGGAGCTTATGTGGGATGTGCAAGGCTGGCTGGCAGAGGGAGGAAGGAGGTCCCTTCTGGGGCATTTTTCACCTCAGATGGGTGAGCTGGGTCCAGACCAACACGGCAATCCCTAACCCTGAGGAAAGGAGACTGGAGAGTGTCACGTTTGGGCAGCAAAGGGGCAGGAGAAGGCACTGAATCCAGCCAGGAAAGAAGGAGACCTGTGTGACAGGGTTTTGATTAACCTGATCTAATGGAAAATTTCCCTGCCCATGGCAAGAAGGTTGGAACTAGGCCATCTCTAAGGCCCCTTCCAACCCAAACCATCCTATGATTGTATGTGGGACACCATCAATCATTAGCAGCTCTAGACCTTCATTCCTATATGCCAGCCTTTCAAGGCACAGAAAGCAGCTGTGGCAAATCCTGACGCCACCTGCAAATAACAAAGTCTCCTCTTCCTTCCATATTCACATGCTGAGGGGCTCAGAGACTGGCAGTGTGCCTGCCTGGCAGGAAAGGTACACAGCACCACAGGCAACCTCCCTCCCACCCAGCCCACCTAAAGCAGCATCCTCCCTTGTATGCTCCCAATCGCCTTCCTTACAGACTTGCTCCTTGTTCCTGTCACCTCAGCACAGCTGGCAGAGCATCTTACTCCACAGCTCACCCCAGCAGCATGAACTAAGTGTCCTAAGCCTGTCTGGTTACACACTCAGCCTTTCCACACCAGCCCAAGGCTCCACCCAAACTCTCCATGGAAGGCACAATGGAGTCCCAGCATCCTGCTCTTGCACCCCTGTCACCTTGGGGTGACAGAGCCAGCTCTCCCCACAACACACTCACAGATAGCAGTGCCCTTGTCCAGCAAGGGGAGATACATAGGTTAAGTGCTGTATGTGTGAGGAAAAGCAGACAGCTCAGCAAGGCACTAGTGCTGAGCGGTTTGGAAGAGATGCTGTTCATGCCAGTAGGCTCAGACAGCAAGCCCTGGTGGCATAACCACCTAAATTAGGTGATAAATTTAGGGGCATAGCCACCTAAATGCAGGGCCTCCAGAGCTGCACACTTTTTCACTTTTTCTGCTCTGTGTGTACACCCCTACAGTTACAATCTGCTACTAATCCAAGGACTGTCACTGTTCCCAGGTTTCAGCTCTGTGTAGTAGATAATACATAATGGTTTAGACCCACAGTTTTCCTGTGCAAGTATGTGTTGGGGAGCACCTAGAAACTGTTACACAACATTGAAATATTTCCAGAAGGACCCTCTGCATCTGATATGACTACTACTTTGTCAGACATCTAAGCAATTTCTTGGTCTATGCCCCCCCACCTCCCCAAAAAGCCTCTAAACAAATCCCAGACCTGAATCAGTTTCCTCTATTTGGAGGCTCCACTAAGGTTTTTTCCTAGGATTCCCATTTTCTCTACTTCTTTTTCTTTAAAAATATATAAATAGTCACATCGTCATATGAGACAAGTAGAGGCTGACTCTTATGGGTAAAAAACAGATGTTTCCCAATCTTCCCTAACAAAGTAATATTTTATATATGGCTCTTCAATGGATTTATAGCCAATGAAGGGATGTTACTACATTAGCTCATGGAGGGGGTGGGTGATAAAAACTGGAAAGGAAGAGCCAGACAAGGAAAAAAGAAGCTATCCAGAGCGCTGCAATTGGAGAAGCATGACAAATGGGCAGCACAGTTTTAGAGGGCTTCGACAGCAAGGCAGATTGCCTGGCTGGGAGTGATTGTCCACAGCTGGAGCATCGCAGAGACCATCTGGTATTTCTTAAACATGCTTTCCCCAGGTGATCCAATTCTTGGAGTGCCCCAGCAAAGAGAAGAAAAAAAGGCCTGCGAGTCTCAGTCCCATTTCGAGAGTTCCCCTAATTAGTTAATAGAATTATATTTGAACTGGTTTCAGTTTCTCCGACAAAACCTTTGTTTTTGCCACCTTTTCATTGGAGGAAAAAAAGAAAATTTAAGCTCATGGAGGTTTTCATTTCTTTAAGAAAGTCAATGATTGTGTCTCTTGGCACAGCAATCCAATATAAAACTTAATGAAGTAAAGAGAGATCCAAAATTTCTTTTGAACACCTTGTAACCTCACTTTTCCCCCACCACTTATAGCTGCATAAAGCATGCATATCCAGAGCTTCTCACGTTACTCTCCCACCCCCGTGTATCCATCCCCAGCATGAGCCTCTGAAAAAGCTGAGCATGGACTGCATGGGGATCCAGGATTCAAGGGGCTCTTACAGGATTTTGACCCTTAACTTGGAAAAAGTGTTAGAGAGTTTAATTAACTGTGCATGCCACACAGTCCCATCCACACAACAAGGAGGGCTGGCAGAGGAGCAGCACAGCAGTATTTGCTGCTGTCCTTGTGTTCCCCATAACAGCCCTTTCCAGAGCCAGGAGCACTGGGAACCAGCTAATGAAGAGAAGAGCGAGAGAAAGCGGTAAATAATAAATGAACGGACAGATGGAAAAAGGGTTAGAGCGAGCAACCTGAGAAGCAGCCTTGGGAACCAAACTGCGTTCCCACCAGCAGGCAGTGCCCCCTCCGAGCAGCGTGGGGCAGGAGCCAGGGTCCAGCCGCACAGATTATCCCCGCCACTCCCGCCAAGCCAGGCTCACCAGCCGCGCCTTTCCCCTCTCCTCCCCGTTCTCTCCAGCAGTTAGCCCGGCCACAAAGCTTTGGTCTGTCAGATGTATCCTGCACGCCACAGCCCCACAGCCTGGATTCCCGCTGCAAGCTCCTCAGCAGCCTGCAAATACCACTCCTGCTGTTTTCCACAGGGAGCAAACACACACAGGAATGGTGGCTGGGAGGCTGAAACTAGCCATACTCCTACAACTGCAGCAATTGCCACAATTTGCCAGAGAAGTTTTCAAAAATGCTGAGAACCCACCAGGCGCTGTTTCCTGCTCTGTCCACATAGGCATCTACCTCCTCCGAGTCTGTATTTGAGCAAAGCTAGTGGGATCATAATCCCAGTCAAAAATACATACACAAGATGCTTCAATGTCTTCACGCTAAAAAAAAATCTAATTAAGTTATTGGTAAGAAAATACTGGACAAAAGAAACCAAAGGAATATTTAAAGGGGATTTTGGTTGGCGTTTTTTGGTTTTGCTTTTAAGTGGTGGCTAAAATCAGCATATTTCACCACCATGCTGGAAGGGGATGTTGGCAGGAAACCCATCCTTATGCCGTGGTATAGATAGCAACATCAGAAGATAACATAACCCATTATTGTAATGCTAAAGAAATAGCAACCAACTGCAAATTACAAAGTATAGAAAATTATTACAGTATTTAAAAAGCATGATGGAAAAATTCATGCCTTGCTGAGTTATGAGTAGGAATTTAAATATAGAGGAAAGAAGGGGAATGAAGAGACGTAGTTGTGTTATTTTGTGCACATGGTAAAATTATCAGTGTAACTACAAAAAATAAATATAGGCACTCTCTATTTATGAAAAAAATATGATAATGAATTAATCATAAGATGATTATATACATCAACATTTACTAATGACCAAGACATGAATTAGATAACATCTGCTTTAGATAAACACTATTAAAACACCCACCCTGGATAATTTGCACCTCCAAGTGCACTAAGGAGATCTCTGACCTGTTGATGCTAATTTTTAATAAATCTTGGAATGCCAAGTAATTCTAGAAGGGTAGGTGAGCCCTAACCCCATGCTGATGTTTCAGCAGGACTTGCTGACATAGGGACCAACAGTCAGTCAGGCTGACAGCAGAACTTAACAAAGTAATTAAAAAACAATATGAGAATCTACCAAGAATTAATTATATTCATGTCTCAGCTAATTACCAGCCAGCATATGTTCTGCAGAATCAAGTCCTGTCTAATTGGTGTTACAGCTTGATTTATGAACTTATATTAATAGAAGTAATTTGGCATAAGTAGATAGACAGAAGCGGCTAAGGAGAAAAAAACCTATCCATTGCTTGTTCCCCATCCCACAGGATGCAGAGTTTTTACCAATCATTCAGATAAATACAAGATCCTTAGGGGCAGCTTGCAGATAGCACAAATGAAGGTTAGTAAATAATGAACAAAACAGCCTTCATTTATCCTGTGATGCAATGTGTATGGCTAAATGGCCACCATCCAACCAAGCATGCCTTAATTCAGCCAAGCACAAGATAATACACGTACAGAAAACAATATAGGGCTTGTATCTCTGGGATGGAAAAGTCTGTCGTGCATGGCCACAGGACCAAGGAGAAGGTATGACAGGACTTTGGCAAAGTGAAGCTTGAGGAGCCAAATCTATTCAGCTTTTGAAAGAAAAATCCACAAGGTTTGACTGCTGCATGCAGGTATTACGTTAGTGTGGGAGGAGAGGGGGTTTCTAACCTGGTGGCAAGAGGCAAAGCAAGCTCCAGGGGTTGAAAGTCAGAGTTTGGCACAGTGCTGACTGTGCCGAATGAGGTTCTAAAAGACCAGAAAAGGGCAAATATAGTGGCTATGTTCAAGAGGCAAAGTAACATCAGCAGAGCAGAGGATGAGAAACATCACACAAGAGGCTCTGAATGATCTTGGGGCCCAGCATAAAAGCAGGGGGTGAAACTCAGTAGTACAAAAGGCAGGTATGAAGACTGCTAATGTAACGTAAGACTGGAAGGAGCCCAGACACTGGCACACTGGGGGTCTGCTTTAGGCTACAAAATCAGGGAGATCAGAAGCATAGGCTTATTGGGAGCATCTGAAACACAGAACCTGCTGGTAATTAGGGACCTTTAACTGCCCACACATTTGCTAGGAAAGGAAGACATAAGACACTGCCTTGCATCAAGTTCCTGGAATGCAGCAACCAAAAAACAATAGAGAAAGAAGCGACAGGAACAAAATTAGGAAGGAGTCTCCTTGAGGTTTGATTCTCATCAACAGAGAAAAACTGGGGAAAGCCATGAAAGTGGAAAACACCTCAGGCAGGGAAGCCTGAAATTAGTGTTTGTACTTGTTTGAAAAAGAACGGGAAATAGTGGCAGAATAAAAATAATGCTTTGTAAGGACAGAGACTTCAGTAATCTGAGAGGGTTGGCAAGTGAGGTTTTGCTCCAAATGAAAAGGGAGTTTGGGAAAGACAGTGTTTTGTAAACACAGAGCAAGATAAGGGAACAGATGTAAATTATCTTAGCTCAGGGGTACGATTAGGGTAATTCACAGACTCCTCCGTGGCTCAGAGCATGCAAAGGAGAAATGGCAACTCCATCAGGCAGATGTGGATGAGCACAAAGGAGCAGCACCAGGAGAGAGGGACAGAGCGAAAAGAGCCGAGTGCTCCACAGAAACTGCTCGCAGCAGTGATCGCCAGCCCTAACCAGGAGACATTTGATAACTGCATCGGTGGGAAGAGACAGACCAAAGAGTTCAGCACCTCCCGAGGAGGGAGAAAAGGTTAATAGATTGCTTTATGACACTGAACACGCCACAAGCCCTTCCAAAGCTGTTAGTGCGTGTCAGCCCTCCCCCTCTTCCACCAAAATCTGTTTTCTGTTAGGTTTATGTGTTTTCTTTATTCTCTACACAGCACCCAGAACTGGCTGGTTCTGGTAATGACATTACATATTATAATGTATGTATAACTGCTAATTTTAAGATTCACAATTTATAAAATATCTTCTCTTGTGAGGCTAGTTAAATTGGACAGCAAATTGAATTTAATAAATCCTGAACACGTCACAAGAAGCCATATTTCCCACAGTTACAAAAACAATAACCAAATCAGATAATGAGAAAGCCAAAGTGTGGCTTAACAGACTAGAGGGTGTCACCTGAAAAAGAGATTCACCTTCATGACCTCTCTCACACACACACATGCTGTCAGCACAAAACGAGTTGTAAAACTACTAATTAGGGTAAGAGAAGGCAGGAGATCCCAGGGGTTTGGCTCACAGCTGTCTCAGGAAGCAGAGAGGTATAAATTGGGACAGAATTTCACAATACTCAACAACTCACAGAGTTAAAGCGGGAATGCTTAATGCTTTTGTTGGTTCAGACTTCATGAAAAGAAGGATTACATTGGGACCACAAAGTTAATGCAATTAAAAGAATCTGAGTAGAAGGGTAATGCATAGCAGCACCTTAGCAGAATGAAAACTACAGAAGTTTGATGTTTTAAAATAGGTGGAGGTCTGTCAGCAACTATCTGTAGGAATTTCTGGAAGACGAATGAGGTTCTAAAAGACCAGAAAAGGGCAAATATAGTGGCTATGTTCAACAGGTTGAAAAAACAAGGAAATTGCAGGCCAGCCAACATAACTTCAATTCCTGGAAAAATTTTGAAAGAAATCATCAAACAATCCATCTGCAAGGAAGGGCTGGAAGTAATTGCCCTGCCACGTGAAGGCAACCTGACTTCTCTTTGATAGAGCAACAAGGTCTCATGTGTGAGATAGAGGCAACAGATGTTCTGTACCTTTACTTTCTCAAGGCTTTACCTCCAGTTTTGTGTAACATTTTAATTAGAAAATTAGGAAAATAGAGTCTAGATGAAATTCCATGTGGGAAATGCACAGCTGGTTGGGAAATGGTACACAAAATTGCAGGCAGGAACAAGCAATATTGCAGCAAAAAATCCATGATTATACACACAGAAGAGTCACACACCAGGTACATGAAATAACCCTGCTGCTTTTCTCAGTCAAGAAAGGCCTCAGCTACAATAGTGGTCTCATTGCAAGGCAATGCACTTAAAAAACATCCCAGACCCAGTGGAGAGAGCCCAAGGGACGCCCAACAAAACACAGAGCCTCAAAACAATTGTAGAGGGTTGAAAGGGATCTCAGGATGCAGAATCAGCTACGCATGTGTCATTCAACTTGAAAACAGAATGGACATGAGAAAAGAGCAAATGAAAGGCAGTTGCTCACTGCAGAGAACAAAAGTCTTCAGGGAAACATGATAACAAGCTTCAAATATGTAAAGGATTTCTGCAAAGAGAAAAGTAGTGCTGTAAGCTGTTCTCCACATCCACGGGGAAAGGACATGTCATCATGGGCTTAAACTGAAGCAAGAGATTTTAAAAATACCCACTCCATAATGATATAGCTAACTACGCCCGAGAGCCAAGGGAGGGTACATCACTGCCATCACAGTTACCCTTGTTTGAAACAAGGCTAAAGCCACATCACTTGAATCAGTCCACAGTGATGTCCCCACAACCTGGGCAATGCTGGTGCCTGGCAGCTGAGCCCCAACAGCCTGCAGGCTTTACATGGACATGCCCAGGAACATAACACATTTCAGCTACAGCAAACACCCTCAGAAGGCTCTGTAGTAAAAACAAACAGCCACTTTGTTTCAGAATGAGCTCATATAAACAACTGATAATGGCACAAAAACACTCAGTTACCCAAGATTGTTTTCCAAGATTTGTTTTTCCCAGCACTGTTCCACTGGATCTGATCCCAAGATCTCAGAAGACACCTGCAAACTATCCTCAAAAGGTTGGCACCTCTGCTGGTCATTAACTGTGGGCTCGGTACAGAGAGTGTTTTAATGACATTACAGTTTTCCTGGTGCCTTCCTCTCAGGAAAGCCTCCAGTGTTTCACAGCAGTTCTCTCCTTCTCTTTCCCACAGGAGTAGACGACATGATTGTGTTCCCTTTGCTGACAGGACTTCTCCAGCAGTATCCCAGTTGTGCTAATCAAGGTGACAAGTTCTGGGTGACTGTTTTCACTGTGGTTTTAGCTTTGAATGCTACTTTTCTTTCTTCAAAGGGTTCAAGCCCTCCAGAGTCTGACTGACTTTCCAAGTGTACCAGCTGGTCACACAAAAGATATTGCCTCTTCCCAGACACCTTTCCCCAGGCAGAGATCAGGTACAGATTTGCCATGGAAAAGGCTAGAAGATGCCCTCTTGAGGTCCTTTTCAGATCTATTTTGTACAATGCTGAGGATAATGTGTGCAACGTGAGGGTCTGTGATGGACAGAAGGGCAGGGAGCTTGATCCAAAAGACACTCCCAGGCCTGTTACACAGCCCCAGGGTTGTAACAGGGCTGTTCCCTCTCCTTGAAGGAAAGCTGGAGAGCCAGTGCAGTGCAGACCACTCCTGAGCAGCACCCAGTAAAACAGCTATGATGCATATCACTGCTCTGCAGACCACAGGGCATTTAGGTTGCTGATCCCAACCAAAATGCCAAAAACGCAAGGAAGCTGTACTTACCTTTGCAACAACCCTGTCAGGCACCATCTCACAAAGTGGCCCATGCTCCAGTCCCATGCAGTTAGGTATAGCTGAGGAATAAAACCCATCTGAAGAAAATTCCAGCAAAAATAACCAGAGTGGCCTTGCTGCCTGGCAGCACAGGCACCAAAAGCACACCCAGCCCCATGCCCTGCTTCCTGCACACACCCTCTTGCAAGGGCAGCCTCTGAGCCACGGTTCTCTCAGACCCAGCACTCCATGGGATGAGCCCTAGGCCCTACAAACATGTGATGCTCAAGGACCACTGCCTCCCAGAGCCACAGCACTCAGCAGGAATCACAAAACCACCCAGGGAGGTTCAAAAGTGCAAGATACCCACAAGTCACAGGTGCTTGACCTGAGCCGTGTGATTCCCTGCCAAGGGACAAGTACAACTGGGGTTCTCGCTGTCTTTGGGGAGAAGCAAAAACTTATTTCCATGGGACAGTATCTGACTAGCAAGCTCTCCAGGCAGACACACTGCCCTTGTCTCTGCTCTGTGCCTCCCACACATCAGAGTTCTGCAGTAGCCACACACGCACTCTGCTCCCCTACCCTGCTTTGCTCCACTCATCCCACATTACACACCCCACTTGTGAAAAGCAGGTGTGCACTCTGTCACCACCACCTCATATCCCCAAACCACTTACTTTGGACAAAGAGGGTCTCTGTGTGGCTGCTAACATCTCCAAAAGTAGACTACTTCAGGGAAAAAAAAGAGAGATCACAACTGCTGTTGTGGCAGTCTTTAAGCTATCTAATTACCTTGATGGGGTAGTGGGATGTCAGTAAAACACCTGAGTGCAGTGTTGGACACAGGCAGTGAAGTGCACTGTTCAGCAGCTCTCAGCTCTGTTCTATCCATTCCATCTGAGTTGAGTTTAGTCCCTTCAAGTCCCTCTCAGTGCAGTGGGAAGCGACACTGAAAACATCCTCAGCAGGGTAGGACCACAGAGGGTCACCTGGGAGCATTACAAGCCAGGTGAGGAGGGTCTGCCCCCTTAATCACTGCTTTTAGAGGCTGTGTTCTATGATATCACAAGGTGGAGAGTTCCCACCACCCACCTTCCAGTCTCCTCTCTGGCTTTTCAGTGCAGATGTGGTCTGGCAGGACAGGCCAGAGAGCTCTCATCATTAGTTTCTTGATGCAGTGAAGTAACCTGTGTCACAGTTTTAGGTGGAAGGTACAAAAGAAAGGTGTTTCTCCATATTTCAGAAAGAGCAGTGGGGCACTATTTTGTTTCCTCTTGACGGGGAATCCTAAACTGAAATCTATAGTCTGTACTTGTTTCTTGGGAAGCCTCAGTTACATTTAACACTTCATGTGAATACAGGAGGGGCCAGTTCTTCACATGTGTCTACTGACCTGAACTGTTTCCTCTTCCACAGGCTTAACAGGCTTTACTTGAGAACAGTGCAGAAACCTGTGGATGTCCAGTCTCTTAAACTATGAATGTAGTACACTACCCAGCCCAAACTGGCACCACAGGTGGAGGAATTTGGATTTAATCTATTGAAGCCTGATGCTGCCCCACTCCCCACAGGCTCACTCTAAAATCTGCATGCACACTGTGTCTCTGCCCGAGGCAGTTCCTCACACCTCGCCTGCTGCCAGCCCAATGCTGTGCATTCCGGTCCCCCCCACCTCCACCCGCTCCCAGGACTCCAAAACCACCTTCCTGTCGCCTGAACATTTCTTCTGAGGGCTGCAAAGGAGGGGAGCCTGCTGTGACAATTGCAACTTCCAGCCCAGCTGATACAAAACATAAAAAGAATCACTGCTTGCTCTGCGAACTGTGAAGGAGCAAAGAAGTGTTTCTAGGGAAGGCTTCCTTCTCCTCCCCCGTCCCACGGCGGGCTGAGCTCAGGGAGCTGGTTCCCAGAGGAGAGCAGGCAGAGCTGTGCTCTCTCCCCCTGCTCTACCACAGACTGGCCCGGGAGCACGAGAGATGCTGATCTGTGAAACGAGATACCCATCTCTGAGCACCGCGGGGAAACAGCAAAGATTAATAAACCTCAAAATATTTTACAGCATTTAAATAGCACGGTCACAGATCAAAGGCAATTGCTCATGTCAGGGAGGCAGGCTCAGTAAGCCTGGAAAGAGCACATACAGAAAGCAGAGGCAAGATGCAAGAGAAAGGCTGCAGACAGGAGCCGAGGAAGGCTTGATGAGAGAAACCAAAGTGGTCTAAGCCAGAGTCTCACATGTGTTCCTGGAGGAATGAGAGCCAGAAAGACTGCCTGGTTTCACTCAGTCTCAGTTGTGTCTTAGCACAAAACCACACATTTCATTTTAAGACACCCTCTTACCTTGGAAGTACCTGCTGCTGTGAGCAGCTTAAATCCCAGTATAACACAGCCCTGCCTGATGCCTGAAACAAGGAACACGCTGGGAATTATGTGCAACTGGTGAACAGATTTGAAAAAGCCCTGAACTTACGTGGATGCCACAGAAACTGCAGAATCATGCCCTGCACTCTAAGAGCTTTCATTCCTAAACCCAGGAGGGTGCTGCTTGAAAGTCTGTTGGAAGAATCCATTGCCCACACTTGCAGGCAGAGTGGGAGGCATGAAAGTCTTTCAAATTGTTCATGTAACTATATTACCTGGGAGGAGGAGGAGGAAGGGAATGGGACTTTTTATCCAGATCACTACAGTGGTAATGGTAGTGATAAGGGAATAAAAATGCCACACAGTAGTATTTCTACTCTCAAGCTCTCCTGGAGGAGCTATCCCATCATAAATAGCATATTTATTCTCATATGACTTTGGGCAAGATAGTCCATTTACATTTTTTGGGTACAATTGAAGAACTAGCAGTAATAGGAGCCCTCTCACACAGAGGAGGTGTGGGGTTCAATATTGCTCCTGTCTGGGCTGGACACTGAAGGACACCAAAGTACGTGCACTGCCTGAGGCCAAATGACTCCTCGATCCAGACTCCCAGGAGTAAACCCTGTTCTCAAGGATCTCATGGATACTCCATCCCTGCAAACTCAGTCCTTCACTAAGGACTCCCTAAACCACATCTGCATTCTTGCTCCTGCACCTTGCCTCATGACCTGGGGATCCCCTATAGTACTGTACAAACCCACTGTGCAGAACAAAAAGAAGTCCTCAAGCAAACTCTGTCTGATTGAATTTTGAAGGTAAGAAATGTCCTTCTGCAACAGATGTACAACCCCCTCTACCCACCCCAAACACCAGATCCATCACAGAGAAGGGAAATATTTACACAAGTTAGTAGAGTTCCAGTTAAATATTATGCTTAGCTGTCTAGAGACCATGTTCTCAGACTATGTCTATGAAATAAAAGATTAAACTTCATAACAATTATGAAGTTGCTCTGCCCACATTCAAAGGGAGTTAAAGAACATTAAAATAGTTCTTTGGGTAATATTCTGGTGAAATTGCTCTCTCCACCCTGGAGAGTTAGAGCTAAAACCTTCTGAACTATCCTGTAAACACACTTGGAAAGGCTAAGAGCTAAGCTGATAACCAGGTAGCACCTCTGCTCTGCAGGTTCTGTAAAAAATGTGAGCAATGCCAGAGAGCTTTTGAAGCAGCAAGGGAAGGAGGATAGGGGAGAGCAGCTTCACTTCTCGAGGGAAGTTTGTTTAGTGGAAAGTAAGCAACTTGTCAGGGGAAAAGCTGACAATGTTGATTCCAGCAGTTGTACTGGGAATAAACAGCCAAGTGGATTACGTTACAGAGAATGAGAAACGGCTCTGAGGATCCCATTTAAATGCTGGGCCTTCAGGAATGATGCGATTCAGCTACACCCACGGCCCGACATCCAGTGACCCCCTGGGCTGAGCCTTTCTTCAGTCCTGGTGTCACCATCTGACCTCCGTGGGGTCCCCGACAGCTCCAACACAGCTGATGGCCCCAGCAGAGCCAGAGCTCACTGGTGAGGATGCAGACCCATGCTGGCTTCAGGGCAGGGGCTGGGCACTGAAACAGGGGTGGCAGCAGAGTGGGGGAGGTTGGGAGGACTGGTTTGCCTCTCCTGGCCCAGAAGCAGGGGAGGGCCACCATGGGGTTTGCCATCTCCTCCCCAGACAGAGCACAGGGCCCTCCCTCCTATAAAAATAAGATGCCTGCCTGCCTTTCACAGGAAAGGGACCTGTCAAGAGGAGAAGGGGGTCTCCTTTGATTTATTAGTCTCTTCCTCCTTCCCATCATCTGTGGCTCATCCAGCTGTAGTGATAAGGAGAAGAGATGTGAGAGGACCCTGCTGGCTGTTGGAATACCATCCTTCTGCCCCTTCACTGCCTGAAGACATCAGTCCTTTACAAGCACCATTAAATGTGTATCCAAAATGTGGCAGTCTCCTCCATCGAGATTCTGTTCCCTGGTTAATACAAACAGTTGCCAGAAAAAGAGTATCCTCTCATCTCTGTCTAGGCCATTATCCTTTTATATTTGCTCTTTAATATTTACTGGGTTCACACAAAGTGCATGCTCTGGAAAGAAAAAAAAATCAGCTGCAGCTTAAAGGACTCCAAATTTAGTAATTGCTGCAGCCCCATCGACGTGAACAGTTAGCAGGGAGATTTCTCCAGCACTTCGCATGCCGTGGTATTCTGCTTAGGTCAGACTGTAGAAAATGTTCTGTTCAGGGGCACCAAATCTGGAGTGTTTGCATAGATGCCAGCTGCAGAGGCCTTATGAGTCCACCTCCAGTTCCTGCTGGTCCTTTCCCTCCCAATACCCAGTAACCTTGGTAGGAAACAGAGGCAGCCAGAGAGACGCTGATTCACACAGAGGCAAAGAACCTGAGGGTTTTAACACACCTGTGAGTTAGCAAGAACCAGACCCAGCTCCTGGCTCCAGAGCTGGTCTTGCAGCCTTACCTGTTAGTGTGAGGTTGCTGTATGTGTTTGAAAACTGCTCCTTTAACAAAACCAAGTGCATCTGAGCTGCCTTTTCCCTCTGTAGCTCCAACATTATGTCAGGATGCTGGGCGATCTTACAGCCTTTCTGCTTATCCAGGGCAATGTCGCTGCGAACAATGTCTACAGCAAAAGGGAAAGAAAAGAGGGAGATGGCCAAACCTCAGCTTTCATTTTCATTTTCGCCAGATGCTTGGATCAGCTCCAGCCAATCTGACAGTCACATAATCATCACTCGGCAAGAGCAACCCAACAAAAGGATCCAAACCCCTTGGATCCACCTATCAAATGACCCTCCCCAGCCCAAGTGTCCTTTCCTCCCACACAAAGCTCAAGTTGTATGCTCACAGAACCTACTGACCCTTCCATCCTTTACCTGCCTAGCTGTTGCTCTCTTACAATGCTGACCCCTCCCTTGCAGGAGAGTGTAAAAGTCTCCCAACATTTATATTACAACCCTGTTACAGGTGTATTTGACACTAAATAATGAGAAAATACTAAATCCCATTTCAGTAACCCCTGGCTTCCACTTAACCTTGTCTGTCAAAGAGGTGATGAAGAAGGCTTGTTCTCACCTTGTTTATCCTCACTGCAGCCATCACAGGTCAGCATGGCTTATGACTCTTTGAACAAGTGTCTGTATCCTTCTAATTCCTGACACTTAGGAGGCAGAAGGATTATTTAACAATTGTTTTCTCTTTATATGAGCATTCTCTAAGCCATGTGAGCCACTGTGAGACAAGAATATGATATTCCCTACCCTAGAACTACTCACCCGCTGGGGAAAGAGAATTATGCAGTAGCTAGGCAGAACAAGAATCAAGTAAGATCTGTCAGTCTAAGCAGGAGGGTACTGGTGCAAACTAGTCCTTGCTAAGTCCCTTATGAGTTTAATAAACTCTGTAACATGTTCAGATCCACAGGCACCAGCTGCTGTGTCTAAATCTTACAAAACCTCTGGCGGCCAGCTCTGATAAGCAAGGATTGAAGCTGGAATTCTTCCACCACATTGCATAATGTCACTTTGCCTCACAAGGTTGATCCTTGCTTGGTTCAATACCCATCTAGCTAGAAGCTGCTGAAGAAGCTTGTTGTCAGACGAGAGTCTCACCTTGCTCCACACACACTCTCCGGCTCCTTTATTGTTACGCGCATCAAGAAACACCAAAGTTCCTTCCAAAAGTCATGCTCCTGTCTCTCAAGGTGTCCAATCTCAGGTTCAGCAAATTTAGGTTCAAAGCTCTGCTATATCTCGGACTGGCAGGGAACTGCCTCCAAACATGTGGTGGAGCACTGGAAGCCACCTTATCTTCCATTCTCTGAGCCTCATCCCAGAGTCACTACACTTTCTTGCCCAGGCTGTGTTCTACCTCTTTTCTGCATAGTTTGGGATTAGTACAGCTTCTCTAAAGCCTGTCTAAAACAGACTGCTCAGAACAGCAATGTCATTACTCATGGTCTGTTAGCCATGTGAGCTCTCTCCTCCACCTGCAGCTAGCACACTCAGGAGTGGATACTGGACAGCAGATACCCTGAAAATACGGTTCAATATTTCTACACCCAGCACAAGGGCATCAGTGAGATGGAGCAAGAGGAAGTACTAATGTTCCTCTGCAGCTAATGAGCACAAACCCCTTAACTGTGTGCTTTAGTGCACATTCTCTTAGGTAGGCACTGAGTAAGACTTGGGTCTTACTACCCAAGTCGTACTCAGTCTACCCAACCTTTGCCCAACTAATGAATGATAAAATCCTGAAACGCTGTTCTGTGAAATATTTGGAGAAGACTGACAACCTCAACATCTGCCTGCTGGAGTCACCTAGAGCCCATGAACTTCCTGGGTGATGGATTTCCCTTCCTACAGATCTGAAGGCAAGAGTTGTACATCCTCCAATTCCAAGGCAAAATGAAAACAAACACATCAATGAGGCCCTGAAAGAGGAGAAGACTGAGAGGCAGACAGGTTTGAAACTAGAAATATGCTGTCTGCAATTATCTTCAAACTTCTGTAAGGGTGTCAAAATAAGTTTGTTTCCTAAAAGGAGTGGATGATTTCTAAAACCCAAACCAGAGAAAATGTGGGCCCATGTGGAGGAACCTCTGGCCCAGGACCAGCGTCAGGGGCCAGCACCTTGGAGGGTGCAGGGGCCATGGCAGTGGGTCCTATGTGACATCCATCTTTAGGGACCACAGGGATGGCTCTGTATGCACTGTCAGCAGGGCCTGGGGACAGAGGGCAGGCCCAGGAATGAAGAGCAGAAGCAGTGTTCTGCTGTGACAGGGATTACCACAAGGATGTCAAGTCACATGCAGACAAATCTCTGGAAGAGTGTGGGGAAGGCATGCAGGGCACAGAAGTCGGAGCACTCTCTGATAGTCATCTTCATGGGGTTCTCTGAGAGCTGCCGCTGCAGACACTCAGGAAGCAGAGGCAAGACATGCAAGGTCTTCTCAGATTGGTGAGGGACCCAAGAAACTTGCCCAAGACCTAAAGATGGAGGTAGACCCACCATCATTATAACTCCTGTGGGCAGACATCTGGGATATGGAGCTCACCAAGGAGCTCAGTGCCTGGTCCTTCATACTCCGCCAGGCTGTGCTCAGTGCAGGGAAGGGGGCAAAGGCACCTCTGCACCACTCTGCTGAGCCAGCAGCACCGGGGGATGATGGGTGGCAGACCTCAGCTCCTGAAGGCCGTGGAGAATTCTCAGCAAAAGCAACCCGAGGGGCACAGAGAGCAAGCAGTTAACAGCTTCCAAATCTTAAAAGGAAGAGTCAGAAAAAAGACAGATGCGAGGAAGCCAAGAACGAAGACGCTATCCCGAAGGCTCCAGGTAGGGCAGCTCCGAGTGGGCAGAANAATTAAAAAAAAAAAAAAAAAAAAAAAGGCGATAAACTGCTGAGCAGAACATGGGACCGAGCAGCTCCCGCCAGGAGTGCGAAAGAAGAACTCCAGATGTGAGAGCCCCAGAGGATGCCAAATGTTTTCCAAAGACGGCAGGCCAGGAGCCGTGCCCCCGGCGGGCCGGGTCAGTACCCTGGCCAGCTCAGGCTGCCCCGCGGCCGCACGGCCGGACCCCGGCGGGCGCAGCGCTCCGGGGCGGCGGGCGCGGGTCCCGCGGCGGCGGCAGCAGCGCGGTGCCGGGCCGGCAGCGCCGAGCGGAATGGCGGGAGCACACCCGTGTGGCGGCCAGGTGAGCTGCGGCTGCCGCAGGCACCGACCGGCAATGCCGGCGGCCGGAGCGCCCGCCTCGCTGCAGCCCCGGGCCCCGCGCCGGGAGCGGCTCCGGAGCCGGCATCCCGCAGGAACTTGGCCTCGCCAGGCTGCGGGGCCGGGGCGGAGGACGCTGCTCTGCGGGGGCTGGTGTGTCCCCGAGTGCCCGCACACAGCCCTGTCCCGCCTCGGGATAGCTCCTGAGACTTAGCGCACACCGTCCGTGGAGGTCACCGAAACTACCAAAGAAATGTTGAAGACCAAGTTAGAAAACCCCCTTCAGGAGCGGCACAATCGCAGCGATGCTCTTTCTCGGCTGTCCCAGGACGAGTTGAGCTCTACCAGTCCCTTTCTGTGAGTCACTGGCACCGAGGGGTTTCGGTAACCATTCCCCACGGGACAGAGAAGTTCCAAGCTGTGAGATCTCGGGGACAGCACACAGCAGGCAGGGACAGCTCCCAGCCAGGACCGAGTTTCCCTTGCACCGAGTGAGCTTCTCTAGCCGAGAATTTACACAGCGCCAGTGTGGCCTGTGTGCAAGTGACCATCCCACGGCTCATGCCACCATCCACCCATAGGCAATTCCATCCCAGGAGTTGCTGAAGTCATGGAGCAGACAGAGACGACTGCAGCTGATCACCTGGAAGATGGGAGGAGGAAGGCACAGTCGCAGGTTTATGTGGACAGGGCAGAGGGATGCGGTTATTGTCAGAGGAACGTGTGACAGAAGGGTAAAGAAGAGCAGTAACTCATCTTTCTGTGTGTGTGTGTGAAAGTGAGCACTGCCCACAGCGATCACCGCTCCTGCCAAAGCAAGAGTCACCACTGCCATGGCATCAGAACAAGCTGAGTTTGGCCATCCTCCTCAGGGTACTGTTTGCTACAGTCTAGAAAAGTGAATTCAAAAGGGGAAAAACCCCAGGATTTTATTCTAACAAAACCTGAACAGTTTTTCTAAAAAAAGGAATATTAGGAACTTACATTAGTACCAAAATTAAATAGATGTATCATGAGTGACCGGGCAAAAGTTTTACAATTTTCACTTTGCCAAAATTGTAAAATACCTACTTTTTAAATCAACAAATTTAAAATGCTTTTAAAAACAGGTTTGTCTGTGAACACAACTTTTATTTTGAAAGACAGAAGATTTCTCAAGACACAAACTGCCTCTTCATCGTGTCTGTGTTTAATGGACAAATTTTTGACATATTAGTATCATTCCTTTATTTTAGCTCAGAAAAATTCCCTGACAATGAATTCCACAAGTTATTTCCCACTGTATATAAAAAAAGTCGTATTTGTTCATTTTATATGTAATAATTCCACTGGATGCTCCCTATTTCTTTTGTCATGAAAACAAGGAAATAATCATTCCCAAATTGTCTTCTCTGTGTGATACCGAGTTCATAGCATTTGTCATAATCTCTGTCATCTTTTCCAAGATGAAAAATCTCTATGACTGAAAATATGACTTTGATCATTTCCATCACCCTACTCCTCACATATATTCTTTACACTGATTAGTATGTCAACACCTAGTTTACTTATAGCAAAAGAATGCTCTCAGTGAGTGTTTTCAATTATTTTCTAATATCCCTGACATTAGATTCACTTTTTACTCACCTAAATGTATTCAGAGACCAATCCATAATAAATTCAGAACATTTTCCGTGAATGCCAATTGCTAATTTAGAATGGATAGTTGTGTACAAAAACTCACGTCCTTCCCTGTACACATAATTCTGCATTAATCACTTTTAATTCACACAAAGTAGATGTAGCATGGAAAGAAGTGTGAAATTAACAAAAATATTTAATTTTAAAATAGAATTTAGGATGCTTATTATTAACAATTATCTAACCACAGCAATCTTTTTATCTCTCCAATACACAAGCAAATAGCTAACAAATCAGAATTGTCTGATTGCACCATTTCCTGCAGTTATTAAAGCACTTGTCATTCATTATAATAGCAGAATAGTTTTTAATTTAAAAAGAAAAAGTAGACGTAAACAGGCAATCTTTGGAAGTATCTCCTGCTCAGGCTGTGTCTTCCTTACCTTGTGTAGTGTGATTTTTACAACAACCTATTTTTTTTAATTTTTAATTTCCAAGGAAACAACTGAGCCCTGGGACTCCTTATAGAGGCAGAGCAGGTTGTAGCTCCTTCCCTGCAGCCTGGGAACTAGGGAGCAGGAGGCTGCCTCAGAGCTCATGCTGAAGCACAGAGCAGCCCCAGGTCTGGCAAATCCCTGAAGGACATCTTGAGGAAGGAAGATGGATCTTCCCATCTTGGGGACTGAGTTCTTGCTATGCCTGAAATGCTACAGCCCTCCCTAAGGGGCTGTGCTTGAAACACTTGGATGGTGAAAAAAACAACTATTTCCTCTTCAAGCTCTGAAAGGACAGGTGTCTAAACTGCCGAGGGACACAAAGCAGACGGAAAAGGGGCCCTGGTGGCCAGAAACAGAAGATGATTCCCTGAATAAAGGAAAACTCGTTCATTTGTTTTTACCAGGACAATAGGATGGTTCTCCATTCAGAAACATCTACTGCAGTTTTATGAGCTGGCAGAACCAAAGGGACACACCCAGACACAAGGCAACAACGCTCCCTTTCTCTGGCTCCAGTACTCTCATAATCCTGCTCACTAAATTCACAGTCAAGTTGTTGCTTTTCTTTTTAACTTGAAATAATTTTCTGCTGGCTTAGCAGAGGATCAAAAATGTGCCAGAGCCAGCACAAGGGAAGCAGCAGAAGAATAGTGCACAGATCATAAAGAAAGCATGGGGACCAACTAACCCTTTTGATGGCAGAGAAACATGAGGTGAGATTTCCTGCCTTCAGGACATAGATTTGAAGGATTTCATCTGACCAAGACTGAGACTGCTGCAGTCCCATCTGCCTCCAATGCAGGCTTTCCTTTGCCAGCACTGTCCTCTACACCTCTGCCTGGTCACAGGGCATTAATCGATTTGGCAGCTGAACAAGCTGAAGTGCAATCACATCTCCACCATCAAGTTTTGGTCAGCTGAGATCCCTGAACCGATTCATCATGCAAACTCAGGCTCCAGGCATGGAAGAGGGCAGGAACATGCCAGAAGGGGCAGAAGAGTGGGAACAGCAGCCCAAGCTGGGATCAGCTCCAGCCTCTGTGCAAGCACATAAACGAATCCTCAGGTCATTTAGCTGTTTATGATCTTCCTTTCTACTCAATACCCTGGCACATGCTCTAAGAACATGGCATCCTAGAAGACACTTGTGCAGTATGGACTGAGCAAAGGTCAAAATATGTTCCCACTGCCAGATAAATTTTGAGGCTTAGATGCAGAGTTGGGTACCTGAAGGACACCGGAAGGAATGGATCCAACACTGAAAGAATACACAGAAAACTTAAGCCAGTATTACACAGCATGATGTGAAGTTTCCCACACTATACTGCAAAATCCCCTGTCTAGTATGGAAGGCTTAAGAAACAATTTTTGTTGTAATTGGCCATTTTTCCAGATGCCTGGTATCCCCTTAAAAAAAAACAAAAAAAAAAAAAGATAAAACAGAAGGAAACGACTTACTAGCAATTAAAAGAGTATTTTAGTGTTTTTGAAATGTGTTGTCCATACACATTTCAGCTCAGAAACTTCTTTGATGCACTACCTACAGCATGCAAATGTAATCCCCTTCCCCTCTCCCTCCCATGGCACACACAACATCTCCTTTGGCTCTTCTCAGCCATATAAAGGCTACAAATTCTACAAAAGGCTGGGGTACAGGAGTGGGAAGCTGTGCACTTGGGCCAACACATCTTTGAGAACTCCAGCTATGAGTAACTCCTCTTTTTCCTCTGGAGTCTTCCTTCACAGCACACTCGCACAGGGGGAAGCTCTAAGCAATGTCTGTGCCACCACAGGTTGTCCAAAGCTGGTTCTGTGGCTTTGAGTGACAGGCACTTGAGGATCACCCTGCAGATGAGGAGGCTCCACATTGGCCCACTAAACTCATAATGGAACACCAGCAAGGAGCTTCCAAAATGGGCTCCAGGTTCAGGCACTGAGACAGCACCTGCAGCATCTCTTGCTGAAACAAGACCAGAACTCCACACACACATAACACTCCAACACCAAGCTCCAGGACAGTATGCAAGTCAGATTTTAGCAAACTCAGCTTCAGAAGAGGTTTTGTACTGGCAACAACCCGTGCCTTTGCTCCAAAGAGGAGCTGCTCAAGCCTGTTTTCCTGGAGACCAGTGTTTCTTGTCCCATTCCTCAGACCCAACTGGTCCTTTGCACATGTGAGGCATTTGAAAGGACGGGCTGAATAGATTGCTTGTAGGAAACACAACAGCAAAAGGAGAAGCAGGCCAGCTGCATAGACTGAGCATGAAACCTTACATCTTGGTACCTGCCCTGGAATCAGACATGTGCCTATGGCTGCAGAGAAACACATCTCCAGATAACAAAACACAACAGTGAGCACAGCTGGGGAAGAAAAACGAACCCAGCAGGGCACATACAGAGAAACACCATTTAAGGGAGGGAAAAGACTCTCAGGCTAAAAATGTTACACCTCTTGATCACAAAATGTCAAAAAGTCTCTGGCACAGCCCCACCTCCTGGTGCCACAGAGCCTGACATAAATTACACTGGGTTTCTAACAAACCTCAGGCTGGCCAATGCCTTGTCCAAATAGGGTGGTGGGCTCCAGGACTGACCATCTGAATTAGGGGCTCCATGGGATGGAAGTCACCTGGTGTGCAACATAGGTGGAGCATTAACATAACACTTTACATGACCTAATATTTAGCTAAGTCCAGGAGGTACCTATAGCCCCTATCAACAGGGACTGCACACCCTATAGATGGTTACCAAGACCATCTATCACAGGCATCCACTTTTATGAGTTGCCCTGTCAGGTAGTGACAAATCTGCCAGCAAGTGATGAAATTGCTGTGCCAGTTTTATATGCAGTGCTGAAACAAACTGCCACACGTACCCTCTTCATGGGCATCACATAGAGCATGCACCACTTTGTTACCTTTGCTGCCCAAACACAAGTAGTTTAGACTGGGGTGAGGCTGTTTACACATGCAAAGGAAAGATATCATACACCCCTGGTAACACACAATACTTCCAGGTCTGTGTTTCCAGGAAAAATCTGAACAAGAAATGAGTTACCCTGAAACATTAAGGAGACACCTTATTTCAGAAAAACTAAATATGTTTTAGATACAAGTCAAAAGCACCTACTACCCTCAGAGAGGGTACACACACTCTCTGTGAAAGAAAGAAGTGGAGGCAAAAATGGGTTGGTGAACCCCAAGGCAGGCCTAGGTAAAAGCAATTTTCAGAAGGTGGAGGTGTGCATTGTTGGGACCATTTAAAAGGGAATCAAATACTGCTTTAAGTGAAGAGCAAGATGAATCTCTGAGGAGGTCTGATAGTCAGGAAGGCAGAGCACCCACAGAAATAAAAAAAAAACTGTCAAAGGGAACAGTAAGGAATACGTGGCCTGAAGAGCACGAGGGTAGCAGAGGGGTATGTACAGGATGAAGATCCCTGTACGGAGATGGATTCTGGCTCTAGCAAGCATGGTCACAGGAGCCGTGAAGGACGATGCAAAGTGGTCCTGGTGTTTTTGCTGCCTCCCATCTGAATGCCTGAGGGGGCCACACCAGTGTGGCCTGTGAGCACACAGTGGGGTGCAGCTGCCTGTGATGTGAACACCACTCACAGTCACTCACTTGTAACTGCAGCTCTCTCAGCAATCTTGCACACGTGCCCGCCACCTCTCCGTCCTGCACTCTGCGAGCTGCTGCAGCTTAGAGGAACGTAAGAAGTGCCCTGCCCTCCCCCTCTGTGCACAGGCACAAGACACAGGAACACACGTGGGGGCTGCAAAGAGAGCCGAGTCTCTGTGGGCACAGGCCTGGAGTCTGTATGCACCCACAGGCAGAAGAGGCAAAAAGACAAACACTTAAAGCAGAGAACAACCAAAAAAATCACTTGTCACGTCACTAAAAATCACTAGGGTGCTGCATAAGACTTTAAAATTCACTGATTTCTCTGTTAAATGTTTTCTGACTTTTTAAACGAATCAAGCCCCCCAACATCTTCCCCACTCCCGTGCCATTGTAAGAAATTTCAGAAAATAGGTACTGGACATATAAAAGCCCATGGACATGGAAAACAACCCCAACCACCCCAGACAGCTTGAGGAGAAGGAAGGGTACCTAGCAGGATGCTTGTTGGCTTTTGCCATGCTCAGGTGCTGATTGCCATCTGTTTTCTGTGCTGTCTGTTGACACTGTAAGTCTTCAGCAGCAAGAGCAAACTGCATGTCCTGATCCCAAGCGGGTCCTGGGTGAGCCACAGATGAGGGGACAAAAATGGAACCAGTGTTCCAGATGGAGAAGGTGGCTGCTCATTCCCAGTACAGCAGGGCAGAGAGCTGTGGTGGCATCAGGATTTTATTTTGGAGAACTGGATCCCTCTGGTGAAGCACTTAGTGCCGCCTCAGCAAAAATGATGTGAGCTACTAGCAACTCTAGTCCTTATCCAAATAGGGTGAAACTCCCTGACCCTGGAGTTTGCACACAGATCTTAAGAACAAATACGAGAGCTTTGCTCCCAGGCAGGAAATCCCTTTTACCACACCTTTCTGATTTACACCAATGCTTGATACACACCACATGTGTCCTCCCCATCCTTCACCCACATTCACAATGGTCCTGTTCCATATTTAAGTGATGAAAAGTTAAGACCTGTGGTTACAACTTCTATGAAAAGCTTCATTTTGAAGGCTGCTACATTTCAATTTTATTGCCATGAGAAAAGCTGAAAAAAAGCGCCAAAATATGTCAGTCCTTCCTTAACACGAAAGCTGTTGAGAAGACATTTAATAAGTAAGTGTAAGTTCTCTCCTGCAAGTTGTTGAAATATGGAAGGTGGGAAAATTTATTCTTACAAATGTTTTCTAAGAGTCCCATCCACAATTTTATGCACAACACTTAATTTCTACTGTTAAAGGCGTCTGTGGCAAGTTTGGTCAGCATTTTTTCCTGAATTGTATCTCAGCAGGCAAAGCTTACAACAAACCCTTCGACTGAGATTTGTAACAAGAAGAAAAACAAGGAAAAATATCAGGATTGCCCTAGCTAGGAGACCAAGTGAAAGATGGAGCACAAAAAACTTACCCACCTGCCTGCATGTGGGAATAGAAGGACATTCATCTCAGAGATGTTATGTAGGGAAACAGCAGGAGTGAGAGTCATCAGAAAACTGGCAAATGCATCTGCTTTTTCCATTCAGGACTGCTGCTGACTAGACCTCTGCAAAATTTCCTCTGTTCCACAGACCTACACAGTGGGATCTGTCTGGCATTAATTGGCCTTCAAAATTACTTACGGAAAAATCTTAAGCTAATTTTTGTAAGTTGTTGAGTAAGGGGAAAAAAAAAAACAACTTTTTTCTTTTAAAAAACAAACAAACTAAGCAAGAGAGAAAAATCAATAAATTCTTGCATGTGGACACGGTATTCTGCTTCTTAAAAGAAATGCCTTAGGATGGAGATATGGCCCTAACTTCTCTATGCAGTTTCTTTGAGTGAATTAGGGGCCGCGAAAGGTGAAAGCCTTTTGTGAACTGAGGTCCGATGGGGAGAAGGGCAGACGGCGAAGAGGGGAGCAGCGGAAAGGCAGGGGCCAGGCGGCCACTTTGGAAAGAGCTCGGATGACCCAGAGGTTCGGAGGGGGTGCGGCCCCGACCGGGCACCAGCACGCGGGGACTGACCATCACCAAGCCCGGAGGGACAGCGGGGAGCCCAAGGGGCTGCGGAGGGCACAGAAACGCGCAAAACGGCGAGGTCCGTGGGGAAAGGCAGGGCTCCCGAGAGCCGCGGGAGAAGCGCGGGACAGGATGTGCACAGGCATCCCGGGGCTCCGATGCCTGGCCCCGGCCTGGAGCCGCGGCAAAGTCCGCTCTGCAGCCGGCGCTGCCCGAGGCTCGGGGGCAAAGGGAGACGG
>VYXF01001961.1:172799-197176 GCA_013397295.1 Polioptila caerulea
GCGGCGCTGGCCGGCTGGCTGTGCGCCTCGCTGCCCGGCGGCGGGCCGGCGGCAGCGGCCGGCGGGCCACGGGGAGCGCCCTGGCTGCCGGTGCTTCTGTGCACCGCCGCCGTTTTCCTGGGCGGCGAGGTGCTGCCCTACTCGGTGTGCTCGCGGCACGGGCTGGCCATCGCCTCCCGCACGCTCTGCCTCACCCGGCTGCTGATGCTGGCCGCCTTCCCCCTCTGCTACCCGCTCAGCCGGTTGCTGGACTGGGCGCTGCGGCAGGAGCTCAGCGTCTTCTCTACGCGGGAGCGGCTGCTGGAGACGCTGCGCGCGGCTGGCCCCCACGGCGACCTGGTGCGGGAGGAGCTGGCCATGGTGCAGGGCGCGCTGGAGCTACGCACCAAGGTGGTGGAGGATGTGCTCACACCGCTGGCCGACTGCTTCATGCTCCGGGCCGATGCTGTGCTGGACTTCGCCACCGTCTCAGAGATCCTCCGATCTGGCTACACCCGCATCCCAGTCTATGAGGGTGACCGGCGCGACAACATTGTCGACCTGCTCTTTGTCAAAGACCTGGCCTTTGTCGACCCTGATGACTGCACTCCCCTGCAGACTGTCACCCGCTTCTACCGCCGCCCGCTCCACTGCGTCTTCAATGACACGCGCCTCGACACGCTGCTTGAGGAGTTCAAGAAGGGTGAGGTTGCCGGGCCACCCTCCGCACCCCCGCGGGCTTCCCCTGCACCCCTCTGCACCCCCTATGATTTCCAGGTCAGCATCCTCCACGGGCAGCCCTGCATGGCCTCCTGGCAGGATGTGGCAGGTACCAGGGATGCTGGGGGGAATTGGTCCCTGCATGTGCTGGTGTGTCGATGACCCTGGTGTCACCTGGTGGAACATCCCTGGGTGGATTGAGGGCCAGCAATCCTTGATGTACCTGTGATGTTATGAAGACTGCAAGAGCCTTTGGCCTCACAGGTCGCTGGCTCAGCAGGTGAGCCTGTCCCCCAGGGGCTGTTGTGTCTGCAGTGGCCTGGCAGCATGGGCATGGTACCCGCCTTGCACTGTTGCCCAGACAGCATTCACTGCTCTGTTCTGTGTGAAGGAGTTTATGACAGGAAATCACTTCTCATTACTTAGCTTTCACATTTTCAGCTTAGCAGTGAGGAGGTCTATAAAGTGTTTCTATGCAAGTGGTTTAAAGGAAGAAGAAAAGATTAAGTCCTTAGAAAGAGCTGTGCTTTTTTTGCAGCTGTGACAGCATTCACAATGCAGCAGCTGCCAGCAGCCCGAGAGATGCTGAGAGCTGTATTTCATTAACCATACCTTGAGAATACGCACAGCATGTGTTTTTCCCTCCCACTGGGAATTGTGTTTTGCCGCGTGTTGCTCACTACGTCATAGCGTGGTGAGTGAGCCTAAGAAATGGCTGCAGCAGTGACATGCTGCATTATGTAATGCATGAGGGCAGCACTTGGCTCCTGGGCTGCCTGGCACTGCTCTGCCGCAGGCAGAACTGGTCATGTGAGAAAGGCCAACCTGGTCCACTCCAGATACAGAGAAAGCCTCTCTGTGAGTCATTTCCTGCTCGTTCTTAGGAGTGGGAGGAGGAGAGGAGGGGACATTTCTCAGTGTGCCAGGAATGTGCTCATCAGATACATGCAGGTCAGCATCTTCTGCAGAGATGTTCGGCTGTGTTCCCACTACCACTCAGCATTGCAGGCAGAGGAGTTCTGTGTGCCACCACATGCCCTCTCTGCCCCTCAGCAGGACTGGAGACTCCCAGTGGAGAAAATCAGAAAATTCCTGGGTTTTATACAAGACTTTTAGCAAAAGCATTGAGATTGTTCTCTGGGTTCAACCTTGGTGAGCTGCAGTAGTCCATGCCCACTCCCTTCCCCCATGCCAGTTGTCTCTTGTCTTTGTAATTCCTTATGTGCCTCTTAGTTCCTTCCTAACTGTGTTTTCCTGCAATAGCACTGAAGTTCACCTGAGGTCTCTTCTGTCTCTCTCTTGTCTAGAGATGTCAGATGATTTTGGCACCCTCTCCCTTGGTCTGGTTCCCCTGCAATTTATGTGATTTACTTTGATACATATCCTCTCCCAAATTTCTTCTCCAGCCTGGTACCCTATGGATCAATAGACCTATAAAAATGGACTTGTGGTTGCTTAGTTCCTTGCTCTTTGCTTGCTGTCCTCTCTGCCCTCCTTAAACAGAGCTGTTTGGTGCTCCCTGAGCTCACGGGTGCAGTAACAAACCTTGCTACCTGCCTTGCACTTTCATATGCTGGTCTTCATCTCAGATGAAGATTATCCATCCTTCTTTAACTTTGCTCCATAAAACTCTTGGAATATCACTTCAGGTTCTTCCTCCTTTATATCTTTCTGCCATTGTGGCCTTCTGGGATGTTTTGCTACAGCCCCTATTTAGAGCTCTTCCTAAACCCTTTTTCTGTTCCCACCTCACTTCTCCTTTTCTTTTCTAAAGTACATGACTAAAAAGCCTTGCTTTTGGTCTTTGTATCTAACTCTGCATGGTGTTTAGCTATTCCAGCTCTTCCCCTAAATGTTCTTCTTCCAAAGAATTGATGTTTTCTTCTGATTCATCTTTCCTTATTTGTAGGCATTTGGTCACCTCTGGCACCCTGAATTTTCAAATAGCTACCCCCTAGCCCAGCCCTGAACCCTCCTAAACTCTATTTTTCCAGTTGCAAATACAGGTTCTCGTGCTGGCTCCCACACTGTGACAGATGTTAGCTCCCAGCTGCCTTCAGCCCCATCCACTGCTGCATCAGCCCTGTTCCCTTGACTGCTTAATTTCTAAAATAAAGATTTCCCGTTTGTAATTAAGAGTCTTTATCACTGTCTCCTTTTTTGTGTCCGTTTGAATTATGGTGAAGTATCTTGTTTGATCCAATCAAGGTTGCTTTCCATGGCCAGGTCTTCTGAGACACCTTCACTAATTAGAAAGTAGGCTGATTGCTTGTTGGCTCAGTGAGTGTTTAATGAAGGCATTCATCACTTCACACATCCAAGGTGCCTGCAGGACAGCAAATGCTCCCACTGATAAAGCCCAGCCTCTTTCTAGGAAATTAAAGTCTCTGGTAAGGATGGGCATTAATAACCACCTCCAGGTCCTTATGTCCCTCACAAGCCTTTAGAAAAGCCAGCTTTTCTTTCCTTTTTTCGTAATTAACTCGAACAATTTTTGTGTCTTTCATTTCTTTTTGTTATTATAATGTTTATACAAAATACCTAGAACATTTTATATCCTTCTTTCCTGGATAGCAAAGTGTATCTGATCTGTTTCACTAATGATTAATGTTCTGCCACATCCACTATACCCATAATGTCATTTTTTTGCATAATGTATAAGTAACACAATTTTGCTGCCAGAGCTGCTTGCCACAGTACACAAACATTTGTTCTTTCTTACTGAAAATGTGAAGGGATTATGAAAGACAGCACTTTGGGACTCTTGCTCACACCTCTGACAGCACTTTCATTTTCTGTCTCCTACTCGCCAATATCTCATTATTACCCTTGTTTACCTGAGGCATTTCTTTTCTCCTGCTGTTCTGTCCCAGCTATGAAGATAATCACCCTTTTTTCCTCTTTGGTCTTCTATAGCAGGGTTTGAGGGGCAGCTTTCCTTCATTTGTTTCTAGGTATGCTCACACTAACCCCATTTGAGTGCAGTTCCATTAAGATGCATTGGTGTTTACCTTGATTTTAATCCACAGATGTGTCACAAACTGCCTCTCTTGCAGCAGGACCTTGTGTGGAAGGGATTACCTTCCACAGACCTGTAGCTTTCCATTTAATTTAACATTTAAATTGTGTGAAATAGTAGCATACACTCAGCAGCACCAAGGGAGCCACTGGCCCAGTGTGATTATGGCAACCAAGAGCAGCTGTGAGCTCCTGGTTAACAAAACCTGCCCCCTGCCCCTTCGCAGCAGAACTGGTCAAACTCGTCACCTCTGCCTTTTCACAACCCTGCTGCTGTGGCCATTGTTTGATTTCTCTTTCAGTACAGAGAGGTGTTTAAATTGGGGGTCCCAATGGGTAATGGGAAAAACCCAGAGAATACTCCAAACAGCAACAGAGGGGCAGTCTGGCCTGCAAAACAATAAGGTAGACTTCATCCCACAGCCCAGAGCAGGGCAGCTGCAAAAACCATATAGAAAACCAACATTACAGCAGTGTGAGACAGGTTCAGCTGAAGGAAGGACATACTTGTGCTGCAATATGGTTTTAACTTCATCTTCTCAGCAAAAAGAACTCAGAAATAATGAGGGCTGGGCATCCAATTTGCCATCTTTTCAGGGAAACTAGACACAGTCTTATAGAGGGCATACATTGTTGTGCAGCATTAACTGAGAAGTGCTAAGGGAAGGACCTTACACAAAATGTGTCCCCTCTTCACTAGAAATAAGAAAATACATACCCATACAGTAAGTTTACCACCTGTATCCTGGTGAAAGAAGATGAAAATACTGAAGGAGTGAAAAAATTGTGAGACAACCTCTTGGCAATTTGTATTGGTACACCTTGGAGTACTTGGCTTTATTCTGGGTTCCCAGGAGAAAATACCTAATACACCAAAAAAATAATTGCACCATATTTACCAAGCTAAAGCTATGTCGGGAGGCAGATGAGCTTTCTGTAGGATAAACTTTACCTAGGGAATGTGGAGATATGAGGAAAGGTTTATGAATTTATTCAGTGTGAAGTGTTGTGGGTGATACAATCTGTTTCTCCTCCTCTCTTGAAGATAACCAAGCAATGCATGTTGCAGCTCCAGTCCAGTGATATAAATCCTCATGAGAACCTCTTCTGTGAGGTCCACCTCCTTGTTTTGTAGTGCCTCTGGGAAGTCATAGTCTTGTCCTTTGCTCAAGTTTTTTATGGGTTTTGTTGACTGAATTCCTGGAGGAGTCTATATACAGCTCTGGCACCTTTCAGCAAGTAACTTTCCTCTGTCAGAGGAACAGTAGAAATTTGCTCTTAACATTCATTTTCCTGCAGCAGGGCAGAGGCTGAGATGCAACTCAAATTAGCCTTCTGTGGCTTGGCATCTTTTAAGAGTCACTAAAAATAAATTCTCCAAACCCCAGACTTTCAGGCTTAGCAGGGAAAACAGCCTGTCCTGTGGAGGACAGCTCTGCCCTAGGGTCTGCCTTTACATTTCAAAATGCTCCACAGCCTCTATTAGACTACATTGAATGTAGCTGGAGAAGGTGCTTAAATTTGCCAGGAACTGGAGTCACTACCATTTCAGATGCTTTTTTGTATAATCTTTCTGATCCTGCAGGCATTATAAGCACATTTTGTTGCTTAAAATTTGACTCAGCCTTCAAGAAATTTCTTTAAGTGTTATAGTCACTCTGCTGGGCACCTTGATGAGCTGAAGCAATGACCTCCCAAGGCAATTGTATGGGTTAAGGAGCCAGTTTTACCCAGGAACTATCCCCTACATGTCCCCTGAAATGAGATTGCCAGGCTGAGAGTGAGTTGCTGATAGACAAAAAATGGTCTCAGTGTCTCATGCTGCAATTCTGCCTGAAACATTACTGTGCTTTTCCTGCTAAACTGTGCTAAATCTTACTGTGCAAACCCTGGACTGCTCTACCCCACCCCAGCAATCCCAGGATCAGGCCTGCTCTAGGCAGGCATTCAGCAAAGCAAGAAGGGAGCCAAGTCCTTGGGGGAGAGGGCACCTTGCCACCCACTTCTCTCTTCATAGCTGTCAAAGGCACCTTCATACTGAGCTGTTTGGTACCCAGGAGGTCAGGATCCTGTTGCACAACAGATGGAAGATGAGGTTCCGTGTCCCCTCCAGTCTTCTCCTTACCCTCCTGAACTGCAATGGTAATACATCAGCTATTCCATATATTCCATTTTTTACAGTTTTCCTTAGGATTAAGAAAAATACAAAAAGAGAATATGAGAAAGGCTACAGACAGATGTAAGCAGGTGAAGTTTTTGCCTCCGAGAAAGGTCTGGGTTAGGTTAGGCTTTAGTTTTCCCTTTACATAGCTCTTATTCCTGTAGAGCTGTGTGGCCCTGCAGCCCTCTTAGTTATTTCCTCCCTGCTTAGATGTGCATTTCCTCTAGACACAATGTGTGCTTTCACCCATGGTGCAGAGTCGTGGTAACACAGGATCACACTCACACACATTTCCAGCTCAAGGTGTTCAAATCAGGGTCCCCACTTTCTTAAGATGCAGGTCAGCAAGAGGGCACAGAGATGCTGGCAGCTCCTGTGAAGAGCTCTGAAGAAAAGCACACAGAAAATAGATTTAAGTTACATCATGATTGTTTGACAGATCAACCTTATCTAAAAATTACTCTTTTTTTTCCCCTTCCATTCTGTAACTGTAAATGGTTCAGGCACAGGTTTGTGCCTGTACCTTTGATCTCCTAATAACAGCTTCAGATCTTACCGTAAAATTTATGAAAATTAATTTCATGCTCAGGATGTTCATCCTGCGGAACAAGAGACGAGGCTAAAGCCTTTAAATCTTTAACATTCCTCTGGCAGGGTACCTATATAAAAAAAAATTATAAAGAAGTAGTCTAGGCTATATTTGAACCCAACAGCACTTTCTTTCCCATAAGTCAAGGCATCTCCATGTGTTCAGACCCCATTCCCTCACTGGGGAAGATGCTTTGAGGTGGATCTATGAGCCCAAGGTCATTTAGGTGCCTATGAAAAACAAGGCTCCTAAAAATGGGCATAAAAGCTTTGGATATCTGTTGAGATGCTTGCTCCATCTGGAAGCTCTCAGCTGTTTATATTAGCTCTGTAATTTAGCATTTTGAGGCATTAACTTTCCACTGAAGCTGTTGTTTGAAAAGAGCAGATTTCATGTAGCTCATAAAGAATTTAGTGCAGTTGTATCCCATGCTGAGCAGACACTTAATCACCTATAGACTTCCTGTGCGAGAGCAGTCCTGCGGAGGCCGGCAGAGCTGCTTGCACAAGGAAAGTTAATTGCCCATTTGTTCTAGCATTTGCCAAACCAAGGCTTTGATTCTCAAGTGTTTCACTGTGCTTTCCTGCATCAGCGATAGCCCTGTAAAGTTCACATGTGACAGCTTGCTAGTGGGGAAGCAGCTCACCCTTATAATTCATCTCATTTGAGCCATCAAGCAGTGGTTACAATAGCACGGTTTTTGGAATCAGTTTTACAGATCTTAAAGCTGTTTTAGATCAAGTTTGGGGGTTTGTTTAAATGATTTACCGCCCTCTGTTGTGCTCCCACTGAGGCTGACCTGCTGGATAATGGCTGCAGAGGCAAATGTGGCCCCTCTGGTGTCCCCAGGTCTGTCCCTATGCCAGCCTCCCTCAGGCGTTGCTCCATCTCATTGCCCAGATTCTGCCCTTGTACATGCTCTAAAGGCCACTGCTTTTCCTCCTGTGCAAGCATTGCTCCCAGGGCTAGGCAGAGGGATATAGCTGAGCTTGGCAGCATTGTCCAGGAGGGAACAAGCCATGACCATACAGCCAAGGCACCTGCAAGCCCCCCACCAAAATTTATGGGGTCTGTTAAAAAGCTGATGGGGAGGAGATACAGGACCCCGTCAGGGGGGTGGGGCACAACTTTGCAAATGATCTCATGTCCCTCAGGTGGGAAATCGGAGCATGTCAGCCCTCTCCCAGAGGGGAGCAGCTGCGAGCAGCACTCACTTTAAAGGACGGGGACTGGCTGGCATTCAGGGCTTTTTGTGACGTGGATACCATGGGCTGGGATCAGCTCTCTCGGTATGGGCAGCAGCGACCACACTGAACTGCAACAATTTTCCATTGTTGGGTACCTGCTCCATTTCTAACATGGCTATTAGCCTGGAAACATGAACTGGGGGTTTGGAGTGTGAACACAAGTGTTTATTTTCTGTGAAAGTAAAGAACTCCAGAGCGCTCTAACAGCCCTACTGGCTCTGCCCCCAGCGCAGTGAAACCATGGGTCTCCTTCCAGGCTAATGGTGCTGGGTTATTTCTAAATAATCTCATTTGCAGCTATGTGAACATGGAGCTTGAATCACATTTCTAGTGTAAATTGCAGTCGATGTAGGTGTTTGGCCAAAAAAAGAATTGCCTCCATCACTCTCTGACTGCCTTTAAGTAGCACCTAAGCTTTTTGTAAGGGCTTGGTGGTTTTGGGTTGCATGTAAATGTCATTAACAACGAGCTCTCAGCCAAAAGAAATAACTTCTTCCCTCTCCTCGCTCACTCGAGGACTTGTAGGAGACCAGATGGCCCCAGTGTTTGGGAGCAGAGTTTGGCAAAGGAGACATTTTCAAAAGCTGGACTTTGCTAAGATGAAACATAGCTGTTGCTGCTGTCTTGCAGCCAGCTCCTCTGCTTTTTTCTTTTTAAGTGCCGTGTTGTTTTATTACCCACTGAACAGAAAAGATGCACAAACCTATGTATGAAAGGAGTGAAACAGCCCAGTCTAAAGAACATGCTGAATTTTCAGTGCCCCAGGGCTATTGATTTGGTTTTTTAAAGTGCATCTCAGTGCTACTTGCTGCAATGTTATGTTCTCATTTCTAAATCTGTAAGCGTGGGAGGCAGCGAGCTGCTCTCTGAAATCTTGCAATAAAAGCTTGGTATGAGGAGGAGGGAATTTATACTGTGGAAAATGCCCAAGATTTGCTGTGAGAAATGTATAGTGCTGATCTTCAGCTGAGAAATGTCTGCTCGTCTCAGATCCAGGGCAGAGTTATTTGAAGGTCACATGGTCCCCAGCAAAACGTGTTTGTGGGGCTGCCAGGCTGCTCTGGGTGTGCTTGTCCCTGCACCTCTGCAGGGACAAGCCAGGAGGCACTGCGGGTGAGGAACGAGCTGCGAACCAGGCAGGAGCCCACCCTGTCACATCTTTATGCATGAACACTGTTCACATCTCTTGCCGGGAGCAGCAGAGGCCTTGCTGGGATGGGTTTACGGGAGAAGTGGATGCAGAGGCAGCTGCATAGCGGAGGGGACCACCTTTGGGTGCCCACTGCTGCTCAAGGAGCTCAGCTCCAAGCCCATGGGGAAAATAAGGTGTTGGCAGCTTTCCAGAGGTCACTGCACTACTTTTGGGTCTGTGCAGGCATTGCAATAGGAGACCCCAGGGATGCAGAGCAAACAGAGGGAGCAGAGGCTTTTAGCTGTGGTGCCACTGAGGGTGCTTTTAGGTAAAACTAAGAGTTCAGAATCTGTGTGCACTGCTGAGCAGTGTGGGAGCCACACGGGCTGTGAGAAACCCAGCGCTGTTCATTGGCAGGTCCAAGAACATTTTGGAGCTAGAAACCCAGAAGTTGTTTGTGGCTTGGAAGTTGGGTTCTGGTCAAGATGCTGAGCAGGACCATAAATCAGAACAGCCAGTAAAGGAAAGGAGATGTTGAAACAGTCAAAACAGCTTACAGAGAGCTGGACATGCAAAAACAAATAGAAATGTTTCAAGTATGCCAAAACCAAGAAACGTGAGAATGTGTCAGCAGAGCTGCCAGCTTACAGGGGACAAGTGAGGAAGCTGAAACTGTGATCCAGGAACTAGAACTTCCAAGCTGGAGTCACCATCACTGCTGCTGAAGGTCCTGGTCCCACTCTGTGTGTTTCAGGTAACATAGAGAAGATGCTGTAAAGGGCAGAGCTTGGAGAAGAATTTCAGGTGCAAGCTGATAGCTTGAAAAGTATTCAGTGTCTGCGGTTCACCCAAGAGTTGTGCAGGAGCTGGGCTGAAAGCTGCAAACAAACATACGTGTTTCTGCATAAAAACCAGCTGCTGTTTCAAGGAGATGGAGGCTTGGCCTGTATTTTAAGAAAAACCTTAGTATTGGTCTACACAGTGATGGAAAGATGGGGGGGAGCTATTCCTGGCAATTTAATAGGAAGGATAGCAACAGAATAAGAAAACACCAGGAGGATGCAGGAAATCAGTAGAGCCAAGGACACAGTCACCTTTCTGTGTTGGAGAACCTTGTCTCATTGCTCTGTTAAGAGTTGTTTCATGCTAATGAAGCTGAGAGTAAGGAAGAACTGGTATAATGTACATTTCATTCCTGAACAGGAGGCTTTCAAAGAGCTTAACAGAGTGATTTATAGTCTGGTTAAAGAGAGAAGGTGGCCCCAAAAAAGAGCCTACATCTGCAAATCAGTCTGGACAGCCCCTGCCCTGTTAGGCTGGGCTGCGTGTCCATCCCTTCTCCTTGGGCTAGCACAGGTGGGCTGGGTTTGGGTATCAGTGTCTGCTGTGATCTGTGCCTCCCACCAAACCACCTACCTGCCCACCATGCTGGGGACCCCTCTCAGGATCACCTGGGCAGGTGTCTCACTGCCACTCTGCTTTTCCCCTGCAGGAAAGTCCCACCTGGCCATTGTGCAGCGGGTGAACAATGAAGGGGAAGGAGACCCATTCTACGAGGTGATGGGCATTGTCACCCTGGAAGATGTCATTGAGGAGATCATCAAGTCCGAGATCCTGGATGAGACAGATCTGTACAGTTAGTGTCCCAGAGCAGCTTCTGTGGTTGCAGGAGCCAGGGTGGGAGCCTGCACAGACAGACAGATGTGGGCAGGAAACAGGCCAGAGCAAATTGTGGTCCTTCCCCAGAGAAATTTGCTGTCATGATGGGAAAGACAAGAATGATGGAGAGATGCTGGTCAAGTGTCAGGGAGTCTTGAATGCTCAAGATAGAGAAGTACCAGCATCAGCAGCGGGTGGCTGGGCAGGGCCTGACCTAGGAACATCTATGTTGGACGTGAAATGGGTGGTTCCCATGCTCATTTGCAACTCTGGGCAATGCGTCCAGCCAGGAAAACCCAGGGCTTGTTGCTGAGGAGTAAGTGTGTTTCACAATCCTGCTCCCTGCCCTGGGAGCTGCTCCCAAGGCTGGATGCTCAGCAGGTTTTATGCGCCCCACTGCTCCATCTGCTGCTCCACAGCAGCCCTGCCATAGGGTGCAGCAAGACATGCCTGTCCATACGTGTGCATGTGACATGGGGCCCTGCAGCTGCTGCAGCTTTGTGGCTGCTGCAGGCGAGTGACTGCTCTGCTCTGCCTGCAGCTGACAATCGGAAGAAGGAGCGGGTTCCCCACCGGGGACGCAAGCCCCAGGATTTCTCCATCTTCAGGCTCTCAGAGAGTGAGATGAAGGTGAAGATCTCCCCGCAGCTCCTCCTGGCTACCCATCGGTTCATGGCAACAGGTACACTTGCCCTTGTGCAAGCCCTGCAGCACCAGCCCCACAGGGCATCCCTAAGCCACTCCTGGGTTGGGCTCTCCCCCAGTGAGCAATGTCCACCTGCCTGGACCTACAGCCTGGACATTCCACTGCCCTACCAGTGCGGGTCTGCATTTGGCTCCCCTCTTGGCAGTGGGTGCTTAGGCTGCAGGAGCAGGGCCGTGCACCTCAGAGGATGAGGGGTCCCCAGCAGTCCCAAACCTGCTGAGCATAGCTCGTGTGTGTTGCCTCCCCTCTAGAAGTGGAGCCTTTCAAGTCCCCTTACCTCTCCGAGAAGATCCTGCTGCGGCTCTTGAAACACCCCAATGTCATCCAGGAGCTCAAGTATGACCGAAAGAACAAGAAGGCAGCAGAGCATTACCTCTATCAGCGCAACCGCCCTGTCGACTACTTTGTCCTCATCCTGCAGGTGCCTGGGGAGCAGCAAGGAGAGGGTGGCAGGGTGTGGCCCTGTTTTCTCCTTGCCACCTTGTTACCCATCCTCTTGTAGGGGACGGCAAGGGTCCCTGCAGCCCTGGGTGGGTCCGGAGCATGGGGTGCCTGTCTGAGAGGGTTTTGCTCCTCCTTCCAGGGGAAAGTGCAGGTGGAGGTCGGCAAGGAAGGACTGCGGTTTGAGAATGGGGCATTCACCTACTATGGTGTCCCTGCCATCATGGCTGTTGTCTCCTCAGGTGAGGCCTCTGTGCGCTCCCTCTGGCCCTGCCTTTGCTTCAGCAGCGTCCACAGAGGCTGAACCAGCTGGTGCCAGGAGAAGGGCTGGCCATGGGGTGGGGTGGCCGTTCTTTGGGGCACGGGGCAGGAGCCTTTCCTCTGCTATTCCCACACCTCCAACTGTTGTTTCAGAAAACGATGTGCGAAAAATGGGAAGCCTGGCAGGATCCTCCTTCCTACGTAAGTATTTTGGGACAGCCTGAGGCCCTAAAACCTCTGCAGTGCTGGCTGGAGGAGCAATGGCTTCTCTCCCCATGCGAAACAACTCAGACTCTGTGCTGAGGTAGACAGAGAAACAATATGCTGAGGGGATGATGCAGCGAAGTCCCCACAGAGTGACTTGGAGGTCCCTTTGAGGTCCCGTTGATGTCCTTTTGAAGTTTCTACCATGTGCCAGGTCTCTGCCAGTGGGTCCCAACATGGCTGGTGCTGCAAGGGGCAGTGCCCACAGGTGGGTGTTATGTTCATTCTAGGTCTCATCTTAACAGTTCTAGACCCATTTGCCTTCCTGAGGCTCAAGGCAAAACCTGAACACGGGCCCTCCATTGGGCTGCTTGGGAATTGCAGAGATGGCTTGATTTACCTGTAAGCTATTTGCAACTACTGGTGGGAAATTAGCCAAGTGCCAATAAATTCTCTGCCTGCAGAGCTGATGGGTTAAAAAGCAGATCCCCTGCTTGCAGGAGTTCTTAAGAGGGAGCTCTAATTAGGGGAGACTGAGAGGTATCCCCTTCTTTGAGAAGCTATCTGAGAGCTATCCCCTTTGCAGGTAAACCCCGCAAATGTTTAGTCCCTGGTTGCTCAGGAGCAGGTCGAGGTGCTGCCCAATCCCAGTCCGTCACATCCCTCATCCAAACTCCAGATGCTGCAGTCAGATCTGCAGGGCTTATGATAAGCCAAGATACTCTACCTGCCCAATCCAAACAAGGACCTACTAAATTCAGTCTTTAGGGACATGTAAAGAGGAATGTGATCAAGAGAACAGGGGGAGTCTCTCAGGGCAGGTGGCTCACTCCAGTGGGTCCCAGTCTTTCTGCAGCTCTAGGGTTCACCTATTTCCTGCTGCTTGCTCCATGCAAAAGGCTGGCTCATGGGCTTATGGATCAAGCCCTCAGTGCACATTCCTGCTTCGCCATGTGTCCACAGTGCAGTCGGTTTGGACAGAGGAAATCAATGAAGTGGCCAATTTCTTCCAGGGTGTTGCTGGATGGTGCAATGTCCTGTATCCTAGGTGAAAGTCCTGACGGGCCCCTGGCGCTCAGGCAGTGAGTGGTGCCCCCGGGCCTTGGCCAGGCAGGGCAGAGGCTGCAGTGGGGGCTGTGTCAGAGCAGCCGTGCATGCCGTGCATGCCTGCAGTGCCGCCTGCCGGGACACTGCTGCTCGGGGCTCCTTTGCTCCCAGTGCTCACACATGACTCTGTCCTGAGGCGTTTTCTGCCGTGCAGTGGGACAGACCCATGTCACACCCCTGGCCAGCAAGGAAGCAGGCTAGGAGGTGACAGGGCATCTCACGTGTGGTGGAGGCTGGCGTCCTCTTTCCTCCTTGAAGGAAAGCCCAGAAGAAAGGAGTGTGAGTGGAGTATCCCAGCTGAGAATTCCGACATCAACCTAGAGCATTTAACAGTTTGTTATTAATTAACTGTTGTTATGTAACTGTTTTATCGCCAGCTGATCTTTGACATTGGTGCTGTGTGGTGACAAACGCTGTGGGAGGGTCAGGCAGTGGGAGCACAGAGTCAGTGCTTGTGGTTATCAACTCATCCTTTGCTCCCATCAGGACAAGGTCATTCCAGGCAGTGCTTCATGCTGGTGTCTTTTTTATTTGCAGAAGGTTTTGAATCAGGGGAGGACACAGAACAGGAATTCCTGGGGGAGCAGCAGGGAGATTAGCAAAGGGGACTGCAGGGCAAATTTCCTGGGGGTTTTACATTTGGAGCAATTTTAAAACATACATCACATAGGCAGCAGATAGTTCCTAGAGTGTTGCAGTTGTGCTGCAGGCACAGTGGCTGGAGGTAAGGCAGGACACCTCGGGCAGGAGGGCTGGCAGCTGGGGGAATCATTGCAATGGCTGGAGGAGGGGCTGGCAGCCAGCAGGCTCACATCTCCCACTACTTTCAAGGTGGGCGGTGGCAGTGGAGAAAGCAGAGACTGGCAAGTATTAAGGAGTGCATCACTCACCCTGTGTGTTGGTCTCTTGGTGTTCCCTCATCCCCTGTGGCATGGCCCAGGAACACTGTGGAGGGCAGCAATCACCAAGAGGGGGGACCGGCCTGCCCTAGAAACAGTCACTGCTGCTGTAACCCATGGCAATAAAACATGGAAAGTGAGTGTCTATAATTTACCTTCTCTGTGGCAATTGGTCAGGCAGCCCCATATGCAGAGTCCTGGCTTCTTGCAGGTCCTGCAAGGATCAGCCCCCAGTGGGTAGCTCTTCTCGGCATTACCTGAGGCTGTGAGACCCAGGACCTTGCAAGGAACTGCAGGCAGCCTGACATGAATCCCTTTGCTTTGCATCACCCTGAAGAGCTTATGTCAGTCCCTGCCTGCAGCTGTGGGGCTGGGGCAGTGACTTTTGCAGAGCATACTCCTTCTCTGCCATGTGTGGGCACACACAGAAGCATCCCAGATGCCAAGTGCAGTGATTTAGCTTCCACCCATTTCCCAGGTGGCATAAGCTGACCACGAAGTCCCTAATCCTGGCAATGGCTGGTAAAGGGCTAGAGCCAAGTGTCTGCACTTAATCCATGGGGGAAAGATGCTTTCTGCCCATGCCAGGGCTCTAGGAAGTTGTGTGGCTCTGCAGACAGGCCTGTCAGGAGCAGATCCCCCTGCCAGCCTCACCTCCCCTTTCCTCATCACAGATCAACCTGCTGATTTACAGCTTTCTAGACTGTGTTCCTGCTGGTGGCCCTGTCCCCAGGACTAGCGAGCACCTCTCCAGAGCAGCAGCAGGAGGATGTAAAAGGGGTGGGAGGGGATGCTGGAGATAGCAATGGGAGCTCAGCCCAGGACTGCTGGCACATGACTTTTTTTCTCATTGTTCCTCTTGGTCTGTATCCCACCCTCACCTCCATCCCTCACCTTTCCCCCGGGTCCCCTCCTTCCTTCTCCCTCCCTCTCTCTGCAGTGCCTGTCTCAGTGTCCCGTACTTTCGCCTTCAGCAGAGGGGACTCCCTGGCTGGCTCTCCAGGTAACAGGGCATAGCTTTGGCCAGGGACCTCTGCATGGGACAGGCTCTTTCCAGCACCCTGTCCACAGTGCCCCAAGCCCCCTCCACCCTGCATGCTGGGCACTACTCATGGCACCCCTGGGCAGCCCTTCACTGGTTGAAGCATTGGTGGCAGACTGGGGACAGCAGTCCTGACACAACCTCCCTGGTATGATGCAAATCCCTGGAAGAATGGGATGGGGACAAGGGGGAGCCATGGGCAGCTTGGGCTTTCTTTGGTGTGCATTTCCTGTAATTTCCTGCTCTTAGCACTTGGAGTTTTGGCTTGCTGCTTTTGGTGCCAGTGACCTGCAGCCCTGCATGCCTGCCGCCCTGCCCCCCTTGCTTTCTGGTGATCCGGGTAATAAAAAGGCATTTTAGCAGCAGAGCAAAGTCAGCACGACGTCACCTATGCAGGAAACAAGCTGCCTTTGTTCCCTAATAAATCACTGACTAGACAAAATCTATCATGCTGTGTGTCAGAGGCCAGGCTGTGTGTCAGAGGCCATCAGTCAATGTGAGTGACAGGCCAGCTTGCCATGGCAGCCTCTTCTTCTGATCTGTCATAGTTGGGGTGAACAGGAGCATGCCCTTGAGGCAGGTTAAGCAAATACTCACAGGCTGCCGGCTGCAACCAGAAGTTGTGCCAAATGTGGTGCAGAAGGCCAGCATTAACAGGAGAGCTGTCAGTGACAGGCAGGCAGCTGCCTGAACCTCTGCTGTTGGCACCAGCTCAGAGTCCTGCCCAGTCCCTTCGGTTTGTGTGGGGTTGACATGGGACAGTCTCCACACCAGCGTGCACTGAGGACCACAGGCTGCCGGTCCCCCTCAGGACCCCTGCCAGCCCCGTGTCCTGGGCAATAGCTGCTGAAGGTGGCTGGTCCACCTTGGCCCTACACCGGCACTGGGAACCCAAGCAGCACCACGAGCGAGAGTGAGTGTTTGCCTCTCTGCTGTCCTCTCCTGCAGTGAACAGGTCACCGTCGCGCTGCAGTGGCCTCAACCGCTCCGAGTCCCCCAACCGGGAGGACTATGGAGGCAGCAGCACGCAGCTCCACAGCAGCAGCAACAACAACATCTACACGCCCGACTACTCCGTGCACATCCTCTGCGACGTGCAGTTCGTCAAGGTATGGGCAGGGCTGGCAGGGACTGTCCCACCCTGGCCACCCCTGTCCAGGCACCCTCTTGCCCCACTGTGCCCCAGGAGCCTGGTGGGTGCCCAGTGGGTGCTGAGGAGTCCTGCACTTACTCCTGCTGTCTGGAGGTTTGGAGCCACTAAGTCTCCGAGAGGTCCTGGTGGGGCTCGGTGCCCACTGAGCTGGGTGCACGTCTGTGTGCCCAGGTGACCCGGCAGCAGTACCACAACGCGCTGGTGGCCAGCCGCATGGACAGCTCACCACAGTCCCCCGACATGGAGGCCTTCGACAGGGATTCAACCAAGGCCTCGACTGCACGGGGAACCCCACAGACACCCAAGGAGGACGCTGCCACCCTCCTGAATGAGAGGAACAGCATCATGTGTGAGTCACCCAACAGCATTCCCTCCCTGCCACAGGCCAACGTTGCATGTCCCCTGGGGGGGTCTGTGCTGGGACCCTCTGGCATGATGCACACACCACCTCTGGGATGCAGCTGCACATGGAGCGGGGCTCGTATACACTGCAGGCATGTGCACACACACCCCTGTGGATGCCTGCACGCCCGCACAGCTGCCAGTGTGCAGGCATGTAATTCCTCATCGCCTTGCACTCCTGTCCCCTGGGGTCCGTGGCAGTTGGACCTGCTGCCATGGCTGCATCCTGCTACGTCCTGCCCCAGGGCACAGCACCTCCCTGCCCTGTGTCCCTGCAGGCAGCCGCTCTGAGGGGCTGCGCAGTCCCAGCGAGTCAGTGTTCCTGCGCATGGAGGGCATCCCCTTCATCCAGGAGGAGCTGGCTGACAACGAGGAGAACAGCAAGCGGCAGAGTGAGTCTGGCCGGGGGGCACACACACCTGACCCCGGGGGTGGCAGGGCCATGGTGCCCTGAGGCGCTGCAGCCATGCTGGGCTTTTGCAGACAGTGAGTGCTGCGGGACTGACCTGGAGGCGGAGTCCCCGGGTAGAGAGGCCTGGACCAGCTCATCGCCGAGCAGCTCTGAGGAGGCGCTGGGCAAGAGGCTGCTGAGATCCCTCAGTGAGTGACTGCCCCAGGGACCGCACACCCAGGGGAGAGCTCTGCCTCGGCACCCCACTGCCCGTGTCAGCTGTTCCCCAGCCCTGTCCTGGGGACACCCTGCATGGGGCTGGCGTGCAACAGGGGAAAACCTAGTTACCTCCCTCGGCACCAGGAGAAAGTGCACCTAGGGCTAGCTCAGACAGAGCCAGCCACTAGGTCCTGGCCCAACCCTGTGCACCCCTGCCCTGAGCAGCCTTGGCTCCCAGCACCCAGCCTTAAGCACCCTTGCTGCTGCAGGTGGGCGCAAGCAGCGGACATCATCGGAAGGTGAGAAGTCACCAGAGGAAAGCTCCAATCTCGCCCCATTAATCACCTGAGCAGCAGCGTGGCCAGAGCACAGTGCTGGAGGCCCATGCAGACTGGAGGTAGGAACCTGCCTCTTGGTGCAACATTCCTTCCCCAGCAAGTGGGAGGTCACTCATTTTAAATAGTGTAACATCAGGTTTCCGGCAGCAAAGCCAAATGGAGTGGTTTGGAGCCCATGCAGGGGTGCGTGTTGCTGGAGTTGGAGCAGGGTCAAGGGATATGGAGCAGGGTCTGCTCTCAACAGCAGACTGGATGTCAGAGACGGGAGCGAGACCTTGGCTCATGTTTTCACTAGAAGTCTGTGTCTGCTCCTGTGTCTGTGTATACCCCTGAGCCTGGCTAGGAAAAGTGCTGCAGGCTTGAGCAGCAGCAGCTCAGGGAGGGCAAGCTCTGGCCACCCGCACCAGGCTGTGCTTGTATCTTCCAGGTCTGCAGCATGGGGGTCTCCCGCCGTGAGGCTCATGTCCAACAGCAGGAGGTCTGCACTCACTCGCTGCCTGTCCGCCCGCTCGTGCCGCCCCTCCCTGCAGGACTTGTGCAGAGCCCCATCCCCAGGCGAGAAAGGATGGACCCCCGGCAGGGCTGAACCACCCAGGCAGCCTGGGCCAGCTAGCTGGAGTCCGAGGGCCCTTGCCCAGCCGCTCCCTGGAAGCATCTGGTCTCAAGGAAGAGGTGGAAAAAGGAAAGGTGAAAAAGTGTCTGTCACGGCATCCCTGCAAGCAGTGCAGGGAGGGGCAGCCCAACCCAGAACTGCCCTTTAAATCATTACCGTCCCCATCCCAGCGAGGCCCGGAGCCCCGCGGTGCGGGTGCTGCAAGCTGTGGTCTCCACCGTGAGGAGAATGTGCTATTTGGGAGTGCCCCGCGCAGCTCAGGGCCCCAGCACACGTTTGTGCCGTGCCTGGTGGCACGCCCGCTCGCAGCGCCTCGCCCACGCTGACCATCGACCCAGCCCAGCACTCCCGAAGCCCTGCAAGGCACAGGGCAAGGAGCCCCGCTCGCCCCGAGTGCAGCCCCTCCCTGGGGAGGGGTCTCTCCGTGCTGCATTAGACCATCCTGCTCTCCACACGCGCCTGCCGGTGTGAGGGAGGCCCGCACCGAGACTTCGGGGTGGGACAGACCAGTCAGTAGTTTTTGTAGAGGCTCAACGCAACGGGGATATCAACATTAAAAGTGATTTTTCCCTGAGCGATGCCGTCTGTGTCCGCGGGTGTAGGGAAGGACGCTAACCCCTCCCACCAGGCCCGGCTGCCCTCACACCCAGGGCCAGGGGTGGCTGGAGGGACGGGACTCAGCCCCACTGAAGGGAGCAAGAGAACTGATCAGCAAGGGCTGCTCGATTTCTCACCGTGAACCTGGGCTCTCTGTCACTCCTGCAGCCAGGAGAGCACTTGGCAAGCAGAGAGAAAAGCCCCAGCAGTGCAGACAAGGACTGGGGAAAAACAGAAGTTAATATCAGGCCATTGCAAACACAATAGTGGGATACACGTGCTGGAGTACAGCCTGACAGATAACGACAGAAATCTCATAGTCCACCCACGCTGATAAAACTTCAGCTGGAATAACTTCAGCCCTGTCTGGGTACTGCCCTTCTAAGGAAACACACAGCAATTGAAAAGTGAACAGACGAAAGCAAGGGCTGGAAAACAACCTACCCTAAAGACTGAAGGAAATGAAGTCACTTAATCTTAACTGGTGAAGGATGTGAAGGGGAGAGAGGAAGTTTTCAAATACTTAAAATGCTGTTGTACAGAGGAAAGGAATAGTCTGTTCTCTGTTGCCATGGTAAATGGGATAATTGGTAATGCGCTTAAACCTCAGAAAAGGAGAAATTTAGGTCACTTGCTAGGAAAAACAAGGCTGGTTAGACTAGCCAAACACCAATATAGATCACATGGGGTGGGCCAGCCTTCACAGCAGGAGGTCTGTAAGGGCAGAAGTGTAAGCAAATATCATGAATAACAAGAGCAGAATTGGTTCCTTAACTCCTCCTGAGATCACCTTTTAACTACCTCACCACCATCTCTGTTGTGAATGGAAAACAAGAGGAAAAAAAGATCCCCACCTGCAGAGGAAGAAAGACTGCCTCTGGCTCACTCACTTAAATGACGTGAATACTAACCCAAACAGAACAAACGAGACACCATGCCCTCTGTGCAAACACAACAAGGCAATAAGGCACCATTTTGGCCTTTTCTGTCTAAGCTGCAGCACAAGCAAATCCATCAGGGTAACTGTGACTACTGCTGCCAGACACAAGGAAAGGAGATGTCCCCTTTCTTCACAAGATCCTGTCAGGAGGCTGCTCTGTCAGCTCACAAATAGATCTGCAGTGACTGCAGAGAGCAGAAACAGATGGTCCCAGCTCTTTTTCAGTGCCAGAAACACAGACTGTTGCTGGCAGGCCCCACTGAAGCCAGTGGGAGTAGATGGTGGTTCACCAGGGGCCTGCTGAAAAGGATGAACAGAAGAGATCTACTTTTTGACACCCAAGAGGCAGCCCAGGAACCCTGAGCCAGGGAGGGATGGCCAAATGGCTGGAAACACTTGACCATCCAGAAAACAGACACAGACACACAGACAGGCAGGACGTGCTGGGCAGCACAGGGCAGGAGGGCAGAAAGAATGCAAGATGAATAAGGAAGAACTGGCTGGCTTCATGTAGTCTGAGGGAGCTCTCAACAACGCTCTCCCAGTAAGATTCCCCCTTTAGTAGTGGCTGTGATCATCAGAGATGCAACATACCCTGAAACAAACTGAGTAAGTGGACACACCAGCATGTAGAGGCTTTAGCCTCAGCCTGGGGAGAGGTTCATACGGTCTGAAGACACGACATCACACAAGGCAGGAGTAGCATTCAGCGATGAAGGTTTAATTTCATGTCAGCAACACAAGGAAGCAATTATCACAATTACAAATATTTGCTCGTATAAGGCTCAGAAATTGGGAAGGGGTGGGACGGGTGGAGAGAGGAAGCTAGCAACAGCTTTACCCCTCCCCAAAATACTACTGAGTGACATTAGTTCACAAGCCCTGTGAAATTCCAACCACTGTGCTGTTATCCCACAGTGCATAGCACTGGCACCAGACTTGGCCATGATCAAAACGATCAGTTACATGGGAGCCGATTTGCACAATGCTAAAGACGCAGCTCTAAGGGCCTGGAGAAGACCAGGCTGCTGTTGTGAAACAAGAGCCAGGGTGGCTCATGCTGCCCCCACCTCCTGGGGGCACTGGCTTACCATATTGCAAGGACCACTTAAAAAATGTCAGAAGACGATTATCCCTGATTGAGCTACTGCTCTTATCTTTATTAAACCCCAAGAGGTGTGGGAAAAGGCAAGCCATGAGCAGAAAAAGACATGGACTACACACTATAGCTTTGGTGACTTCATGTAATTTTGGTTGTTCATGTGCTTCATTGGATTTTTGTGACAGCTTCATGGATGGACTTGGCCACATAGTCCAGGTTCTTGGTAGTTAAACCACACATGTTGATGCGTCCACTAGCCATCAGGTAGATGTGTTTTTCTTTGACCATGTACTCCACCTGCTTAGCTGGGGAAACAATTGCACATCAGGTCAGAGCAGTGACCCACAGCTCAGAAAAGCCCAAAGAACTAGTCAGGGATGCTTGAATCTTTCACACAAGCAGAAAAGTTCAAGCACTGGCCACTAAAATACTGTGTGATGCTTCATCCCTCCGCAACCACAGATACAGTGATGCCAAAACTCCAGTGAGACAAAAAGATCTCTGCTTCAGCCCAGTTCACCCATAGCAAAACTATCCCCACTCAATCCTCCCTCCAACAGACCACTTGTTACTTACGGTTCAACCCCGTGAAGCTGAACATGCCGATCTGATCTGTGATGTGGTTCCAGGTGCCCGGGGTCCCAAGGGCCTCCAACCGAGACCGGAGCTCTGACCGCATCAGCAAGACCCGATCTGCCATTGTCTTCACATTGCTCTTCCTGCAGCAGGCAGGAAGCAGAGCATGAGGATGGGCACCCATTTGCTTTGAAGCCATCTGGCCAAGCCTGACACTTAGGGAGACAGCTTCCCTTCCCTTCCCTTCCCTTCCCTTCCCTTCCCTTCCCTTCCCTTTCCCACCGGCCCTGGCAACACGTACCACTCATCAAAGAGCTGTGGGGAACAAAGTGTAGTTGCCACAATGCGAGCTCCCTGGGAGGGAGGGTTGGACCAAGTGGTGCGCACAATCTTCTCCATCTGGGATAGCACACGCTGCACATTGTCTGCATCCTTCCCCACCACAGTCAGGTTGCCCACCCGTTCATCTGTGGACAAACCAAGAGATGTGAGACATTGGTTCCACACATCGTGGCAAAGCAGAGAATTCCCCCTCAGCATGCCAGCCCCATCTGTCTGGGTATGATGCTACTGGGCCAGATTACTGCCAAACACTCACTGTAGAGCCCAAAGTTCTTGGAAAACGACTGTGCACAGAAGAGCTCAAAGCCCTCGGAGACAAAGTATCGCACAGCCCAGGCATCCTTGTCCAGGCTGCCAGAGGCAAACCCTTGGTACGCCGAGTCGAAGAATGGAAACAGGCTCCGGCGCTGCAAGGAGGAACAGTGTTAGAGGGAAATCCCCTCCCCACAACCTCTCTTTTACCCCCCACAGTACCCATAGGAGGGGAAAACAACCATTGAGTTTGTGTGAATTCAAAGGAAATGTGATCCAGCAACACCAGACTGAAGTATTTTCTTTATACTGGAGTAAAAGAATAGAAAGACTAAAGTGGTAAATAAAAGTCAATGCAGGAGAAAACACAAGCAGTGCCCCACTTCATATGCTACCATCCAGCACCTGCCTGTGGATAATCTTTCCAGCAGGAGAAACCTCACTACAGCCCATTCCACAGAGCGTGAAAACAAGAACTTGGAGGCACAACAAGAACTGCAGTGCATCTCTCCTCTGAGCACAGAAAACCAGCATTCTCCTTTCAACACCTGCCTTTTGGGACTCTTTCAGCTTCTGCCACATCTCATGCCATTCCCCCAAAGCCCATTTCAGATGCAAATTCTGTGGCTGGCTCAAGAGCTATTTGCCCCCTCTGCACTGCTTTAGCCCCAGCAGCAGCCCATACCTTCATGACACCAGCAATCTGTTTCCATTGCTCGGGAGTAGGGTCTGTGCCTGTTGGGTTGTGCGCACAGGCATGGAGGATGAAAATGGAGAACTCCGGGGCTTGCTGAGGAGAGAACATGTCTTGGTCACATACACACATGGGTGAGACTGGGCACCCGCAGCACAGGGAGAGGCCTGGAGTGCTCTGAGCAACAACAGCCTCTTTTGCAGTGATCCACTTCCCAGCACAGCACGCCAGAGCCTAGCCAGCTGCAGATACTGACAGTACGGCACCAAACTCAGCCCAACCCCTGCCAGTTTTACTCACCTCCATGTCATTCAGCAGCCCCTGGAGATCCAGACCCCTCTTGGCAGCATCCCAGTAATGGTAGGTTCTAATATCTTTGAAGCCAGCATCCATAAACACAGAATTGTGGTTCTCTGAGGAAAAAAAATAACTTCTCAGAAAAGCACACCCTCTCTCCAGCAAGCTGCCTTCTCCAGCCCCAGCATCTCCCATTACACACATGAGCAAGGAGCAGGGCTGTGCCTCCCTCACTGACCCACAGGGCTCCCCAAGAGCAGCACTCACCCCAGGACGGAGCAGAGACGTAGACTGGGGTGGCCGTGTTGTTGTTGCCATTGTACCAGCGCCTCAGGAACTCTGCGCCGATCCGCAGAGCGCCCGTCCCGCCCAGGCACTGAACGCTTCCCACCTGCAACACAGACACTTGCCAGCACTGTCCACCCAGGTCAGCACCACTATCAGTGCACAGAAAGCAGAGGCGCTTGCAAGAGTGAGACAGGATCCCAAATGTGTCCCCTGGGGTCAGCCCAGTCAGAATGCCACCCCCTTCTAATGGTCTTAAACCTCCTTCAGTGCTTGGGCCCATCCTGACAACTTCTACCATTATAAATAGACTCCAGCCATTCCTGTTACATTTTGGCACAGAACAGATTCTCAGCTAGTAGTTTATTTCGGGAAAGGTGGTATATTATCTGACTTGGATTTCCTGTGGGGAAACTATTAAAAGATGAAGGAAAACAGAGATTCCAATCACAGGCCACATTCGGTTTTTCCCCAAAACCACAACTACTTGCACAAACAGTTTCAAGTGCATGAGTTCATCAAGTAAGCTACAATCAAGAAAGACCATGTCTGAGAAACCCCCAAATCCTGCCCAAATGCAGGACCTGTACACATCTGTGCTCTTCTACTCAGTCTGCTGTAGAGACAACCCAGGGACCCCAGTGCTCCCCGTCCACCACATACCCGTTTCTCCTTGATGGCAGGGCTGTCATCACCCAGGGCGATACGGGAGGCATTGGCCCGGAACTCGGGCAGACCCAGGATGGGCAGATACTCGTGGTTCAGGCTGTTGTCGTTGGCGATCATCTGCTCTACCTTCTTCACCACCGGCAGGACCCATGGCTGCCCCTCGTCCGTGCGGTAGGCTGCGGGAGAGGGAGAGCCGTCCTTACTGCACCGGACGGACACTGCGCCGCCGGGCTCCCCGAGGGACCTGCCCGGGACTCCGAAGACGGCGGCCCAGCGGCGCCGGGCTGCCCCACGACCTTGACGCCCTCTGGACCTCGCTGCCCGCCCACCCGCCCGCTTGTG
>VYXF01001961.1:197816-218086 GCA_013397295.1 Polioptila caerulea
CGGTGACGGAGGGTTAAGGCTCGGGGGGTGCGGGAAGGTGTCAGGAGACCGCAGGGACGCGGGTGCGGGACGGGGACCGCTGTGAGGACGGTGGGTGTTTCCAAAGGCACTTCCCTGATTCATAGCCACCTGCAGGTCAGACGCTGTGGGCTTACCCCCGAGAACCTCCCAACCCCGAGGAAACCTCAGGATCACCTGTGAGGGTCTCCACTACCACTGGTGAGCTCGGGACATGACACCGATCCATGGGCTCTTCCTCGCAGCGCTTTGCTGCCAAGCTCCACGCCCTTCGCGCAGGCACAGCGCTTCCCACGATGCCCCCGGCCCTCTGTGGCTCTTGGGGGCCCCCCTCCAGCCCCGCGGGGACCCCCGGGGCTCCTGGGCGCAGCCGCCGTCGGGGTCGCGGCGGTGCCGGGCGGTGCCGGCAGGGGGCAGAGCCGGCCCGCGCATCCCGCGCTGATCCTGCAACCCCCGGGGGCAGCGGCACCTACGGCTCCGGCCCCGCCTGGGGCTGCTCGGACATCCCACCCGTGGCTGGCCCCGCGCCTTCCCGGGGAGAGGGGTCGGTGTCCCCCGGTGTGTGGCCCGGCTCCCTTAGGAACCTGCCACCTATCTCGAGCGGCTTTTGAAGTTTGTGAGAATCCGCCCGCAACGCTGCTGCGTCTGGGAAAGGCTTTGAGGGAAAGGGGAAGGACGTCGCGAATAACAGCCCCGACAGCGTGACACACACCACACGCACCTCTCTTCGTGACATAAAACACGGGGGTAAAGGACGGGAAAGGCCATGCTGTCCCCAAATGCTTTTGCAGACAACCGGTGTTATACGCTCCCTTTGTTAACCCAGCCAAGATCCCTCTGAAAACCAGTTTGGCTCCTTGCCCCTCTCCCAATCCCAAGATAGCTCCACAGCCCAGCTGCCCAGGAGGGAGCCCAGGGGCACAGCTCTCTCCTCCCCTGGCTCCGGGCAGCACCTGGAAGAACTGCCCAGTGCACTTTCTGCTTAGCATGAGAGTGGGGAAGTGGCAGAGCTGTCTGTCGGCACAGTAGCATGCCAGCACTTCTGCCTTCAGAGAAAACAGAATAATGAGAAAGGCAGAGGAACAAGACAGCAGTGCTAGACCAAAGCTTTGGCCCTGGCAGTGTTTTTAGTCCAACTTGGACAAAATATTATTCAGGCCTTGAGAAAAAGCTGCATGGAAACCCAGAAAGAGCTTCAGGTCTGCTCTCTGTAATAGCTGTGAATGTCTGTAAACACCTGACCTGACAGCCACCTGAGCTGCTGTCAGGGCATCCAAACCTTAACCCTAACCCTACCCTTACACCTAACCCTACCCTTAACTATAGTCCTAATCTTGACTCTAATCCCAACTGGATGAAGAACTCTTGGGTTTCTCTAGGTCATTGGATTCTGCTAAATGAGAGATACTGTAGTGCTGGGCAAGGAAGCAGCTGACGAAAACAAGGGCATCAGAGGGATCTGGGGGTAGCCCACTGCAGGGTGAGTCATGTTTTCTGCTCACAAAGAGTAAAGCACTGCACAAGTGGAATGCTGAAATGGGAAAAACAGACAGAGGCTGCTTAGAGCATCCTATTTCTGGAGCAGACAGAAGTGCTAGGGAGTCCCCAGACTATCAGGCTCTCACTGCACTTACTGGTTTCTAATCCTACCACTTACCAAAGAGCACTGGGATACTTGGGGACATGGCCAAGTGCTTTCCCAGTGCAGAATAGGGAAGTCACAAAGGCACAGGGGTGCTGCCTGCCAAGCTGGCTGCACCGAGCTGCTGCCTGGGACTGCCAGAGCAGGCTGAGCAGTGCTCGTTGCAGTAAAAAATGCAGTTTCCCCAAATCAGCACCATTTTGTTCCCTTTTCTCAGGAGCTCCTGGGCAGTGCGAGCTCAGTGCTGCCAGTCTGGTGCAAGCCGTCTGTGCTGCTGCCTGTGCCTGCGAGGCCGGGGTCGCTGTCCCAGCAGGAGTTACCTGCCAGTGCGCTTGGTGCCTCTGGCTCAGCCGGTGTCCCGTGCCCTTGACAACACGGAGTGGGACTCTGCTGGGAAGAGACGCAAGAATGAGACAATAAGAGACAAAGGAGCAGGCTGTCGGGGCCCCGAGCTGGGTGGCTTTGCGTTAGCAACATCCCTCTGGCCCTGAGCTTTCATCTCCTCAGCCTACACAAAGGGTGCCACCAACACGTATGTAAAAGCAGGAGGAACATGGGAGCCAGCCCTGAGGCATCCCTCCCTTCATCTCCTGCCTTGGACTGACAGCCAGCAATGACCTGCCACTCAGTGGGAAAGCTTGCACACCTAACACACAGCGAAGAAGCCCCCGGGCACGCAGGGCTGTGCCGCATGCAGACGGGGCCCCCCGCACTCAGCTCCTCCTGGGAGCCAGAGGCAGGGGGGCTCAGCAGCCAGCCTGGCTCCTGCAGAGCTCAGCCTGCTGCAGGGATACAGGGACTACTGGGGACCAGGTGATGGCCTCCCCACACCATTAAGCCTCACGTGGTCATGGAAAAAAGCCCTTTTTATGAGGGTGAGCTCCACTGACCCCATCCCATTCACTCCTTCTTGCAAGATTCACCCTCACACCACTGTGGCCTCTGCCTCATCCTCTCCAGAGTGCCCTGCCCAGCACTGGGACACTGTGGATCTTGGCATCACAGCAAGGGTTTAGCAGCCTGCCCATCCCAGTCTGGGGCTGGGTGCAAGCAGTGTGTGGCACGGAGCAGAGCTGAGGCTGTCCCCAGCGGGTGCCGTGCGGGGGCTGTTTTCCCAGCATCCTCCAAATACAGATGTTTTCTCAGTGCAGGATCCAGACAGAGGAGGGTAAAATGTTTTCATTCCAAGCTCCGGAGGTCAGGTCATGGTTTGTCTAAATGGCTTTTGTTGCTGTAATTATCAGATTAGCTGATCTCTGGTGGTGCATTTAGGGGCAGCTACATTAACTGTGGATCCTGACCCCTCCACTGCGACCCTGCCCAGCTGGGACAGTGGGTTTGCAATGGAGCTGTGGGGATTTGGGATGTCATGAGAGCCAAGTGAAATGCTCGTGATTAGTTTTGCGCTGGTACCCAACTGGACCCTGGCCCAGGAGCAGGTGGTACATTTGAGGAAGACAGCAGCAAGACTCCTTGACCTCAGAGCACATAATGATGTTGAGCTGGGCCTGATCCTTCCCTCCCACTCCAACCTGCAATGCACAGCAACCACAGAGCCCTGTCCCAGGCACCTGCCTGCCACTGTGGCTGATACTCAGCATGCAGACATGGGATGGGGACATATGCGGTGCCTTCCTTCACTCAGAGCTTTTGGTGCTTGCAGGCACCAAGCCCAGCAAGTCCTAGGAGAGGGTGGTCCAGAACCTCACACTGTGCCTGGCATGCAGGAGCCTCGGGCCTCTGCCTGGCTGCGGGGTGCTGTGAGGCTGGGCAGCCCCCAGCAGCCAGCAAGGCACAGGAATAGGAGCATGAGATACCAGGCGAGGCACAGAGCACGACAGGGAGATGAGAGAGCAGGCTGAGGGGAAGATAAAAAAGGATCTGGAGTTTCCGGCCCCCGCCAGCCCCTTGCTGTGTCCATGGGTCCATCTGTCAGCGCCTGTGAGTGCTGAGGACATCAGGCCCTGGTGGCAGCTGGGGCTGCAGGTCCTGCCGAGGGGCACCCTCAGGGGACGGGCCGGGGCCCTGCCACCGCCCTCCGCTGCACCAGGGCACTGACAGCAGCCCGGACCCCCACGTGGCCCTGCAGGTGCCCCCTGAGTCTGAGCTCCTGGCCATGATACCTTGCAGCATCTACCTCCTGTCTTCCTGCCCCGCCAGCCCCACTGCACACACAGAGAGGGGGTCCCAGGGCTTTCACTCACTGACACCAAAAAAAAATCGATTTCCATCTGCTGAGCTGCAGATCAACACCTGGGCGCTCTGTGGCTGTTTGCTTGGACATCGTGCCTGTGGCAGCCCCCTGCCCCATCATCCCACCTCCTCTCTCACCTGCTGTGGGTGGGAGAAACTGGAGAGTCCCTTGAGCAAAGCAAAAGCTCTATAATGAAATAAATCAAAATCAGAAAAGATTTTATTGTTTCTCCATAAAACAACTTATTTAAAATGTGGCTTCACTGCATTTCAGTTTCTGAAGTTTTATAATGCCAGACCATAACACCCCACTGAGTGAATGCTTCTGGAGCAGAATACCTACGTCTTCTCTTTCAAAGAATATTTCAATGCCTTCAAATGCTTCAGAAAATTTCAACAGCAAAATTTTTCCTTTAAACATCATGTTCTTACAGAAAGGTTTGGTTTCAGCAAAAAAACAAACAAACAAACAAAACAAAACAAAACAAAAAAAACAGTGAAAGCTATATTCCTGGTATTTTGGTATTTTTCCTGATTGCTACCATGACAGAACTTGGTTAGCTCCAACTCCATCTTTGCTTCCAGCTCAAAGCCAGAGAGCAACACTGGGCATCAAGGACAAAGTCTATGCACCCCAAAAAGGAGCATATCCACCTACCAAATCAGGCTCAAACCTCTCCTGCCATTTCAGCTTCTTGGGCACAGCTAGAGGTTTGCTATTTCTCTAAAACTATTTTGCACATTAGTTCTGGGGTCCCAGGAATCCTAGCCTGGCTTGTGGACCACTCATAGCCATGCTTGCCTACTGTATGCCTACGAGTTCCCACAGGCACTCAGGAGTTTTCCCTTATTTTTCCTTTTGCATCAGCACCTGCTGGCAGATGTCAGGGGACTGACCCATGGACTGTGACCTGCTCAGGCACTGACACCTCGTACCCCAGTGCATTGAAGTTGGTTTCCTAAGGGTGCGGAAGAGCAGTGGGGAAAAGGACAGACACTTCTATGTCAAGGCAGAGACTTCTGCACAGCTAAGGAAAAGTGTTTAGGGACATCTGACATGAGGAGATGAGTGCCATTCCCAAAGGTAGCAAACCTCCTGCCCAAGCCTCTGCCCTCTCACCAGTGAACCTGGTTCAAGTGTTGGGACAGAGACACTGGATGTGTTGCAGGGAGCTGCTCTGCCATGGTGTACCCAGGCTGCTGGGCAGCTGTGGGAGCTGTGCCTATGGGGCTGATGCAAATGCAGCACAGCTGGTCCCAGCTGGACCCCTCTGGACAGGGTGTGTCCCACTGTACAGCCAGGACAAGGCCAAGAAAAGGGAGTCCAGCTCTCTTGCAGGGAGCCCAGTGCTGTGGGTAGCTTCTGGACCTTGGTGTAGGAGCAGATTTACTGAAAACAATTTATTTAATATAAAAAATAATTTCTTACAGCGTTTCAGCTGGCGTCAGCCAAGCGCTTACTCACCCGGGAATTCAAACAAAGGCAGGGCTGGCGCCCAGCCAGGGGGTCGGGCGCTGGGTGGTCGTGTCCATCCCGGCCTTGGACCCGCCTCTGGGTCACTTGCGGGCTTGTGGCATGATGTCTCCATTTATTTATTGGAAATGTTTGAACAGGAAATGCTAATGGTTTGGGTTTGCGGAGACAGCTGGAGGGGTCCGGAGCTGCTGAGAAGGGGAGGGTGCACTGGGACAGGGCAGGCCAGCAGAGAAGGGGGAATCAGTACTGCCACTGTGGATTTGTCCCCTGTGTTTGTGGAGAAGAGCCCAGCGGGAGATGAGACCAGGGAGGGCCCTGCCAGCTCTGCTGCCTCCTCCTTCACTGCTGCCTGCATCCCACAGCGCCGGGATGCACGGCAATGGCGCTGGCAAAATGGTGAAGGAGAACAGCAACTACAGGGCATGGCACATCTCATCCCACCGCCGGCCTGCGGGGTGCTCATTAGCGTGGGAGAGATGTGAAAGTGCTGCCTCCCCCTGCAAGGGGGTCGAGAGGTTCCTATGCAGCCCCGCTCTGGAGCGGGTTGTTCCTGCATTTGCTGATAACAGCGGAGGTAAAGCCTGACCCAGGAAAGCAGGCAAGATCCGCAGAGATAAACTCCCCGCAGCAAGACAAAGGCACTGACCTCCTCATTGCACGAGCTGCCGCATTCCCACAAGCACAGCAACAATTGCCCAGGAGCAGCCCTGAGACCTGCACCCAACCCCACTGGCCAGCCACTGGGAAAGGCCCCTGCAGCAGCCAGGAACACCTATTGCCAGGATCACTGCACAGAAACCACAGCTTGGGGATTTAACCAAATCTACTGTCCATCCCATTTGTCTGAGCGGGCAGAGCAAAGGGCTTGCTGTCGTTGCTTGCTCGTCATTCAGCATCTTGGCCCTGCTGCGTTGCACAGCCAGAGGGATGCTGTACAAGCACCCCTTTGTATTTCCTACCTCACACTTTTATCTGCACATTTGCGGTACAAACAGGCTTTAAGTTTCATTCCCAAACACAGCCGAGGGTCTTCTGCACTCACTAATGCAATTCAGGTGTGAGTGCCTGGAGCCCCACACACCCAGAGCACACCCAGGGTACTGAACAGCAGGCGAGCTCAGCTCTGTTTTCCCCCGCCCTGCCGGGGTCCCACCCATGGACCAGGAGGCTGGAGCCTGCGTGGCATTTCCCCATGTCAGGTCTGCCCCAAGAGAGCATCAGCTGAAAAAAGAAAAGGCACTTAATGGGATTTGCAGAAACACAGCTCAGTTACACACCATACGCCTGTTGTCTCAGGCATGTTTTTAAAATCTTTATCTCTGCATCATTACGCACTGATCTACATTTGAAAAGAATCCCTTCGGTTCCCTACCTCTGAAATGAGGATAACTATCCTTCACCTCATAGCAGGGTTATGAGGATAAACAGATTAAAGACTGTGATATTGTTGCAAAGAAGGTTAAACAAGCCCCTGTGACAGACAGCCCAGGGGCAGGGACCAGCATCAGAGCCCCGCACAGCGTAAGCCGCCGACCCACGTACGCACCATGCTAATGACCCCAAAATCCCAGCGACAGGTTTGCCACTGTCTGCCTTCCCAGGACACAGCCCCCAGCCAGCTGAAAGCCTGCAGAGGGGATAGTGCCCCAGCCTGGGATGTGCACCGGCGCCCTGAGCTTGAGAAAAGGGAGTGCAGGGGTGCAGGGGGTGCAGGGGCTGGGAGGTGCTCATTTGTAGCACAAAGTTTCAAGAGGACATCAGAGACCCAGGTGCAGCAACAAGGGCCTATGGGCAGCGGGGTGCAGCGGGGCAGCTGATCCCTCTGCACATCTCTTCCCGCAGCCTCAGAACAGGGCATTGCTCTTCTACTGGCCACAGTCCTGCCCATCCCTGTCCCTCTGGGTGCCCTGGGCTTGCAGGGACAGTGGGGAGATGTGCACTTCTGCAGAAAGAGCTGGTGGGGGAGAGGATGAGCCAGACAATCACTGTCTGGAAAGTCTCACCCGGATCCCTAGTAAAATAATGGCACAAATATTAAGAAAAGGAGCTCTGTAAACATCTAGAGGATAATGAAACCATGAGCTATAAGCAGGATGGGATTTGTAAATAAAGGGCTGTGCCAAAAACAACAAGCCCTCCATAATTGTTTTGGATAGAAGGACAAGATTAGTGCGGGAAGGGGACTTGGCGGATGTCATGAGAGGCGACCTGGAAGCACCGGGACTGTCCTCCTGCTTGGCCATTAGACTCTCTGGCATGTTTGGGCAGGTTTAAGGAGGCTAATGTGTACAAAAGGTGCCCCTGATGGCATGGCTGGCACCTGGGAACATACCTGACCTCTGCAGCTGGACCCCCACACTCCCCCAGCCTGTCACTGGTCACACCAGCACTGCAGCAGTTACTCACACTTTGGCCGCCTCTGAGCTGCCAGGAGAGAGCAAGGCTAAACCTGAGTCTCCATCCCAAATGAGACATCTCGCCACCTCACAGGGCTAGGATCTGTGCAGTGCAGGAACAAGCCAGCTGGACAGTCATGGAGTGGCAGAATGAGAAATAAAACCAAGCAAATCCAGGAGCTGGAAAATAATGCTGGCACCCTCCATGATGTTCCCTAGGTTTGGACAAAACTCTGTCTTTTGTGAACATCAAAATGGCATGTTCTGCAGGACTGTAGGGTTCCCCGGTGCTCTCAAGTATCAGCTTTTTGGCCAGACATACAGGAAATGTGCATGCACCTCCTTGCAACCAGCCCTTTGAAATGCTACTGTAAAAGCACACACGTAAGCACCGCCAGTCATCTGCACTGCACAGGCCAAACCCGTCCCGTGCAGACATTGCACGGAAGGAAGAGCACAAGCCTGGCCAAAATGTACCTGGTGTTGTACTCGAGCCTTGGGTCCCTGCAGCACCCAGCGGGGCCGGGCTGGATAAGGCACTCGCCACTGCACGCAGCACGCAGGGCAATGCACGCCCGCTAACCAAAGATGAAAGGCACCATATATGGTGAAGGTATTATTAGTCCATAGCTTCTTCCTAGGATCTTCTGAGGAAATCCTGCTTGAAAATGGGGAACAAAGACGTTTGACTGTGTCTCAAGCAGGGACTTAACTGCCCACAAGACCAAAAGCAATGGCTTCAAAGACGCAGGGAGCAGTGAGGTGTCAGACCCATCTTAACAATATTCTGGTTAAGTATTTGTCCTAATTAGTACTGATTGCCCACCCATTACCTACACCCTGACTGGTCTCCAGAAGTTGTTCTCAACAGAGAGATGTTGCTGCAGTGGTGTCAGCACTGGTCTCCAGGTACCCAGTGCAGGCACAGGCCAGCTCAGAGTTAGCACCAGTTTGCGGCTGCCAACCTTGGCTGCAGCTCTACAAATCATGGAAAAGATGGAGTATCTTGTTGTGGGTTTTGACTGAACCGAGTGCTGGGCTGGATATGTTGGCAAAGCAAGTGGGATATCCCTCTGGGTGGGCAGCTGGATGTGAGCTCAGTGCTGGGACCACATGGTGAATGCAGTCCTGGGCACCAGAGCTGGGAGTGCAGCAAATGGGAGTTGTGAGGCAGTGCTCTGTGCAGTAGAGGATGGGATGCTAACCCTGAGATACTGTGACTAGCCTGGTGCCCTACTTTAAAAAGATCCAGATGAAATGAGAGATGTAAATGTGATTCCCACCTCCCTGTATTTCCCACAGCATCCTTGCAGACAGAGTGGGGAGGTATGGGCTGGAAGGGGGAATACACAAGGTGGCTTGAAAACTGAGTGAAGTGATGGAATCTGTGTCTTCAGACATTTCCAAAATTCAATGGATCAAGGCCCAACCAGCGGGCTGTACTGCCAGAGTTCCTGAGGCCAAAATTATTCTGTGAAATGAGAGAGAGCGCAGAAAACAGGCACAGAAAAGACACGATTGCAGGAGAACGCACCCCACAGTGACAGAATCAAGCTCAACCTGTTTTCTTCTTAAAAAAGCTCAAGAAATTTGACTGCTATGCACAAGTACTCTCATAGTAAGAAAATACCATGTGCCAACATCTTTTTATTCCAGCCAAAAAAGGTAGAACAAGAATCAATGGTTGGAAATTAAAAGCCAGACAACCCTGCATAAGAAATACGACATACATTTACTGAGCAAGGCTGATTAGCTGGTGGATTAACCGTCAGTGATTAAACAAGACCAAACCATGGACTCCCTCGCGCCTCCAGACCAGGTGCTTGTGAGCATTAGTGAAACCCCAGGTTATTTGGATCCAGAAAGAGTAACAAGACAAGGCAGTCGGGGAGATCAGCATAGGTGATCTAATGACTAACTCTGATGTTAAACACCGTGAGTAAAAATACATCGTGTTACTAATCCACATAGAAAAATTCCCATTGCACAAACTCAGTGTAAACACCGGACAGTTGACATCTGCAAACCCACAGATGGAGGGGGACAACAGTTGTTACTCCTGTTTTAGAAACAGAAAAACACCCAGCCCACGGCCGACCCGCAGGGGCCTTGCGACAGGACTGAAACCAGGAGTGAGGCACGAGCTTGGATCTCCAGGAGTCTGTCAGCAGGGAAATTCACGAGAGACGTGGGGTCTGCCCCAGGATGCTTCTGGACACTGTATATTAGACACAGGGCACATTGGGTGGGGAAAAAATGGTCTCTCTGTGCTTTGGGAGACCACACAAGGCATATGACCATTCCAGAAAAAGTAGGATCAGAGTGACGTACAGAAACAGGGGAAAATTTGAATTAAAAAATGGTTAGGAGTAAATAGAAAAAAAACCAAAAAACCAAAAACCCAAAAAAACCCCAACAACCTAATGGAAACACTCATAGCTGAAGCAAAACACACCTGGCAAGGACCAGTCCTGAATAGACTGGCCACAGGCAAAATGATCTTCCCTCTTTTTAGTATCTGTATTCACAGAATTATAAAAAATAAGCCTGGAAGGCCCTTGAAAGGTCACCTAGCCTGTCTGCCTGCCCCCAAACAAATCAAACCCTTCCTGGTGAAGCTTTTGTCTAAACTCTTCCTAAAAGAAGCCTCTAGTGGTGACGACGGCTCCCAGGAAAAACAAGTTTTAATCCCTTTTACCGCAATCATTGCAGGGTGAGTCTGTGGCTTCTTCTTCTACCCACCTGAAAACAAGGAATAGCCCATTATCTCATACTTTGTAGCAGGGCTTTATGCACTTAAAGACTTTTATCTTATTTCCCTGTAGTCTTTGTGTTGTGATACTAAGCTACCCTTCAGCCTTCTCCAGTATGTCATGTTTTTTGAATTTCTGATCTTGTTCTTCCCTGGGCTTTCTCCAAGAGAAGCAATTTGAAATGCTGAGCCCCAAGTGGGATTCAGTCCTGAGTCTGACACTCTTTAAACGCAGCAGGATCACATCAGGTGTCTTACAAACACCGTGTTCTTATGTCCTGATCTGATTTTGCCCTTCTCACTTGGGCTGCTGCTGTCTCACGCTGCCTGCAGGACCCACTGTCACCTCCAGCTACTTTCCCACAGAGCAACCTCACTCATTCCCCGGCCAGTGCCTGCACTGTTGATTTTTCCCAACTCACAGAAGAGCTTTGTATTTGTTCTTATCAACAGGTTTATTTCAGGTTTCTTCACTTTCTCAAGAAAATTATTCTTGCAGACTGGTGCTGCAGGTGAAGATCACTGACTACCCCAAAACCAAGACCAGGCCCTGTCTGAGGACTGAGCATGGGAAACTGCCCTTTCAATACCTTTTCCCAGCCAGCTGTGCTATCACATAGCCACACACTCACCTAGACAACATTTCTTCATTACTCACAAGAATTCAAGAATTTCATGTGGAAATGGGACTAAACTCCTGTGAAAGTAATGATTTAGCACATCTTGTCTTTCCTATGTCAGCCAGCACAGAAATCCTCAGGCAGAAAATTTGCTTGATTCAGCTCTTAGCTGATGGCCAAAGCTGTCACTTACTGGTTCATTATCTCTGCTCTCGTGTTGTGTCACGTAATGATGTATTTGCCTGTCTTCAGTCTGTTTATGATCTGTTTATGTCAAAGGTCCCTTTTTCCTTTAGTTCTGCACCCCTGGTCTTGAGTAAAGCTCAGGAACTTGGAAAGCCACAAAGATTCATTTGGGAAAAAAAAAAGGGAGGGAAAAGAAATGCTCAACAACAACTACATCCTCAAAACTCACATGTTTATCCAAATTCATCTGAACCTTCTGGGGACAGTGACTTTTTAGGGTAAAATGAAAACAAGTTCAAGTGAGTTTTCCATCCCTGCAACAGTACAGTAATTCCAGCCAATCTGAGACAATTTTCCAATAAGATTTCCTGCAACCTCACAGTGATTAAAGGAAATAACATTGTGAATAAAGGGACATTCTTCAAAGTCAATGAAGGAGCCACAAACTGTACATTCTCACAGAGGGCCGGAAAGCGCTGGCGCGAGGTGGATTTTGCGGTGCATGGCCCCCCAGAAGGAAGAGGGTGGGCAGCCACTCCATCCCTCTTCCCCAGTCAGGGGTTGTGACCGGGCTTCTCCCGGAGCAGGGGGTGAGGGAAGAGGGTCCCCAGACTCTCCATGCTTGAGGCCAAAAGGCTTGACCCCACAAGCTCTGGCTCCCCACCTCCAGGCGAGAATTCAACAGGTTTGGGGTCCGGTGACAAGGGCCAAGAGCCCAGTGACCCTCCCAAATCCCAGGGTGACAATGCGAAGGGCAGCATGCCACACGGCTGTTTCATGTCACAACCCTCTTCCTGGGAACCTCCTCATGCCTCACTTTGCCTGAATCAGCCCCTCAGTGCCTTTGCCTGGGGTTGACAGGGGAACGTGAACGGGCCCAAAAAGCCACTTGGGCAGAGGAGAGAGCGCTTGGCTGCGGTGCTGGGCGAGTGGAGTCCTGCCCGCGGCCACCCCTGTCACTGCGGGTGCCCCGAGACTGGGACCAGCCAGGGAGGGAGGAGCCTGCACTCCAAATGGCCGGGCGAGGGGGCTTTTACAAGCCCACCTTCCTAGCCAAAACAAAGAGAAAGGGGTAACGAGGAAGGGAGAGGAGCTGGGGAGAAAGGTAAGAGGGGCTCCCTGGCAGCCTGAACACACGTGCTTCGGTTGATGCTGCGTAATAAGGGAATTAGCTAATGAGCTTACTGCAGCACACGGACCAGTCCTTTAGAAATATCATGGCCACCTGGGGAGGCTTGCGGAGGAGCCAGGCGGCCTTAATCTGCAGTGCTAGAAAGGCAAGCTCCCTCTGCCGCTCCCCCAGCCCTGCTTCCTCCCCGGACAGCGCGTGTGCCGGGGTGCCGCAGAGACAGAGATTTGTGTCTTGTTGGACACAAACCCAACGAGAACTGGGCATGAAAAGGATAGTAAAGAGTGTTTAAAAAAAAAAAAAAAACAACAAAAACCAGCTCATGCTCACGGCTGGTCTTAGACATCCGTGCAGTGGGGATGGGGCTGCTCGGGACCCCGTGTGATCCATCTGCCCCTGGACAGCCAGCACAGGGGACTCCAGAAGTAGGGATTGCCTTTCCCGGCACTGGCAGCTGTGACAGACGTGTCAGACAAAACCAAATAACTCCAGAATATGGACTGGGTGGTTTTTTGCAAGTCGTCCAAATACAGCCTTATAAAATCTGAGGTGAACGCAAATTCACATACAAGTGCCAGTGAATGTGCTAATTTGATTTCAAAGTGGGTGAGAAAACCTGATGTTGAAAGTCACTTAGAACAACGCAAACATTAAATATACAAATACTCATCAAATACTTATTTAGAAAGTGGCTTTAGACAGCGAACAGGCTGGGTTGAAAAAAATTATTTGCTAATAAATATTGAACTCATTGAGGAATTTGAGCATGTGGCAGTATTTGCATGAATTAGAGTGGGGGAAGTATGAAAGCATCGAAGACAGAACACTCCTCGAGTGAAAAAAGAGACAAGCAAAAACCTCAGCCAAAAATAAGGTTCCACTTAAAAATTACTCCCACACCAGTGAAGACATGACCAAACCCATGTATTCACTGGAAAAATGTAAATTGATGATTTTTATTATTATATTGAGGTAAAATTATTATTAATAATGTAGAAAATAAATTCTAAAACCTACACTTATTCTGTAAAAAAACTGCTTAAAATTTTCTTGCTCAAAAATAATTAGATTGACAACTATTCTACAGAAACCAATTTCATTTAAATTTTCAATGGCATATTTTGAAACAATTTTTTCCTTTCAGTTTTCTAAACCAGAAAGCTGTTCAAAATTTGAGAGCATTGTGTTTCCAAGTCTTCCTTGTCCTCTTTTTCTCTGCTGCCCTGAAGCTGCCTGATGATGGCTGACATTCGTGCTGGATTTCCTCCTCATCTCTGATCCTTTATTACCTACTCCAAGCTTTACAAAGTTTTAGCATTCTTGTAAAAGAAAAAAAGAAAAACTCTAAATGAAGCATTGCTTCCTCAACCACTGAAGAGTTGTAACAATAAGAGTTAATAGAAGAAAGAAGAAAAAATTGTCAACATTTAAATAGTTTTTCGGCTGTAGTAGAAAACTATGCTTACTCAGAAAATGGTGGGACTTACAGCAAAATGATCCTTGATTTCTTTTTTTTTTTTTCCCCTGATTTTTTTGTGTGAATATTTTTTCTTAAATACTTTTGTTGGATTTTTTGGGGGTTTTTTTGGTGGCAGGGAAAAATCGGGGTCTGTTTTTTGAGGTGCTGCTTTCTGATTAGTCACGATGATTAAGGCCCTGTGGTCCCAACCCACCTGGGGGATTCAGCTCCCACACTGCCAGCTGGGGAGTGAAAACTCTTGTCTGCTGCACCAGGGGCGGCAGCTTCTCCTGCAACCAGACCCTCCAGCAAAAGGGGGGAGTGTGGTTGCAGGGCTCAGAGGTGACATGAGCCTTGGGGATAACCCCACTGCTGTGGCAGGTGTGTGGGGCTGCAGGCACCCCGGCTCCACACTGGGGGAGATGCCAGTGCTGGCCACAAGAGCCTCACACACCTGCAGAGTGGCTAAAGGGAGCAAAACTGCCACAGCTGGCATTTGGGAAGGAGGGTGGGATATTCCCTTGCCTTTCCAGTTGGTCACCACTGCCCCAGCTCTGAGTCCAGCACAATGAGCACAGTGAGTGATGCCCCAGGTGCCTGCCCCATGCAGGGACCATGGCCACAAGAATCACCCCTTCACGGGCATGGTGAGGTGGAGGCAGATGGAAGCAGTGAAGTGAGCCCCCATCTCTCAGAGCATCAGGGTCCTTCCACAGCTCCCTGCTCCTCTGAGCGTCCACTGTGGGACAGGACACAGCCCCACGCCGAGGGTGGGGGACTGTCTCTCCACAGACACAATAGTCAGTGTCGATTATTTATTTTCCAAATAAATCAGCGGGTCCTGCAGGAGAAGGGCTGGAAATCGGCGAGTTTAGATTAGACCCTCCCCAAACCCTGGCTGGGCCTTGAGCCGCTGTCAGGGCTGCAGAGAAACAGCAGCGAACTCTCACGCAAATGGCCTATAAAAAAGGCCCCTGTCAAAGGCACCTTGACCTGGAGGCTCGCTGTGGTGCTGAGCTCCCCGTGGCCCTCCCCTCCCCGGGCCGCGCTCCCCTCGCATGATGTATTTCCCCTGCCTTTTTTAGAGCTGCATTATGTTAGCTCCAGGAAACAGCCTCTTCCTTCTTATAAACACAGCCCTGGGTTACTGACCAGCGGCCCTGCCACTCCACAGCCACTCTCTGTCCATCCATCACACCTCGCTGTCACCCTGGCAACATATCTCTTGGACCGGTCCGGCTCCAGGGATGGGAGAGGCAGGAGGGGGGGATAAGGGGGGGGTCACATACACAGAGCACAATTCCAGCCTGCTGACTAATTCCCTGGAAACCCTGGGGCTGCACAATGAGAAAGCCTTTCCGAGGGTTTCTCGAGCGTTACTGGAAGGTCAGATGAAGGTCAGCGCAAGGACACGGCTCCTACTTTCCCCACTGTCAGCAAGGGCGGGTGCGCGGGGCGGACGTGGGTGAGCCGCGGGGGTACCACGGGTGCACGGTGGGAGGGATGTTTGGAGAAGGGAGCCTGGGCCCAGGCGGCCCTGGGATGTGGCACAGAGCCCACTCGCCACTGCCGGGCGCAGGGAATGTGCCTGGGACCGGGCTGGCGGGGTGTCCTGGCAGCCAGACAGGCGTCAGTGCTTCCAGTGGGACAGGGCATGGCCAGTGGTGTGGCCTTTTGCCACCCCGGCAAGGGAGGGATGAGGAAGGGAAGAACTACTTTGGCCCCATGTGAACTCCCCACCACCTTTGCTATGGCCCCAGCACCTGCAAACTGCTGGCCTGACACAGTATCAGTGCATGGGTCATTCACAGGGCAGGATGGATCCTGGGGGAGAGCGCCAGGGTGGGTCCTGGGGAAAGCATCCCAGACAGGCTTGGATACCCATGGTCTCCAGTGTGCTGGGACATCAACAGCACAGGGACAAGGCAGGAACCATACCAAGAGATTCAGGTTGCCCTGTCAGTGCTGGCACAGGGACATATTTTGGCTGAGCCTTTGAGCCATCCAGCCTCTTGTATATATGGCTGAAGCACAGCAACCACAGCAGGAGGGGTCCAGCCATGTCCTTCTGGAACATCACCCTTGTCCATCCCCACCTGCTTGTCCTTCATGTTAAGCCATTGTCTCCAAGAGGAAATGCCATTTAAAGGCAGGTATTTCAAAAGAAATGAGAGATCTCTACTCTCTGAACAACACAGCACTTCACTTCTGCCCATTCCCTACGTAAAGCTGGGAGTCAGGTTTACATAGGGATAAAACAAAAAAGGCAATGCTTTTAAGGACAGATCTTCACAAACCCAAACCAAAGCCCCATGAGGGCAAATCCTTTCTAATCCATGCTCTTCCTCAGAGGTGTAAGTAGAGTGAAAGGGTAGAGGGGGAGGATTTAAATCTGGAAAACAGTTCCCCATCTCTTTGGTCTGGCAAAGGGCCCACTGATAGACTAAAAACAAGTTTGCAGAGAAGCCTGTGTGGGATAATCCAGCTCTGGCCCCTGAGGGGATGAGAACAATTAGGAGTCCTCTCTCAAGTCTCCACTCCAAGATAGAAAAACAGTTTATAGTTTGGTCCAGAGTTGTTGTTAGAAAGTTCTGAATCATCAGGATACACTAACAATTTCTGCACAGTAATTGCCAGGATAAGTAATTAGGCAGACTCAGAGATAAACTATTAACAGAAGCTTTCAAATCTCCTACCTGCCTTCCCGTGCACAGGACACAGGGGCTGCCCTATTTATACAGCAGCTGTCGGTGAGGATGTGGGTTCCGGGGGAACCACATGAGCAGCCATGGCTAAATACAAAAAGTATTTCAAAGTTGAACGAAAGAATGGGTATTTACTAGACCTGTGCAGGCCAAGCACATGCTCTGCCATTAACCTTTCCAGGCATGGTAATCAGCCAGGGAGCAGTTTGCCTTCGCTGTCACTGAACATGCCACAGTCTACAGCCACAGCAACCATTCTACTTCTAGAGAAAAATCCACCAGAGCATTGGAAGCTGGCCTGCTGTGGCCTCTGGAAGGATGGTGCAAAATGTCTTTGGGCTGAGCCTGACTGCCTTTTGTCTCATATTTGCCCAGAAGAGACAGAAATTATGAGCTTCCCCAGCTTCATCTTCCTCCCTAGGCCCCAAGTGCAGGTTGTTGCATTACAGAGGATATTTCTGTCCAATCCTCCTGAGCTGGTGAGCAGCAAGTTACAGTTGAGAAGATGAAGCAGAGCAACAGCCACTGGCTGTGGGTGCCCCTTGGAACAAATGTCAGCCCCATAGACAAATGCCAGCAGAGCTGAGGAATGCCACCACATAGAGGCTGGTGCACCACCCTACGCATGCGCTCAGCCGAGGCTGCAGCATAATTTCTGCCAAAGCTGGTTCCTGCATCCTTTTTCAGCTCAATTACCCTGAAACCACCCTGGCAAACCCAGAGCTGTGTACCATTTCTTGCACAGATTTGCTAGCTCCGCAGTAGCCATGGCCAGGATGGCTTCATCAGCATGGGAACAACCAGAGAAATCTTGATTAAGCTGGAAGAGAAGTGGAGACTGGCTGCCAGGCAGATGCCCTAAGCAAGAGCACCTTATCAGCTCCATTTCCTAGATGAGATATCTGTCACCACCTTGCACAGCCACTTGCTCCTCACCAGCATGCCTTGTACAGAAGCATGAGGGCTTCTGACAGAAGCCATGGAAATAGCCACTGTATAATTTGCAAAATTTATTCTAGAAAATGCTTTGCTAGGGCTAAGAAAAGCATTACACCCAGAATGCTTTGAGGGACAGTGCTGGACAGGAGCAGGAGCCAGCATGCAGCTGCATTCCCAGCCCCCCGTGGCTGCCAGTGAGCCACCCCAGCAGCAGTGCAGGGAGGTCCCCAGGCCGGAGAAACACCAAGTGCTGCGGACAGCAAGGAACCATTCCACCAGGACACACGCAGCAAAGCCCGATACAGTTAATCCCTCCAGTTTATTATGTAATAAAACGCTTTCCAGACCTGTTAAAATTTAATTGGTTTAATCTTAATTGTTCCATTTTCTATGGCACATGCAAACACAGAGCCTGACCCTGCCACTCTCGTGTGAGCTGTCCCACAGGCTGTGGTGGGAGCAGGATGAAACCCGCTGACCTCAGCGGGATTACGTGCATGAATCAGAGCAGCAGGCCTGGGCTCGGAGCTGAAATCCAGCACTGGGCAGGTCGCCAGCGCAAGGCCCAGGGTCCACTTAGGCTCCACTTAAATGCTATGGGATGCAAGTGGTACGCAGGCCTGTGGATATGAGCAGTGAGCAAGCCTCGTGCTGGGCCTCTGCTGAAGGATGAATTTCAGCTGAGCTTCTCAAACTCACGGACACAAACACACAGCAATGGCTTCTGAGACATGGAGCAAAGGTACTCCCAGAAAGGCTGTGGGGTGTGCTCCACCAACAGGGAGGTGTAGGTGTGTCTGCAGCAGTGTCCTCCTTCTGCTGCACAGGGGACCCTATCATGGCATGGTCAGTAACTGTGATTTATGACAGCTTCTACTCCAGAGGAAGAAGTGTTTTGCTACCCTCTGCACATTCACAGTCACGGGGCTGTGTTGTACAGCAGGGTAGCTTTGTGAAGCCTGGATATCCTTTGTGCACAAGAGATGCCAAATAAAAGCAGGCAGGAGCGGGCCCTTGGCACAGGCACTTCCTATCCTGCACTGCCTTAGATGAAGGATGACCTTTACCTGCTGCTGCAAGTTGGCTTTCACCAGGCTCAACATGTCAGCCTCAGTTTCAGTGGCCCATCAGGCACTGCAATCAAGGGAAACCTCACCTTTGGTGTCCAAGCCTACTGAGTTCCCCTTGCTGCAATGGGCATTTGCATTTGCTGCTCCTATCCCTCAAAGTACTAAATACAATGTTTCATACAGCTACTGGTATCCCTCAAACCAACCTCCCACCTTGAAAACGTGTAGGGTGCTACAGTCTGGTTCTGACATTTAGAAAACACATTTATTTTCCACTGAGGCTTTGTTTCGGGATGTATTTCCAAGTCATGCATCCCTGCAAGAACTGTGAAGCAAATCAGCCAATGTCAGTGGAGCAAAAAAATACTGCAGAAAAGCAGATATTTGCAGTGATGTATTTCTCAAGAAAATGGGCATTAGTTGGGTGGTTCTTGGCCAAACCAAGCCAGCTGGTTCTAAGGATTTGGAGAGATTCAGGCAGGTGTCAAGTGGCAGACCCGAGTCTGGTCTAGGATGGTCTAGGCACTGCCCAGGCACAGATGGGGCACAGCACAGTGGGAGATGAAGACAGCCTGCTGCTGGTTGACCATGCTGTATCCCCTGCCTGGACCTGGCTTCGCTGCCTGCACAAGCTCTCTTCTCTCCTGAGGAATACAGATAACTTTTCTCTTCAGAGTTGTGAAAAAGAGCCATCCCTGTGCAAGCAGCAGGGCAGAATTAAACGCTATCCTTTTCCCCGGGAGCCGTGACCAGGTGGGCGCGCTCAGGGAGTGAGACCAGGCTGAGAGCTGCTGGCGGAACCACCCCGTGTGCGCTCCTCACACCGCACTCCGCTGGGCACCGTGAGGGGCGCCGAGGCTGCGTGCGAGGAGAGCGGGACCTGGGAGAGGGCGGAGCGCCGTGCCGCGCCAGACCGGGCAGGACCGCGGGGTCCGCTGCCGGCAGGTGACCGAGCCGTGCGGGGCCGGTGAGGGCTGCACGGGGCGCGGCCCCACCGGTAGTCCCGGCGGGGGGTCGCTGCCCCGGGCCCCGCCGCCTCTCCGCGTCGCGTCGCTGGCCCCGCCGTGCGGGGGCGTCCCCGGCGCGCTGCGGTTCTCACATAAATCAGGACCGAACTCCTGGGAAAGGGCCATCCTTCACCGGGCGCTGCTGACAGAGAACGAGAACCAGACAGGCCCTGAGATAAACCACGGCGCGCAGCGTTTATACAAGGGCAGGCTCTGTGTAAATAGAGCCGGGTGCGGGGGGCAGCTCCCGGCGGCGCGGGTCCGCTCCGTGCTACGGCCCCAGCCCGCGGGCCGCCGGGCTCCTGCGGCGGGCAGGTGGGTGCCGCCCNCTCTCTTGGCTTCGCTGCAGCATCCGCACGGCGAGCTCCATCCATTACAATAATCCCCTGTCTAAACAGAGCGCAGGAGCGGCCGGGACAACAAGGCCCTGCTGTAAACACAGCTCAGGGGACGCCGCTAATGATATAAATAAAATAACCATTAATACCCCGGTGACCCCAGCCCAGCCGGCTTGGGAAAGCCCTGCAGCCGCATCCTGGGCTGAGACCCGCCGGCAGGTACCAGGGCTTCCCTGCTCCTTCCTTCCCCTGGCCTCTGAACCTCCGTACCGCTTGCCCTGGCCCGGTCGTGCTCCTCGGCGCCAGCCGCCTCGGTACGGGCGCGCTCGGGCCCGACCA
>VYXF01001961.1:224487-236796 GCA_013397295.1 Polioptila caerulea
GCTTTGCTTGTAAAAAGCCGACGGCGGGGCCCGCTAGTGCCGCGGCCCCTCTATCTACTCTGTATCGGTCACTGCCAGCGCCAGCTCGCCCAGTCAGTCAATAAACCAGGTGCAATACTCGCCGCCCGATCCTCCTTCGTCCACCGGCCGGTGCCCGGCGGAAGGGTCGGGGCCCGTGCCCGGCGGCGGGGCGGTCGCCGCGTCGTGCCCGCGGGGCAGGGCGGCCCGGCCAGTTTGTGAGCGTGCCAAGGGCGCTGAATGGGGCCGCGTAGCTCAGAGCCGGGCCCATTGTGGCCGACGGGCCGGCGCTGAAAGGAGCCGCCGAGGAAGGTAGCGGGAATAGGCGCTTATTGGATTCGGGAACAAAAGGTGTGGCAGGGAGGCGAGGGACAAAGGGGCCCCGGCGCCGAGATTGACGGGCCGCTTTGCCCCCCACTGAGGCCCAGGCCCGGCGCTTTATGCGCGGGGGCTGCAGAAACGTGCTGGGTTTTGTTCCCCATTCTGGGAGCGCAGGGGAAGAGGAGGGGGGTCCGCGGGCCGCTGATTAGGGCCGGCCGGGCCGGGCAGCCTGAATGCCGGGGCATTATTGCTACATGTTCAGCCATTTCGCTCGATTGCAGGGGGAGGGGGCGGCCGAGGCCGCCGAGCCCCACGGGACCGGCCGCGGGGTCGCCTGCCCCTCGCCCCGTCCCAGGCTGCCCGGTCCCGCCGTCGCCACCGAGGCGCTCTCGGGGCGGCGGCGACCCGCTGCCGCGGCCGTGGCTCAGCCGTGCGGGTCCTTGCCGAGCCCCGCCGGTCCGACCGGAGCCGCGCCGTGGAGGGCCGGACACCCGCAGAGCGGCGCGGCAGCACCGGCCGTCTGGGGCACCCCGGGCAGCAGGGGGGACCAAAGGCGCCGGGAGCTCTCCCGTGCCGTCCCGCACACCTGCCCAGCCGCGACGCTGGCTCTCCGAAGGTGTTTCCAGCGGAGCCTTCTTGGAGCCGGCGCGACGGACGCAGACCAGGGCTTCGCTATGCCACCCCCTGGCCCAGGGCTGCCCACCGTGGCCTCCCCATGACCTCCCCATGTGTGTTGTGTGACAATTCCTCTGTCCCGAGCAGAAGCAGCACGTAACGGCCGCTGACGTTACTAACCCCGGGGTTTACGCTGCACATTCCCACCAGTGAAGCTGAACGTGCACCTTCGGGGTTTGCTGTTTGAAAGGAACCGGAAAAATTATTTCCACTGCGGGGACAGAGTGGGCAATCCGCAGGTCCCGGTTCCCAGCCTGGCTCGGCACGGCACCCCGCTGTCCCGCGAGCCACCCCGAGGCCGGCAGGCTTCACGGGGCCGGCGCGGGGAGAGGATGCGGCACGCCCAGCTGATTGTTTGCTGGATGGCAGTAAGGTGTCGCAGGAGAGGAAGCCCAGGCCCTGCTCTTGGCTTTCAGAGATGAGTGGTTAAGGCCCTGTGGTCTCGTGGGTAGAAACAGGATAGCCAAGAACAAAGGTAATGCGCTTTCTTCACAGCAGCAGTCAGGCTGGAGAGATTTGTCTCTGCCATAGGAAGGAGTTGCATTTTCCTCCATGTTCTGCCAGACTGTTGTCTGCAAAAATAGGGGACCCGTGTGAGTTCATACTTCAGTGTGCAAGCCAGAGGAACCGTAACCACAATAGAAGCTCCTCCAAAATCAGGGTGTGTGAGAGGTGTTCCCAGCTTAACACATCCCCTCAAAGTACATGGCAGTTGATGAGAAATCCACTGCTCCCAGAGCCTCTGGCTGAGACCAGAGCCCCGGCATGGGACATGCTTCCCAGGTCTGTAGTCACAGTCTCTAGAGCACAGACAGTTCTGTAAAGCAAAAGGACACCCAGGGACCTCACAGCCGTGTTGCAAGAGGTGATGCCAGGCGGTACCAGCGTGATCCAGCGCCAACAGCACCCAGCCACAGCAGAGCACTCTCCTCTTGCACCTGGTCACAACCCTAACCCCTCTCTCCCTCCATGGAGCTGGAACAGTGCCCAGTCAGGGGATTCCGAGAGGCCCGACTGCAGGCTGATGTCGCATGGCACTGGAAGTTTCTAGATGTCCACCGCAGCAAGCCCCATTCCTGGGACAGATCCCAGCTGTCCCACCAGCTCAGACTAGAGGAAGGGCAAGGGGTTAGTGGGAGGGACCCCTCTGCAGAGCCTCTCCCAAGGCTCCTGAGCTGATGGGGAGGACAAAACAGCACAAAGAGATGGCGGCACTGGAGGGCCCAGAGCAGGGTGGCGGAAGTGGAACGCTCCAAAGAGAAGGAACAGCCGGCAGAGGCCAGTGGGAGGGAGATGGTGGGAGATTGCAGATTGGACCGACTGCCCGGGGAGGGGAGACACAATGGAGGGAAGTTGCTGCGTGGCTGTGCTGGAGGCAGCAGCCACCCATGATGCACCCTGTCCCCCACACTCTAGGTTGAAGCAGGATGCCTCCAGCAGGGTGAGAGACTCATGGAAATCTCTGGGAGAAATCCCTTCGGCATGGTCCCTCTGTGGTGGTCCCATAGCCAGACAGACATCAGGGAGGGAGGGACGAGGATGGCCATGGACAAGGGGCAGAGGGCGTGTGCTTCTTCCTGGTTGATTGGGGGATTTACTACTACTTGGGAATTAAGCTGTGAAGGTGCTGATTGATTTCAAACAGGAATGAGATTATCTAAGTGCACTGATTTAAAGGAAAGGAGGGACTTTTGGGGCAGCTAGATTTTAACTCCCAGGCCTCAGACCCACTCTGTGTGCAGGCTCCAGCTGTGATTTTTATTCAAGTTTCCTGTACAAGGAGGAGCCCGTGAGCAGAACTTGTCTCCATCCAATGGCTCCTAGAGAAGCTCCATCCAAAACCCCAGCTATTGCTGGTTTTCTGTGGCCTTTCCATTATGCTCAGGATCACACAGAGAAGCAGCGCTGTTCCTTCTGCAGCACCACAGATATGCTCTGGTTTCCTCTCCTTCCTGACATCTTTTTCCTTTCCTCTCTCCCTCCTACTGCTGAGGTCATCCCTCCCCCTCTTATCCTTCATCCTTCTGTCTCCACCACTCGTGGCCATCAGCAGAGAGCTCACCTGGTTGCAGAGGGAGATGCCTGCTCCCAGTGAGGATGGTCAGGCTGCTTGTGGATCTGGGCAGGTATCAGTGAGTTCTGGTCCCATCTACTTCAGCCTGGTCATAGCCACCTCCTGCTGCCCGGACTGGGAGCCTGGGGACTCAGCTGTTTGCTAGTGCAGTGCCCAGCTCTTGTTCCTCTCTTTGGAGTGTCACCTCCTGCTCTGCAGAGCTTCCCACTGCAGCCACCCCAGCCCTTGAGCTGGGAGCTGCCGAGGCTGCTTGGCCACTGGGGCTCTGTGAAGCCATCGGGGGTTAGAGATGCTGGAAGCTCGTCCTTGCAAAGGCAGTATGGGGTTGTCACATAAGAATTCTCCAGTGCCAAGAAAAGTGTTGCCAGCCATGGATCAGGTAATTAAAATATTGGTAGTTGTGCTGTGGAGCCTCCCACAACGTGACTGCAGCACAAGGGGCAGGGACCTGCCTCCCTTCCGCGGGTGAGTCACTGCATCACAAGATGACTACACCTGGCTGAGCAGGGTGACGGGACTTGCGAGTTTTAGCTGTTTCTTCTTCCTGCAGTGGTGAGCTCAGGCACAGCGCTGCCGCTAGGGATCCAAGTGACCCACGAAACATTCACTCCGATTCAAGCAAGGATCCAGGTGAGCTGTCCACAGAGGCGGACTGAATCTTCGTCACCTCCAGAACAGAGTGCTGCTGAAGGTCAAAGCTGCCCCTGTGTCCTGCCAGAGCCCTTCCCGGCGACATCATGCCACTATCTCCCGTCTAGACAATAAATAAAACCCACAAACACTTCCCGGGGACGACCCTTCTCCGCGCCCAGGGCTGCTGCAGGCGGGCGGTGCCAGGGCCAGCGGGGTCCCGAGGTGCTGCCCGGGATCCTCAAGTCCCCCGGGCTGCCATCAGGGACAGGGACGCTTGCTCGCGGGGCCCGTCCCCGAGCGAGATACGCCACCGCCATCTATCGGCCAGCGCCCGGGGACAGGCAGGGACAGGCAGGGACAGACACCCGTCTGCCCCCGCCATCCCGCGCCGCGCAGGTTCCGCAGCTGGCGTTGGCTCGCTTGGGGATGCCCGAGTCCCCCTGCAAGGCTTGGAGGGCTGCGGAGCATCGGGGCAGGTGTGGTGTCCCTGCTAGGAGGGGCAGCGGGACAGGCTGGACATCGGGAAGGCTGGGCTGGCTGCGTGGGCTCTGAGCTGGCGGGTGCCTCCCTCCCCACGGCACCGGGCGGCATCGCCGGGGGCTGTGCCCGCAGCAAAGGCACGCACCCACCCGAGCTGGGGACGAGGCCAGTGTCCCTTCCCAGCCTCTAGCCACCGTGCAGGTGCCTTGCTAGAGAGCAATGCTTTGCTGTGTTCTTTTAGCTGAACATGAGCGCCCAGTCTCTGTGAGAGACCCAGCAGATTTTCAGCTCTGATGTTTGGGGTTTTTTGCCTCAAAATGACGCAATTCGCCTAATTCTAAAACTCCTAGTGCCTTGACACTGCCTGCAGCTTCCAGCTTCCCTCCCTGCAAGTTCTTGCCCAAAGACATAGGACGGCTGTTGGTGTCCCGTGCCTGGTGCCTATCACAGCTGCATCCTCACCAGAGGGAGCTGTGTCCCACATGGAGGCACAGCCCTGTTTTGGCCCTGTTCCCTACCTTTTTTATAGCCCTTGGCAATGCTCCAGGTGACTGCTCAGGTCTAACGGGCATCCAAAGATGCTTGGATTTACATTTCTCCTGGCACCCACCTAGCCGTGCCAGGCGTGGTCTGTGTCTGCCAGGAGTCTCCTGTGTCAGTCCCAAAGCCATATTGCCCCAGGGGGCATTGCAGGCTCTCTCTGGGGCTGACACTGGCTGCCAGTGCAATATCTGCAGGCATGCTGGGCCAGGGAGATTAGGGCTGAAGCCCCCTGGAAAAGCCATTGCTTCAGCTGCTTTTGAGGATGATCCCAGACCACGCTCTAGTGTCACAGCATGCCTGAGCAGTCCTCACTCATGTGAGGACGCTTGCAACAGTGACCCCTGCGGCCACCCCCGTGCCACTCCCATCCAGCCCAGGAGCAGCTCTTTTCCCACCTCTGTCACCTCTCCATCTGCCCACACCCCAGTTCCAGCCAGGACGCCACTTTGCAGTTCCTTGTTGGGTGGAATTTGACACAGAAGCCTGCACTTAGTACGGGTATTCACCCAATATCTCCCCATCAGAGCAGACAAGACAAGAGCTGTCCCAGCCCAGTCTAGGGAATTGCTTCTTCTAGTGGTTCTCTGTAGACAAGAAAGGTTTTCAGCCTGAGCTTTACATTCCAGGGTATATTCCCTGCCTAGAAAGGGAAACAGCCTTTCAGGCTATTCCCTGCTCTGCCATGCTTGGACAGAGCCAGGCATGGCTTGGAGCCAGGCTGGGAGCAGCGCAGCCCGGAGTTGTGTCGCAGTTTACCCAGGCAGCAGTGTGGGTCAGGAGGGGGTTTCCCAGGCCCACCGGAGGCAATGTCTGCTCTGTGTCCAGGAGCCCCAGCGTTTGTGTTTAACACTGCTGTAAGGCCGGGAGGTCATGAGAATTTGTACAACTTTATTGGGGTCTGACACAGCCCTGAGGAATCCCAGAGCCAGAGTAGGTTGGGGCTGGAGGGAGGCTGGGAGCCCATCTCCCTGCTCCCCATGGGCTCCAGCCACCTCCTCCCACGGTCAGGCACCCACTGCAGAGGGGCTGTGGGGCAGGAAACCTCAGGGCAGCCCAGGGTGCTGGCAGAGCACAGGGATGTGGTTTCCAGAGCAGTGCTCTTGCCCCTCTGCCTGCCCCCGAGCTGGGCTGACAAAAGTTTCTGAGCACTGGGCCCCCAGTGCCCTGTGTGGGGTCCTGAAGGCAGGAGCAGCTCAGGAGCCCAGTGGCCCAGCTGAAGGTATGGGACAGACACTGGAGGGATCTCCCTGCTTCTTTCCCTGGGTAAGATGAACCCTCAGCCCAGCTCTGCCCTTAACCTGCAGGAGTGCAGTCGTCTCCAGTTACCCCAGGAAGGCAGCTGGGGGCTCCTGAGCTGCTCCTGGCACAGCAACCTCAGGCTGCCTGACATAGTTTGGGCTTGAGCCACAGCACAGCTGCACAGCCCCGGACCTATCACCTGGAACAGAGCCAGGCCAGTGGTGCTTCCCAGCTCTGCCTGCTCAGGGGCTGTGGGGCTCACTCGACCCAGAACACACCAGGACAGGGCTCAAGGGGCAGCTGGACACAGGAAGGCAAGGCAGCAAATCTCTGCCTGTGCTGGATGTGGCTGGGGATCCTGCAGGGAGGTGAAAGGAAAAGGGATTGTCTCCAAAACTCTGCTGGGCTGAGCATTGCTTCCTTGCTGGAAAGCCAAAAATAGTCTCTTTACTCAGAAGAGGCTGTAGGAGGAGAGATCCCACTCGAAGCACAGCCAAATACCTAGGAGGCCATAGGACAGACCCAGAGCAGCGTGGCTACACTGAGAGGCATTATCAGACTTTGGAAAGGCAGCAGCCAGAGCTGAACCAGCCAATAACTCCATTGCCTCCAGGCATCTCATCATGCCAAAGGTGCCAGGGAAACCAGTCTATCTGGCAAGGGAACACCTCCACCCTGGCAGAGCTGGGGAGCAGCAGCACGCTGCCATGGCCAGCCCTTAGTTTGTGTCAGGCATTCAGCTCAGGGATGGCAGCAGGACAACATTTTTCCTGTCCATTTTGGCCTGGCCCAAGGGATATCTGGGAATCCCCATGGCAGCTCTTCTGTCCCTGCAGTGCCAAACTCTGAACAGGCAGTGCCATTCCCTGCAAGGCTGCTGCTGCCTGCACTGGGCAACACCCAGCTGCTGCTGGGTAAGCTGGCAAAGCGCCGGAGAACAGAGAGGCTGTGCCCTTGCCAGGGGAACGCTTCAGGCCAATTGCTCACACAGCAGCATTTCTGGGCTGTGCTGACTTACCATCTCTGTTCCTGGGGGTCTCTTTCCCTCCCCCAGCACTTCTGTGGGAAGTGTGGGTAGTTGTTCCTGGAAAACATCCTAGAGACACTTTCAATCATGCCTTCATCCACCAACATTTAGAGAGCTTCTTCCAGCAGCTGAGAGATTTAATAGAGTGAATCTTCCCCCAGCCCCAGTCTGTTTATGCCTTTCTCTCCATGGGGTTTGTCACTGCCCTAGTACATGGTGAGGGCTAAAGGCAAAGCTGCAGCTCTGCTGCCAACAGCTTTCAGCTCCTGGGCAGAGACCCGTCCTGGCAAAGCCTAGTTGTACCCATCTGCAAACTCCTGTCTAATGCCCTGCCCTCCAACCTAATCCTGCCTAATGCCCTGCCCTGGTCTCTCCCAGCCATCTCTGCTTCTCCCTCTTGGGTGGAGGAGCTGCAGGGCTGCCAAATCTTGCAATACTCAGACTATTTCTTAAAGCACCAGCTCCTGAAATAGTGGGAAAATTTCCATTTCCTGACCTCCTGTGGCTTTTGTGTCTTTAAGGAGTTTCTCATCCTTCTGCTTGTGCAGAAAAAGCGGGGACCAGGAGCTTGCAGCCCATGCCAGGGAGCAGAGGATGGGTACAGCACACAACCAGGAGGACTCAGGCTGCAGAGCAGTGGATGTGCCAGGGACATCCAGACCTGCCAGGCAGCCATCAAAAATCCCACAGGTTTTCATTCAGCTTCCCTCACCACCTTGAGGAACCAGGGCACAAGAGATGTGTAAGGGAAAGGCTGATGCAGGGTGGGGCTGTGGCTTGGGCAGGATGTCAAGCACCCAGCCCTGAAGTGCAGGGGTCCCTGCCCTGAAGCTGTGCTGGAGCACAAAGCCACTGAGGGCAGCACATCCTCCTTGCCCCCCCAGCAGCTTTTCCAGCCACAGGAAAACCCCTCTGTCCTCACCACAGCCCACTCCAGCAGTCTTCTGTGCAGGCCAGGCCAGCAGATCCTCTGGAGCAGCTCTGATCCGACCCAGATACCCACTGGCAGCACATACCACAGCTGTGAATGCATTTCCTCCAGGGAATTATTTTGGGCATGCCTCCATGGGACACATGCCACACCTAAATGCACTGGGAGAGTCAGGCATCACCCACGAGCACCTTGTTCAAGAAACCTAGAGATCTGCTCTGGGCAGGTCAGCACAACGAGGCAATACTTTAGTGCTCAGCTCACAGCTCCATAGTTGGGTGGGACCCTAAAATAAACTGGTATCAAGACAACCAACATGTTAAAAAAAGTTATTCTACTAATTACGACTAGATTGGAAAAGATATTAGCACTTTGAGCAATTCTGAGATGCCCATCAAGCATCAAACTAGTCTAATTACTCAAACTTACTGGACAAAAGCTCTGTCAAGCCCCAAATCTCCCATGAGGTGCACAAAGCCTTCCAGCCTCCCTCAGCACCAAATTGCTGTGTTCCTGACACACAACCCCTCCTGCCAACACCTCCATTTGGAGCAGTTTGGAAGCATCCTGAAGACCCCCGGTCAGACTGAGGGTGTGGGACTACCTGGCCAAGGAACATAAACCTCAGCTTCTCCTGCAGGGTCACAACTCACACCAGCAGCAGGTGACGGACCATGAGTCAAAGGGGATAGGGGCACTCTCATTCCTGCATGCTGCCAGGGTTACTGGGTCAAACAGGCCCCCTTCTCCCACCACCACCTCCAGACTGCTCTTCCCTCCCTGCTCTGGCATCCATCAAAAGAGCTCAGCATCAGGCAGAGCCAGAAAGACACAGTGCTGGAAGCTGGGTCATGCTGGAGTAAGAATGGGACATGAGGATAGAGCACAACTGTTTTTATTGGAGGTGTCAAGAGCAGGAACAAGAACAAACCTACAGGCTCCCTCCTCAAGTGCCATCTTCCCCTCGCCCACAACCACCACCACCACCAGGGCAGTCAGCATCACATGTGCGTGCTACAAGACAACGGCCAAGACTTACACTTTGCTTCAGCCAAAAGCCAGACAAAGCTCCCAGCATCCGACTGTCACCCCCTGCTTGGCAACATCGAGCTCAGCTTGGCCCTGCCAGGGGCAGGGCAGACATTCACTTCCCCTCTGAGCAGGAGTGAGTTTTGCGTGAGATGTTGTGGTTAAGGGAAGTCAGGAGCACAGCTCCACCAAAAGTGCCAGGGGATGTGACCTGGGCTGCAGCTCCCAGTGGGACATCTCGGAGGACCCCAGGAGAGAGCAAGCTGTGCAGCCTGAGCAGAGCTGCAACAGCCACAGGCAAAAAACAGCATTGCTAAACCCAACAGGGCTTCGCTGCCCCCTCTCTTCAACACAAACCAAACCAAAAGGGAGAGGGGTCAGAAGACAAATCAGGAGGGGATGTGAGGCAGGTCTGGAACAGCGTTTGGCTCTGGGTCACTTCCCAGCCCGACGCTCCTCCTGGTGCTTGGTAAGGATGTATTTGAAGAACTCGTACACAGACCAGGCAATCGCTGTCGAGGGCATCTGAAAAATGACTCTGGCCTGGACCCCTCTGAAGTAGGCGGTCACGCCGCCCACCTGGTACACCGTCCTGAAGGCATTAGCCATGCCTGTGATGTGTCCGCTGATGTTGGAGCTCAAGGCCAGGGACTCCTGGGTGTTGAGCAGCGTTTTGCAAACGTCCAAAGGCGTAGTGGCGGCAGCAGCGACAGCCCCCGCGCAGGCTCCAGAGACCACGTGGGAGCCTGGGTTGTACTGTCTGTGGGGGTTGAGCTGCTCTTGCAAGAACTCATAGGTCATGAAGTGAATGGCTTGGAAGGGGATGTTCATGGTGAGCTGGGTGGTGTAGCTGCGGTAGAAAGCTCCGGCCCCTTCGTTGCGCCACACAGCCCGTACACAGTCCATCACATGCTGGTAAGGCGAGTTGTACATCTGCATCCTCTGCTTCACCACTTGGGACAGGCGGCGGCAGTGGCAGCAGCCAGGACCCAGGCACAGAGGGGAAGAGGAGAGACAAGGGTAAACACAAAGCCAGGCTTGCTCCAATGGCTTGGAGTTGGTCGCACTGGCCTAAGAGCTGAGAGAGACAACTCAAACCACCAGTGTTCCTCTGTCTCCAGACAGGACACCGGCCATTTAAATTTGCTGAGGCATCACTCTCGCACAGACATCACCACTGCCATAGCCCCAGGGAATATCCTCATATCCCATTGCTTACAGTCCAGATCCACCCTTGCTCCCAAGCAACTGATGCTTCCCTATCCACTGCTGCAGAGCTACTGCTCAGTCAGAAGAACTCCCCCGGCATCCAGCCTCTTATTTCCCAGACAGCTCTCCATCTGGATGAGACTGTCCCTCCCCTGCCACCCCCACTGCAGCCCAGAATAACCACAGCTCATTGCAGAGTCCACTAGCCAGGAACTGCCAAAACACAGCCACTCCAGGGCAAGATTCAGATGCCAAACGCCCCTAAGACATCCAAGAGCAGGACAGGGGAATCCAGAGCACAGCCAGACACTGTTCTACCTCCCCCTATCTCATTGTGACTATAAGGAGCTAAAAATGATGCAATGCTGAACTACTACAAGAGAAGCTCCAGAGAAGGAATGACAACGGTATGGCAGCTGCCTGCTCCTCAGGGTCCCTGCCATGCAGTGGGGAGGCAGGATCTGTGCCCACATCAGCTGGAGCCTGCACTATCACAAGCCCTCCAGTTCTAAGAAGGAAAAATACCTTCATGACTGGCCTTTCCTCATTGCTTCTCTTTCTCTTACCACTTTCATGGAGTTAGTAAAATTACTACCTCCCTATACCTTTTTTATACATACCAGGTTCATCAAAATCAGCATCTTCCAGACATTTCACAAGATCTCCCTTCTTCCAGCATTTCTAGCATGTTTTTGTACCCCACTCTTTTAAATTTTCCTCTTGAACACAGGCCCACAACTGTACCACCTCTTCCCTAGATCTCAATACAGCAATGCCCAGCTTCCACACACTTAGAATGACTTTGGCAGTGCCAATCACATCTCTCTTGCCTTCTCTCCTGCTACAGTTAAGTCCCCAGCCAAACTCCTGGATGTAAGAGCTGGTCGATGCCCTTCCAGCTCTTCCAAAACCATGGTTTGCTATGCTCCTTAGTTAATCTCTTCTACCCACTCTGCCCACTACAGGCAGCCACCAGGGTCCCTAACTGGAGCCATGGGCCCCCAGAGAACCCCTACAGTCAGGCAAGTAACAAGAGCACTCTGTGCTACAAGAGGCTCAGGCAGACCCTGATTCTCCCCTCCCCGGCATGCCAGGACCATTGTTACCTTCAGCAGGGTTCATGGCTGCATCGTGGAGCAACGTTGCTACACACCCGGCTGCACCTGCAAAACAAGAACTGCCACATGTGAGGGAGGGAAAGGTGAGGGACCCTGGGACTTCACCACAGCCCCAAGTCCCTGGCCAAGGCACAAGAGGAGGCCCCTGAAAAAGGTGAGATCTGAAGGCAGCCTCCATCTCCCTTCCAAAAGGCAGGCTGGTCCTCAGGGGCTCCCACCCAGAGTGAGATCGAGAGGGAGAAGATTGTGACAGGCTGCAAAGTTCCATGGGGTGACTGGGGCTCATTTGGCCCATTCCTTGGGGGACAGGCCAATGCCACCAACTGGCAGGGAAGCCTTAGGATGATGAGTGCCCCATGTCCCACGGAGAAGCCCGCTGGCACTCCGCTGCATGCCAGCCAAGGGCGGAACGGGCCCTGATCTCCCCTCAGCCCCATGCCCCCCATACTGTGGCAGGTCCTTGAGACGAGTAATGGGCACCATGGCGACACGGGCTCCAAAACCACGTGGCACTCCTGGGCGAGCTCTGGCACTGCCAACCCACGCGGCCTCGGCCAGTCACAGCTTGTCTGCAGGCAGCTGCTGTCCACCAGCATCCATCCGAGCCAGGGCCACTAACCTGCTTCAGGCCAGATACCTGGCAGCAGCTCTGGCAGGCGCGGAGCGGTGCTTCCCCGTGCCCGGCACCGTGCGGCTGGCTCATGGCTGGAGAGAGCACAGGGCTTTAGGACATCCATGGCACCCCGACCCCGCGGCGGGACCGGGCCTCNTCCCACCCCGCTCCCACCCCGGCGTGGCGTGGCCGATACCGTTGGCCACATGGCTATTGCCCCCCGCGTGGATAACGTCGCTCAGCGTCTTTTTTAACTTTTCGTAGCAGGCGAAGTAGAGGGCGTGCGCCGGGCCGGCGCCGGTGGCGGTGATGTTCAGGCCCCGCATGGGCCGCCAGACGCCCTCGGTGCGAGCGATGCGCCACAGGGCCTCCAGCACGTTCCGGTAGCGAGCGGCGGGG
>VYXF01001968.1:240-28185 GCA_013397295.1 Polioptila caerulea
GATGTGGTGGCCGAGGGGGGGGTTGCGTTCGTGTTGAGAAAGACATAAGATTAACCCCTGTCAAGGAGAAAGTTAAAAAAAAAAACCAAACCCAAAAAAAACTAAGAGATGCCGAAAAAGAAAAGCAAGTCTCTCTTGCATCCAGCTTGCAGAAACGTGAATGAAACTCGGCACCGTGACCAGACTGAATGCACTTTTGTGCATCGTCGGCCGGGGGAGGGAGAGACTTGACCGACTTCCCGGTAACTTTTTCAGTGCTTGGGAGTAGCACAGAAGTTGCCCACGAGTGGAGGAATTGAATGTGACTCCCTGTCAAAATAAGAAAATGGTCTGTGTTCAGGATGTGACCAGGATGAGACAAGTTTCTTTTAGCGTTTATTATGTGCTTATGGATCTGCAGGGCTGTGCCGTTCCTCTGATGTGGCAAAGCAAATGTATGGAGATGGGGTTAATGGTGTTACTGGAGGTGGGGAATTTATGCTGCTAAGCAAAATAAGAGCTGCTGTTTCTTAACAGAATACCTATAAATTATACCAGCCATTTGTAAAGCTTCTTCTGAAATGTTTCCTTGATCTTAAGGTCTAAAGCATGCTTGGAAATTGAAGTTCGTGTTTCAGTGTAAGAATATGCATTGAAATCACGGCTTCAGATGGTTTTTTAGGGCAAGCTGAAGGGTATTGCCTGGCAGAGCCTTTTGGCTTTGTGTGGGGCAGTAACTTTGCAGCATGAATAGGCTCAGGAACGTGGTTTATCGCAAGATGTGATTGCTGTTTGTTCTTGTGCATATGTTTGGTGCTTTTTTTTTTTTTTGTAATCATGTTAAAGTGGTGCTGCTGCTGAGCCTCTTGGGTTATTTTGGTTAATCCAGACGCAAGGGGCCATCCCAGATCAGCATCCACAGAGGGTTTTGCACCAGTTAAACCAAATTCTTGTCTGTGGACCGCTGAGTGCAGTCCAGTGGGACTGACTGCAGGATAAAACATCCCTCAGCATGAGAGAAGCATGTGCGTGTGGGAGAGGGAAGGAGGAGGGTACTCAGCTTCCTCGCAAGCAGCTGGTGGGCAGACCCTCCATCGTCTGGAATCCACACTCTTTGGGCAAGGGAGTTGTGTTATCTTGGGGTGATAAGAGAAGAAAGGACAGTGGGCTGGCATTCAGGAGGTGCTGGGGATGTTCTCTCTTATGTACCTCCTTATCTAATTGTCTCTGCTCCCACTTTGCATGCTGCTGTTGTGTTGCTGGGAGGGTGGCAGGGAGTTGGAAGGAATAGTTAATTATATGTCAGAGCAAGGCAAGGCTGGTGAACATTTGCCTTTCCGACTTTCTTACAAAATATGATTAAGTGGGGCAGTGAGTGGCGTGCATCTTGTTGGAGGGAGAATTAAAGGAAGGGGGAAAGAAAAAGGAAAGGAATGAAACCAAAAGCGAGTCAGTTGGAGCTAAAATGATGATAACATTCCTGAGTCACAACCTTTTACATCCTGGCAGGATGTGACATTATGTTAATTGTAAAAGTATGCATAAAAAAATAACTTCAGCCAACTGCTCTGAAGTGTCTGTGTTTAATTGTAGCCGAGCAGGGCGTGTTTTGGTAGGATGGGCGGCTTTCTTTTTAAGGCCCTGATTCCACAGATGTGAAGGCACATGTGTAATGTGCTGCCTCTAACTTCGTTTGACTGGATGGAGGCTGATCTCAGCATGCAAATGTAAAGGCATGCATAAGGAACACTTTGGCAGCATTGGTGCCGTGGGAGCTCTCAGCTGATGAAAGCCATGCCTGTGCTTAAACACACACCAGACTGAGAGGATGCTGTGGTCATCTGGGCTCACTGTGAGATAAGCCACTTCCAGTCTGGAAGCTGTTGAGATGTTCTGGATAGGGGACACTTTGCTTCCTCTTGGATTCATTCCCAGCATCTTGACCAGTGTTGGATGGTTTGTTAGTAGATCAGAGGGTGGAAGAGGGCTCTGGCCTACCTTCCCTTCTCTTTATGTGCTTATCCTAAATGTTTACAGAACCAGAGCTTGGTTCTGTTACCGGAGTGAGTCTCATGTTCACTCAAGAGTGTACATCGGTGTACCCCCCTCTCCAAGTCTAATAAAAACTGAGGGAGCATGAAGCCAGAATGCAGATTTTGCATGGGAACCGTAGGAAACATTATCTGAGAGATTAAACCATCACAGTGTATTCTTATTCTTCAATCTGTTTTAAAAATACTCGATAATGAGAGCCTGCTGGTTTCCATGGAGGGGAGGAAGGAGAGGGAGATGGGAAGGTAGAGCAGGGCTGAAGCCTCTGTGCTTTGTCCTTGAGCAGCAGATTTGCTGACACCTGTTGGGGTCAGCAAGAGCAGGGGGCAGCACCTTTGGAGAGCCACATTCCTGTGTGCTGCTGGGTGCCACACGGCCACCACGACCACTGGCCTGGGACAAGAGATGGGCACCAGGGGAGGGAGTACCCCGTGCTTCTGCACTGTGGGGCTGCAGACTCCTCACAGTGAACGTGATGATGCTGTGGGGGTGAGTGGCACTGCTGGGGCTGCTGAGGTGGCCAGTGCACAGGGTTTGCCTTCCTTGCCTGCTGTTGCCACATGGGGTTTTTTGGGCTGGCCTGGCTCAGCTGTGTGCACCAAGGAAGCAGCCCTGGGTGGTGCACGCAGGACTGTATTTTAGTTTGTGACCTTTTTGTTTCCTTTATTCACCTCGGTGCCTTGTTTGCAGTAGGAAATTCTTTCAGACAATTCTTGCTGCTCCTGTGGATGCTAACAATGGTGGGAACCTGCCTCCTCCTTGCTTTTAATTCAGCACAGCCTCGGTCACGGGGCAGGTTGTGTGTCCAGCCCACCACATGCTCAGAACCTCTCGCTTTTGCAGTGTGAATGAGCTGAGCTGGAGTCAGGACCTGATGGAGACAATTGCAAAGTCCTTACATTGTGTGGATGAGATGATGGGGGAGCAATTTTAGAGCCTGAGTAAGGCCCCTGAAATAATGATGGGGATTGATCAAATAAGCAGCATGAATCTGAGACATAAAATATTTACTCAGAAATGAGGTATGTTTTATATGTCCCCTTCCCAGCCCTGCAGCCCCTGAAAGAGTGAGCTTTCCTGGCTGACTGTCCACTCTGTAGCCATCTGAGGGTTGTTGCTTCTCTCATGGCCTTTTCTGTGGCTCTTCGAGGTGATTCTGGGAGTGTGAGGCTGCTCAGTGCTTGCTTGGCAGGAGAGATGCCAAGGGCACAGGGTCTTCTGTTGGCCTGGCAAACGCTGCAGCTTCATCCAGCCTTGCCCTCGGCGTGGTTTGGCTCTAGGCTTCAGTCCTGTGAGCTGCAGGGGCTCTTTCAGGAAAACATACTGAAGCAGCTTCAGCGTAGAACAGTTGGATGCAACCAGGTGATGTAAAAATAAACAAAAAAAGCCTCCCAATAGTACTCGAAGCTTTTTTTAGGTACGCTGTGTAGCTGCCTTCACTTCCAGCTCTGTGAGCAGCTCTCCAGCCCACTGGAGTAAGCGATGCGTAATAATGGTTCAGACAAACACCACGGCACGGGGAGAGTTTGGCGCTGTGCTGCTGCTGCTGCTGCTGCTGCTGCTGCTGCTGGAGCTGGAGGAGGCTCCGGAGCACAGACACAGAACCAGCTCCAGGATCTCGCTCTCCCTGCTAACAGCAGCGTGAGCAGACATTTACCCCAAACGCTCTTCTTGCTCCTTGTGTGCAAGTCCTTGTTTGCGTCCACGCGCAGTGGGAATTAGAGATGCTCCCTCTTGGCTGCTTCATCCAATCTGGATGCCTTTCCCCGTCCTCTGCACCGGGGTGCCTGCTTTAGGCACATGTGGGCCAGGACTTTGTTGCCCACAGCTTGGCAGGTGTGATGAACATGGTTGTAGGCAAGGTCCACTTGGCAGTGCACAAGGTGCTGAAGGAAGAGCCACAAGAAGGAAGGAGAGCTCCCTATGGTTTTCCTTTAGCAGCACCCAGCCTTTCTGGAAGCTTTGTCCCTCTCTGGAGTGCTCTGCTCATCCCATCTAAGTGGTGCTCTGCTGGCACAAGCTGTAGTCCAAAGGCCATTACTGCATTTCCCTGCTAGTACAGTTATTTTGCTGAGCTCTGTGATTTATGAGTCTTGGGCTATCTCCTTACTTAAAAATACAGCCCGTGCCCATGTTTTGGTGACATAGGCTTAGGATCTGAATTTGCAATTAGAGCTCTTGAAGTGTCTGAAAATAGGAAGAAGCTGCATCTTTCCTTGCAGGCTTAAGGTTTTTGTTTCCTGTAGTAGCATCCCACATAAGGTGCTGTCAAAGAGCAGACTGCCGCTGTTTTGGGGAGTTGGTGCTTTCTTCCATCTGAGCTTACAGCTTCTTTAGATCTTTCTATTGTCTAATTGGATTTTCTCTTTCTGGGTTTATTTTCAGATGGGATCTAGCTGCTGGAAGTATGTTACTGAAGTACTGTAATTGTGGGTTATTTCTTTACCAGATCTGCTCATGAATACTTGGCACAAGCTAATAGAAAAAGACTTGGTTGAAAAACACTTTGGTTTTGCCACAGTTGTTGCCCCTGCTTTGCCAGCGGCTCCTGAGAACTGATTCCTGAGCACAGCAGTAGTTCTAATATAAATTGTTCCTGGAAATCTGCATGCCTCTCATGTCTTTCATTCAGGAATTGTATTAACCTCTCTCACGTGATGGGTGTGGAAGTGAGGAACTGCTCTGACTCCTGAGCGGGATATTTTTAATGTCTCGCTGGGCTGTTTGGGGCTGTCTGTGGGTCTGAAGGCGTTCTGCCGACTCTGGGTGTTTCACTGGTTGCTTCACTGGGTGCAGAGTGAATTACAACATCCTATGTAAGCAAAAGGCTCAACAGAACTTATTTGCCAGAAGTGTTGAATGCACCAAGTGTGCAAAGTGCTTTGTGTAAGCACATGAACCTGACTTGAATCAAGTTTCTGGCAGTCTGGTGGTGCCAGCTCTGTTTTTGTCTGTAGGGAAAGTGGAAGGATTGAGTTGGGGACATAGCTTGTTTGGTTTTGGTGACCCCGTGAGCTTGTGGCTCCACAGGGCAGTGTAGAGAAGGGTTCACAGGGAGTACAGTAGTGTGAACTGCAGTAGAGGTGGAATTGCTTTTAGCCTTCCAGATAGAGGTTCCCACCTGTAGCCACAGACACATCTTTGTGTTTTGACACACACAAATCATCTCCCTTCAGCCCCCGTGTAAACCCTTCTCTGATCTGAGTCAGCCTGGAAGCTTTTGGCAGCTTTCAGGTGAGTGAATAATGCCAGGCCGATGGTCCTGGCTTAATTTTTCCAGGACAAAATTTGGCAGGCAATAGACTAGGTTGGAAATGAGAAACTTGCAGCCTGGAAAGGTGAAGATACCAGATTATGACTGACATTCATTCCTGGCATCTCCCTGCAGGAATATGGATTTCCCTGCATCGCCTGGATGTGTCTAGGAAATGTACAGGGTTGCCAGTAGAGAGGTGCATAAATGTAGTTGGATTTTCCTTTTCTTGCTTCATCTGTGTTGAAAAATTTTTCTTTTTTTTTTCTGTTGTCTCCTTTAGTTTTAATTGATAGGATTACATTTCTTAGGTATCTGCAGAGTGAACACAGAAACAGCATGGCTAATGTTATTTCAATAGTCTGTTGTTGTTTTGTTCCTAGTTCGAGGTGTCAAGGCTGTTATTGTCAGAAAGTGTTGAATGAAGTAATTGGAAACGGTACTCATTTATTCTGAGCTTTTACAGCCAAAAGATTAGGTTGTCATACTGCGAGCAGGTATTGCTCCCTGTAAATGCTGGGAGTGATTATAAGGCTTAGCACAGCCATCTGGGACTGAACATATGCACACTCCTCAAATCTTCATGTCAAGGCCCCAAGAGGAGCAGGGATTTTGTGGTGTCGTCTGGTGACAAATCACACCACTTCATCACCACATCCATTGGCTGCTGCTTTTTTCCTCCTTCAAATCTGTTTCGTGTCCGGGTTGGCCTATGGCAGGCCTCATTATACATTTGCTTTTTTGGGCAGAGTTCTGAGCTCTCAGACTTTTTTGCACAAGGGTATGGACACTGGAGGAGGGGGGAAAGTAATTTTTCCGATCTTGTTTCAGCAGTTTATCTAAAGTTTCCCATAATTCTGGCCAGGTAACTCAACTCCCTGCTACTGTGGTTATCTTAGCAGAAGAAACAACCAGTCAACCATTATGCCTTTGTTAGCCTATAGAATCAGAAGAGCAGGATTTTTAATTACATTTGAAAAGGGTTTTGTTGGTTTCCTGTATCTTGTATGTAATTTCCAAGCCAAGAGAAATCCCTAGTGCTTCTAAATGAATGCTTTTCTGCCACAAGCTGTCTTTTATCACAGAAAATGCCAGCCTAGTCTCATTCTGTTTCATCTGTCTCATTAATATTAAATACATGGCACTTTAATATGGCAGCCGTAGCAAAGGCAGGGAATTTCAGCTAATATCTGACAATGGCAAGCTGAGATTAAAAGATATCGGAGTGCTGATGCTATATATAAAGTAACTGGCATTTTTCAGGAGCATTTGACCTAATTCATGTCAGTTCTTTTCTTCCCCTGCTCCGTTAAATCTTTCCATCTTCAAGTGAGCCCTCACGTGCTCCTGCCTTTCTCGCAGGCCTGGTTCAGCCTTCTGGGAGAGGGAAGGGTTTGGTGATTGCAGCACAAGCCCCTGGTGTGCAGTGGAGGCAAAAAGTGGCACCAGATCCGGGAGCTGTTTGGTGTTGAGGAGAGCCTTCATGGCAGAAGTGTGGACTCAGGCCGTGGGGCAGGTCTTCAGCGGAGCTGTGGTAGACTCTCCCGGTGCTCTGAATGACAAAGATCGTGGCTGAAAGTAAAAGAATAAACAACTTCTCAGAGAAACTCCCCCCTTCTGGGACGCACAGTTGATGGTCACTGAACAATTGGAATGCCTCACGTGGGTTTCAGATGTGTGATTGAGTGGTACTGTCAGGGAACCTTGGGTTCTGTGTTTTCAGGTAGCTGAATATTCACCCGGCTGGAAAGCACTCCTGCTATTCAGCATTTGGAGTTGAGCAATTATTAATTATTAGAGCAGTAATTACCACAGCCACTTGGGATTAGGGTTTGTGTGGTTGACGTGCTGAAAGTGTTTCAGCCTCTGATTTGGTGTGTGGTCTTGGGCAAATGCCTTTGTCTTGGTGTGCCTTTGTTTTCTGCGTGTGTAAAGCAGGAGATAATTCCCTCCCTCATTTTGTGAGGTGCCAAGCTGTGAGCAGTGAATTAATAGCACACCCTGGTCACCTCTGCAGACCTCGCCCTGTTGCACTAAATCGAGTGAACTCTCGTGGCACAGAGGCATTACCTGATTAATGCCTGTAATGAAAACCACCTTCAAGAAAATAACTATTCAAATAGGGTAATATGCAAGTTGTGTTTTCAAGGACATGAAACAATAAGGAGGAAGGCTTTAAAGGTGAGCAGTGTGAGTAACTCTGACCTTGTTTCTCTGGGTTTGTGTGAATGCAATTGAGGGCAATTTTCACATAGAGCATTCCTCAGAGATGCTTAATTTATCTGGTGTAGGCCAGAACCATTTAAACACAAAGCCAGAGGTGTTTTGTTGCTTAAACAAAACATTATTTGAAATTGTGGCTTGCCATGTGACTCCTGTCTGTTACTGAACACAGCCACATTTCCTCTAGGTTTGGCTTTGCCAGGAATGGAGCTTGCAAAACGAATTTTTTCTCCAGTGGGGTGTGCTTTACAAGATTTTGATATAACCTGAGGAAAGCAGGATTTTCATAGCCTAACCAAGTCAAGATTTCTTCCAGTGGGTTGAGCTAGAAAGCCAGAAGTATAAATCCAGGCTAGCTGTGATAGAGTTTATGTGCTGTCCTGGTTTCAGCTTGGAGGGAACTATAAAGTTCACACGGGCTAGAAAATGTTTCTGGCATGAAGTAGGTGGTTGGTCCCCATGTAAAATACCCGGTAAGGAGTCCCAGGGGACGCGCGCGTGGATGTTGTCAGTATCCACGCTGTGGTAAATGTATCTTTTTGTGAGCTGTGTCTGCTGAAACACCTCGGCAATTGGAAGCTGCTCAGGGCTGGAGCCTCGTGTTCCCGTTTTGGTGCCCTGCCTTGCCGAGGAGGGTGGTGGCCCAGCGCCTGGGGCTCAGTGGTGCTGGGTGGAAGGCAGGAGGATGGAGATGGCTGGATGTGTGCCATCCTCCTGGGTACTCTCTAAGTAGGAAGGTTGTGCGAGCCTGCTCTTGAGGTTTACGCTCCAGTTGGCACCCTCAGGGGCTACTGAGTGACCTGAGAAAATGTGCATTAAGACATCAAGCGCCCGAGGAAGGGCCGCTCCAGCCTGCGCTGACTCTCCTGGGGTCGGCTTGCGCTGCTGGCCAGGTGCAGGCGCAGGCTCTGGAGCTGTGCTGGTGTGTGACATGGGAGCCCTCATGCTGCATGTACAGACCGAGCTCCTTCTCCTGGACAGCCGTGGGAGGGAGGGCTGGGCATTAGCCTTCCTCTTTGAAGGCTTCCCGAGTCCCTCAGCAGGTATTTATCTGTCAGACCCCAGCTGCTCTGGGATATGAGCAGCCCGGGCAGGGCTGCTTGTGGCTTCGTGCATCACCTCCTGCTTTGAGCAATGTGGAGGTGGAGACTGCAATCTTAATAAAGAATATGCAGCAGCAGATCCCTCGCTTTGGTATCTCATTAAATAACTCGAGCCAAGGGCAAAAACGTGCACCGCACATGGGAATTGTGCCCCAGTTTTGGGATAGGCGGGTCTGCAGCACTTGGAGTCACAGAGCATGTCAGAGCAAGGAGCTCCTTCATGTGAACTCATCTTCCCTAGACCTCTGCAGGAAGCGCTTGCTTGGAGCAGGCTTAATTTGCCTTGGGGTGTGTTTGTCTTCCCGAAGCCTTAGGTTTGGCTCCATAAATTTGCGGCAGGATTTACCTGCTCTGTCAGGTCTTTACAGCCGGGCTGCCGCGGGAGCCGAGCCCTGCGCGGCGGAGCCTGCTCATCTGTCACAGCCGCTCTCGCTCCGCGCGGGGCTCGGGCTGGGCTGCGGCGCTGGCACAGCCGCTCGGCCGGGCTGAACAGCCCAGGGCTTGGCTGGTGGACGTGCCCTGCTGCCTGCCCCGGTGCTTCCAGGGAAAGAGAGGAGTTGAGGGGGAGAAGGGGATGAGAAATCCGAGTTCTGCGAGCACAAAAAACTACAAAGTAACCGCGGGAGTTGCAAGTTAATGGCAAATCCTCTTGCTTATTGTTGTTATTCAGAGAAACAGCCTTGCAAAATGTTCTGTTCCAGAAGCTGTCCTTGAGCTATGGATTTCAACCAAGAGCAGTGCAATATGTATCATCTGCACTCCTAAGGTTGCAAGAGTTTGGACTGCGTTGAGCTTGACTGTTGCGGAGAAATCTGAGCTGCTGGATTGTCCAGCAGCATAGTACTCCAGAGAATTCAGTCTGTTTGCTTTTGGGGTGTAAGGGAGGATAACACTGGAAGAGTGGGTTTCATTTAACACTGCTCTGTTACAGTAACCAGTGGCATGGGTTGCTACAGCACAAGTCTTGACAGGAGGGCAGAAATTAAAATTAAACCTGAATCCAGCTGCTTCTGCTTTCCCTTCAAAGTGCAGACATGGCTGGGGTGGACAGTCGAAGTAGAATGTGGTGGCCAACATTAATTAGTCTGTGGGGGTGGATACTGGCTCCAGTTTAACCTTCTAGCAGGACTGCTCCAACAGCTAATGGATGTTGCAGCAGCTTGCGTATGGAATAATTTATGAATTTGGAAGAACACGATTCCAGAGAATGTGGGTGAATGCCAGTGGTTTGCAAACCTCTGCCAATGGTCTTGTGAGCAGCGGGCTGCTGTGGGAAAAATAACATTGGATTAGTGCAGGGTAATGTTTGGAAGTGTCCCACTTAGCTCCTAAAGCCTGGCCCTTGTGCAGAGCTCGCTGGGCTCTCGGCAGGACACTGCAAAGTAGCAGGAATGCATTAAACATGCGTCTGCTGCATGCACCAAACAAGAAGTGGGGAGCAGTACAGGGAGATGTTTTTGGCTACAGGCTTTTCCCAGGCAGCCTTCGCAGCATCTTTGTCGTCTGGGAGGACAATTTCCTTGTTCCTGGTAATTGGACTGTCTGGGCACATGCCAGGTCACTTGATCTCGCAGCCCCGGGGCGGCTCGGTCCCACTGCAGAGCTGTCCCCTGGCTTGGGAGCTGGTGTTGGAATGGACGCCTTTCCTCGGCACCAGCCTCGGGAGCCGGATGTGAACCCAGCAGCACTCCAGGCCTCTTTCCAGCTTTTCAGGCTCCTGCTTTTAATTAAACTGTCGCGACACCGGGGGATGACTGAGATACCAGAAGCCAAAGGTCCGGCTCACAAAGGTGTATGGGAGCCTTGGAATGCGGATGGGAAGCCTTTGGCAGCGCATGGGGCAGGATCGGTGCCTGCCTCCCACTAATTGTGCTTTATTTGCTCTCTGCTCATCCATCTGCTCTGTGGCAGGGCTGAAAACATCTCTGAGGTCTGGTTTTAATAACCAAGTGTATCCTCACAGCTACCCCTTTGCAAGCCTTCACTCTGCAGATGTGCACCGCTTACCTGTGAGGGTCTTTGTGGATTTGAGATAATTACAGAAGGCTCCAAGGAGATTTGCTGTACCTGATCTGTGTTACCTGGCATTTCTTTGTGCTTCATGCCTCTAGGCTCGGTCACACGATAGAGCAGCCTCTGAGCAGCTGCCTGCCTGCTGGATAACTTGTTCTCCTCATGGAGCTTATCCCTTTGCCAGCCATGAAAACATCTTCCCTCACACTTCCTGGCCAAGTCTTGCTTCTATTGTGTGTGTAAATGACTGTCTGCTGCCTCCCTCGTTACAAATGCCCATTGTTCCAGTGGACAGGTTGAAATGCAACGTAATCCTCAAATGTTCTGGAGATTTGACACACGCCACAAGCTCACTGAACATGCAGCTTTGCCAGAGGCTGTGTTGGGATGGAGAACTTGGGCAGAAGTAGCAGCTAGGGGAAGTCTGGTTCTGGAACTAATGTGGGCAGAACACACCAAACACGGAGTTGATAGTAGGTTTTCGATCAAGTCCTTGGAATTATTTGTAAGTCCAAAGAGAATTTTATGGTCACAGGATGCCTTTAATTAGTATCTGGAATGTAGCCACTAATGTAGGCTGGTGTATAGAAAGTTTGTTAGTACTTTCCTTTAGGAATTGTTTTCTACATGTAGATGTTCAAATAATAGTGAGTGTTAATAAAACTTAGCAACAGCCAAAAGGAAAATATTTTTCTCTTGCTTGTTTCCTTGTGCTGTACATTTAGACACTGTTCTTATTGTTGGTGTTTTTTGTTGGTTTTTGTTGGGGTTTTTTTGAGCTATGTATGTCCCTTTTTCTAGAGCAGAAAGGAAAATTGTTCACCAACAAAAGCTAAGCTTATGGAAACTACCAGTTGGCTGAAGGTTCAGGGGCTGGAAGCATCTGAACCTGCTGACACGAGGGGACTTGGGGATGTCACTGGAGCCTCCAAAGCCCTTGCAGTAAGGAAGGAGGAAAAGGGTGACTGTACAGGCTTGTGCTTTAGTGACAGCCATTGATGAAAGGGGACGTGGGGAGGCTTTTCCACATGCACCTACTTATGCCAGTTTTGCATCTGACTTTATTTGCATTATTAGGATTACACTCATAAATCTGCTCTAAACCTACTTGAAATCCCTGATGCTGTTTGCCAGCGCTGTGCACGCTGCCCCTTGCTGGGATGCAGCCCTGGGGTGGAGGCTGTGCTCACACAGCTCAGGAGGCTGCTGCACCCGCCCAGCTGTGGCCTCCTTGCCTGCACAATAAAATCCCACTTGCACCAGGGACATTTTTTATTTTCTCCCCAAGGAATCGCTGTCTCAGTTGTAGAGGTGTTTGGAAAAGAGGACCCTGCAAAAGAGCCTTGTCAGATAAGCCTGGTGTTGGGTGTCATTGCCTGTAATTGAGGGGGAGATCCTTCCCCACTGCATGGAGTTCTCGGGCTCATCTCCTGTGGAAAAACCCTTTTCTTGCAGGGTGATGGTGCTGCCTGAGCTGCCTTTGGAGGCCACCATGGGCTTTGGATTTCCTTGCTGGTGTGTTTGCAGGGGAGGCTGAGGATGTGTTCTGGGAAGGACAGCTGCCAGAGGCACTTGGGCTGTGCTGCATCAGAGAGAGACCTTGGTGGCCTGTGCTGTGGGGGTGACTTCTTCTGTCACATCCCTCACACTGTGTTACTTTGTCACCAGCAGCTGAAATGCAAGGAGAGCCTTATCCCTTTCTGGGGGTGGTGAGGAACAAGATAAACTCCAGAACATAGGCATGGGGCAGCGTGGGACTCTTGATACGTCTGGGAGTTGGTTTAAATCTCTGAAATGAAAGGTTTATCTCTGCTCCAATTCAAAAACTGGAGCTGGAAAGCTAATCCTTGGATTCCTTGTGAGTAGAGAGTTAATCCTTTCTTGTGATGCTGTACATGTTTATTTAGCCACGCTTTTATGGAGTTCAGACGCTTTGGAGAGTGCGTTGGGCAACTGCTGGTGTCCTGTCCAGGGACTCTTTATGACTTGGAGCATCACCAGGGTTGTAGTGGCCATCACACGACTGGGCAGTCCTGCCCCTTAGCAAGTGATGGATATGGAGAGGCCTGTGGGAACATTCCTGGCTGTGGGCTGCATGTGAGAAATGTGTTTTGTCTTGCACTGTCTATCAGCTCCAGAAATGTGTAGCAGTTATCAGTGCAGCCAGACACCAAGGAGGATAAAAAACCTGATGTAGGGTGGCCTTCTACTCCCATCTCCTAACAATCCCAGTGTTACAGCTGTGCTGCAGACCTAGATCAGATGTCCTTTTCTCTGGAGGAACTCTGGCCAGTGAAGTTTTTTGGAAAGACAAAACGTGGTCTTTCAAGGTAACCACAAAAAATTTGGAATTAGTGAGGTGGAGGAAAGGAAGTAATTCAGTTGAAATATAGAGTTGCTCCTATTCATAAAAATTCTCATATTGGCTTTCCCTGTTTAAGGCAGGAAAACCAGGACTTGTTGAAGGCAAGTGGGGAACTTTATTGCTTGGAGTCAGTTGAGAGCTCAAAGTCTGTGGACTAATATTTCCAAAACTGTCAGCCAAATAATTGAGTAAACCTTCGCCTTTTCCTCTGTGTGCAGATTCTGCCCAGCTTAATTCCACTTTCATTCTTGCTGGAGATGAAAAACTGTGTGTTAAGGCAAACAGTATTTGTAATTTTCAATATTTATTGATTGCTGACCTTTCCTTATTCACGTTGAAGGATTTCTGTGGCGCCCTGGAAGAGCTCTGTGTGCCATAAGGGGCTCTGTGTGTTCTGTTTCCCTTTTCAAAGCAGATGAGAGGGCTGTGACTCAACACTCAGCATATTAGACTGTGCCATGAATTAATTCAAAGCTGGTTCTCTTGCTTTGTTGTTTTCTGGTCAGAATCACTCAAATGTACCTGTTGCTGGTGAGAGTGATAACACTGGGCTTGGCTAAACCCAAGATGTTTTCTCTGGCCTTTTACTTAACAACCTTAGTGCACGCACACATTGCACATGAATTTAAGGAGAGCTGGTCTGAGCCAGCTCTTTTCAACCCAGTTGATACTGGATTGACACTTCTTGGTAATGCTGGAGCAGTGAAGTTTACCTGGGGAATTCCTGTGTGTATCTAGCACTTGTTTGGACTCTAAAGGCCCTGGGAAGGATTTTCCAAGGAGCTGGGTGATGATTAGTTTGAAGTTAGGACCCGTTTATACTCATTGCAGTGGTACCTGGGCACGGGATAAGCCATGTGTGTATGAACATCTGTGTTACCTCAGGATTTAGGTGTGAAGAAGGCCACTGCAGTAAATCTGAGCTCTTTAGTCCAGAGCCAAGAGAAGTGATAAATAAAAGAATGAAGCTGTGTGCTTTGATAGGCACAGCTGCAGTGCCCTGCTTGGAAACTGGGTCTGTGCAGACACTGGCAGTGTGTCCGTGTGCCGGGCAGCCACAGCATCCCCACCTGCCTCTGAGCAAGGCACAGCATTAACATGGATCCTGCTGGTGAGCCCCAGGGATAATTGATTACCCAGAGCACGATCTGGGGCACCTTCCAGTCCGGGGCCTGTTGAATAGGAGCTGACAAAACGTGCCCTTGATGTATGGCTGCAGCTTTTCAGGAGGGACACATGGGGTTAAGGAACTGCGAGGCAGCCCTGCTGGGCTGTGCCTTTGCCACCTCAAGGAAAGCTGCTGCTTTCTGTGTCCCAGCGGCCCTCAATTTGAGTCAGGTATTGGAACAGTGCTGCCTTGTTACAGCTCTGTAAGCAAGCCCTCTGGGCTGCTTCCCTCTCTCAAAATCCCCCTTCTGCTCTGGTTGTGTTCACAACCCTCACTGGACTGGAGTTGGTGGAGGCCTCTGGGGAAGGTTGGAGGAAAACCTGGCAGTGGGGTCAGACGCTCTGTTGCCGAGTTTGTCTTAATTCGACCTTCTTGTTTGTGCCTGTGGGGAGTGTCCCAGGGAGCTCCCTCCTCTCTGTGGGTGTGACTGGAATCTTGCCGAGTCCATGTATCACCCTTCCCTCAGCGTCGGGTCCCTGGTCGGGCTGTGCCTCCAGCTTTAAACAGAGTATAGATCCAATGACTTAACGGCCCGTGGGGCAGCTGTTGGAAGGCTATTTTAAGTGCATGACAGTGAATTACAGGAGGAAATGGCTGTTGGCTTTTTCCTCTCTGCTGCCTTGCTGGACTGTATCTGTATCTATCTGTATCTCTGTCTGTGGTGGTGTGGGACTGTGCAGCCAGGAGGGCTTGAAAAGGGCAAAGAACTGAGAGAGAGAGAGAAGTATTTCTAATGGCCTTATAGCAACATGCCCTCCTGCTGCCTCCCAGCTGGCTTCTGTCCTTCCGATCAGAGTTGTTTTTAACCCTTGAGGTGACACGTTCTCATGTCTAACTGGACCTTCTCTGGTCCTCGCTGCTGGCAGCTGGCCTGAAGTCACAGCTTGACTTCGGTGTCGTGTCACTGTGCGGTGTCTCAGGGCTCACCTGAAGGAACCTCCAGCTCTCTGCCCTCTGCCTGGCTGGGGATGCTCAGAGGAGAAGGGCTGCCTTTCCCTGCATGTGGCATTGCAGAAGACAAAGGGCAGGGGAATTGCAGTAAGCCGGTGTGCTGTCGTCTGAAGCAGGAGGAGTGGGGCGGGTCGGCGTGGGGAGCTGGCGTGAGCAGCAGCTCCCATTTTAGTCCCTCAGCCTCGCACTGGCAGTCAGAGAGGCAGTGCACGTCGTCCTCCTGTCAGGAGAGAGATTGGCCAGAGAAGCACAGAGCATCTGGTTCTCATTGGGCTCTGCCTTTGGATGGTCTTCATTCTTGTTTGTCACATTATGTCTTTTTTTTTTTTTTTCTTTCCTTCCTCTCTCTTTTTTTCTTCTTTTCTTTTTTTTTCTCTTTTTTTTTTTTTTTTTTTTCCCCTTAGTGAGTTTACAAGCCTTGCTGGAATGCACATATGGTCCTTATCATCCCCGAAGTCCAGCTTTTTTTTCTTTTGCTGGTTAGCAGTTTGTGACATCAGGGGCTGTTAGAAGCATTAGTCACTTTTCCTCTAAATAGAAAGGTCCGTGGTTTTGGAAACCTATGGAGGAAAATGTCTTTTATGTCAGTTCTTGGCATATATGGAACTGTGAGTGCTCTGAGCTTGTGCTGACCTTTAGCCAAACATTTTGCCTGAAGACAAATGCTCGTTCCCACTCTCTGCCGCCCCTCCTGCATTGTCAGATTTTGCTGACTTCCCTCTTTCCAGAAGAATGCAACTGTATCCTTTTCCCTCCAGCTCCTGCCGAGTTCCTGCAGCTTGCCAATGTAAGCAGTTCCCCTCGCTGCCCCGGAGGCGCGGCGGCTGCATGGACGGCAGGAAGCGTGGCCCTGCCGAGTGCCAGGGGCCAACCCTCGCAGTTGCAAGCCCTGGAAACCGGGATAGTTGGTGCTGCGTGTCCAGGAGGTGGGCTTGGTGCTTCCCATCCCCTGTGGCATCCGTGCTGGGGGAGCCTGGGGGCGCTTGGATTGGGGCATGCTGGCTTTTCCTCCGGCGGGCTCTGTGTGTGTGGGCTCTGCACCGAGCTGGGGCCAGCCTGTGATGCCTGCTCACTGTTCCCTCTGTCATCCTGCCCTTCGTTCAGGGGGCCGGCCGTGGAGAGAGCATCACTCCTGTGTGCTATTGCCCGGGCCTGTGGAAGCATGTCCAGCATCACCCCGGTCTCTGGGGGCATCTGCTCGGGGGTACCCCTTGCTTGGTCTCAGTGGACTCCTCCTTTGGCTGGTGATTCTCCAGATCCGTGAGACTTTATCTGTAGAGCAGAATTTTCTGCAGGGAGGGGCAGCACGAGTCCCACACCTGCCCTTCCCCATCTGCTGCTGCCCAGTGCTTTGTTGGTCAAGTTGCTTCCAGCCTTCCTCCCACATAATAACCTCTTCTGCCATCCTGATTCTTGGGGATTAAAGGGAAAATCCAATATATTCAGGGAGAGCCTTTCTGCATTCCCTGTGACCTCCCTGTTTAATGAGCAAGGGAGCCAACTGTGGCGAAGCTCTGCTGACAGCACTCCCTGTTACTGGGAGCAGAGACCTGGCTCCTTGCTATTGTGGTAGACTTTGCTGGAGGGCTGGGGCAGGGGACTGGTGGGGAGCTGGGTGTCCCTAAGCAGCTGCAGCTGGTGCCAGCTTTTATCCAGGAAGATCAGAATGGTTTCCTGCAGTCCATCCCTCAGGGACAATAGCTGCAGCAGTGAGTCACTGGTGGGTTGGTGGCCGGGAGGGAGGCACAAATCTTCGTGGCTTGATTGACACATTAATGTACAGAATGAGAGCTTGCCTTCCACAGGGGTCTGCTGTCCCTGTTGAGAGAAAAGGGGAGAAAAGAAAGAGAGGGGGAAGAAAAACAACCAAGGACCTCCCAGACTTGAGTAGCTTGTGCAGACATTTGCCTGAGCCTGCAGCCAGCCAGCAGCAGTGTGGAGCCAGGAACTCCCCCTCCTCTGCTGGTGACACTGATGGTTATCTTACCCTGAAACGACAGCCAAGAAGTCCTTCCTCCCTCTCTGAACTGATTAACTGATTGATTGCTATCCGCCCTTTTCTCTGGCATCCCTACATGCCAAAGAGGGGAAGGGAGTTGGTCTTGCTTTCCATGTTCTCCCCATACTATTCATAAATTCATTTGTTAAGGGTTTGGCCATCCCTTACCCCCATGAGGAAGGGGAGTGGAATTATGGGTGCTGTTACAAGGAACAGGGAGCTTGGCTCTGGCATGAACCCGGCATACTTGGTGTCCTGCTGGCAGGGACATCAGCTCTGGGGTTTAACTATGGGAGAGGGATAGATCTGTCTCTTGCTGACTACTCTTTGCTTCTGTGCTCCTGCTCTTGCCTGAGCTGCTTTTTTATCTGAGCAGACTAAACTATCCCTGAGGTCTCTGGCTTTGGATGCAGCATCTAAGATGATTTGACCTAGTAATGAGTCAAAAATGTTGCTGGTCTGAGCTGCTGACAACAATGAAAGCTTTTAGAATTTCTTAAAGGTGCCTCCGAAGTCGTGTGGCCTCTCATAACTAAACGCTTCATATTTGGGGTTGAGCTCAATATTTTGCATACCAACCTTTTTCCCCTCTTGCATTTGAGGCTCGTTTTTGTTTTCTTTAACTCTTGGGAGGCCGTGTGAAGCTGACCCCCAGCCGCCAGCATCAGTGGGCCGGGAGGGGCCCAAGGGGAAGGCTTTGAGCAGAAGGGGCTCAGCCAGGAGCTTGCTTGGATTGGGCAGTAGCCACCATCATGAATTCCTGAGCGAGGAGAGCAGACTGGAGACTGGGACAACCAATGTCCTGGTGGAGCTCTCTACCTGGCCTTTTGGGAGGGGGATGATTTTCCTCCCTAGGAAAGGAGCAGCTTCGCTTTATTTCCAGTCAGCTGCCAGACATTTCGGAAGCATAAGGACTCAGGTCTGCTTTGTTCTGCCTCTGGAGGAGTGGCACAAGACCCACCTTTATCTCCAGCTCCCCATTCACACACAGACATACTGTTCCTGACTCCAGGGAGGAGAATAACTTTCTCTTTATTCCTGCTGGCTCTGCCAAGCTGTTGTGGCTTGGGAGGAATGAGCTGACTCTCCTTGCACGTGCCTCATCAGCTGAATTGTTTCATATAGCTTCACTGACTCCTGTCCAGCCAAACCCACTGTTTCCACAGAGCATCCATTACAGCCTTGCTTGACCTGAAACCGTTGCCACCAGGAGCTATGTGTGAAGAAAAACAGATCTGAAAGAGCCTTGACATGGTTCTGTGCAAAGAAAGAGACTGCAAACCCATTCTTGTCTTTTGCAAGGCATTTTTACCCCTTAAAATGAAGAGCAGTGGGACGTGGGTTCCTGACAATCAATCTCTTTATATAAGGTGGTGGTAGGTAGTATTTGCTGTGCCTCTGGGGGCCTGTCTCTGCTTAACTTACCCCTTCCTTTGCCCTGCTGCAGTTAAAAGCAGCAGCTGTGATAACAGCAGCTCCAAGATTGTTGTTGATCCAAGGAATATCGACTGCGGGATGCCTTGTAGGGCTCTCTGCAAAGAGAAGTCAGGCAATCAGCATTTTTCCCAAGAAACAAGCATTTATTTGTTCACGTCACTCCCCAGTTTTTGTAGGGGTTAGCACATAGCTCTGGATGTTCGGGATCACTTCCTGCTCACGGATGGTGTGGGAAGAGGGAGGGAAACGATGCCCTGTAACGCAGGGTTCAGTAAGGGAGACGTGACTGCCTTAAGGAAGAGTTCAAAAATACAGACTGCTTTTGGGGTGCCTTAAGCTCTGTGACATGTGAGGACATCCAGACACCCAAGCCTAGCCCCACATCTGGTGCAAACTGGCTCATCTCTGCAGGAGTCTGTGGAGCTGCAGCTTTGCCCGTGTGCATCTTGTCCCTGCGTCCTGAAGCTGGCAGCAAGGAGAGGTGCCTGCCAAGCAGTTGCTGCTTTAGTGTGCTTGTAAGAGGTCAGTACTTCAGACACTGCCACCTGTCCGTGGCTACCAAGGCATCTCCCAGGACTGTGTTTCTGGGAGTGACTCCTGAGAAGTTGTTTTAGTCCAGCAGGATGTTTAGGGGCCGTGCTGGGCAAAGGGAGGAGTTGTGCTGAGCTCTGTTCATCTGGGAGGAAATGAGGGATGTTCTTGGGAAGAAGGCAGTGAGGCAGGGTGATGAGATGCCTTTCCACTTGGGCTGGAGCACCTGAGCAGCACTGCTGGCTTCTTCTGGAAGAGGGGCCGTGTGGCAGGAGGAATAAATCCATGCTTGCAGCATTCCCATGGCTTGTTGGTGTACCAGGGGCTCTGGGGTGGGGCAGGAGCCCTGTAAGCCTCTGACTGCTCTTCAGCAGTCCAGTTCTCAGTGGGATGACTCAGTTGGAATCAAACCCAGCCCACTGACTGTGCTCAGGAGCTTGTCATGGCAGTTCACAGCTGGAGAGGCAGGGCCATCTGACTTAGCATCCCCTTGTTGTTCCAACACGTCTGCTCTGCCAGCCCGGGAGTGTGAATCACTTGCCTGCTCTGCTGCTGCTACCCCCAGCAGCCAGGCCTGTTGCTCTCCAGCAGAGGCTTCCCTTCCTTGCCGATGGAGCTATCCCCTTGAAGAGGTGAAAGTAACAGCAGAGGCCTGGCTGCAGTGCTGAGTGGTTATGCAGCGTGTGCCCCTCTTCCCTCTGGAGAGAAGCAGCCTGCAGCTCCTCCAGAAATGTTCCTTTCTGCTTTCCCGGGGCATCTGCATGCTGCAGAACTGGCTTTGTTTGTGTGTGGAGGAGAGATTTAGAAACCTAGTTCCTTTGGCTCTCCTGCCTCCTCCAAAATGTGTGTCTGTGGGCCCTGTGCAGAGCTACAGCTCTTTTCTGGGTCTGCCCTCTCAGGGAGATGCGCTGCATCCTGGGAACACCGAGGGAGGTGGATGCTTGCGTTTGTGTTTCATCTCTGCCTGTGCCTCAGGCCTCAGATCTTTTCACGAGTGTTTTGATGTTTTGAGCAGATATCAAGCTACTCTTGTCTCCTGTTGTGCAGCACAGCCTGTGAAAAATACTTGGCATTGCAGAGTGCAGAGATAGTTTTTGTTTATTCCACTGTTGATGTTTGCCACTTGCAGGGGAAAAAAAAAAAAAAAGTGAGGGGAGGGAAATAAACCAGAGAAGGTCTGCAGCAAAAATAACTGACACAGATGCAAGGGATGAGTCTAACTCCTGTTCCTGCTGAGCAACTGATGATGAGGCAGTACTTGCTTTCCCAAAATATATCAGGGAAAGAGATACTGGTGCTGTGCTGAGAGATGTTCTACACCCACCACTTTGTGTGAAGCCTGTGAGTCATGGGCCCTAACTGCTTTCTGGGATCTGCTCTGAGCTCCCTTCACTTCTTCATAAACCCAAGCCCACTTGATTTTTTAGAAATACTAATGTTACAAATATTTAATTTAACCCATTCATATGGTGCATCAACCCCAGGGCCTTTTCCAGGGAAATCCCTGTTGGGAGTGAGTGAGGTGAGGGTCTTGCTGGGTGCTTTTTCTTTACCAGCCTGAGTGAAGGAGGTGGCATCCCTTAACCCCTTGAGAGTCTGTGGTGTGGTGCTGGTGAGTAGCTCCCAGCACACAGAGGGATGGAGGTGAGCGGGCTGGTAAATTGGTATTTACCTTCACTCAAGCCTGGTTTAGATGCTAAAAGAAGACTCAGTGTGTCAGCATAGCAGAAAGGAGCCCTTTGCCCAGACACCTGGCACAGACTGAGACATTTTCACTTGGAGATGTCACTTTTCTCAGGGAAATTTTGTTATTCCTTTAGATCTATTTTCCTCAACACTCAGCCCAGATGTGACCCGTTTCTCCCTGCAATTGGTGGCTGGTCCATTATGTTTTGAGGAGGGAAGTGGAGCTGCTCAGCAATTGTGCAGAGAGTGGGAAGTCCTCCTCTGCTTTTGATTCTTAACAGCCAAAGAGTTGTCCATGTCTGGTCCAAAGCCCACTGATTTTGTGGAAAGAAGCTGGCTCTTCCAGCATCTTTAAACCAGGCTGAAGCTGCCCACGACTAATTTATTGTGGCCTTGGTGGACTGACTCCATTGAAAGGGTTTGGGTTTGGAGAAAGGTTAGTATTTTCCAAATTAAGGGCAGCAAACTTGAGGAGGAAAATGTTGTGAAAAAACAGCAGAGCTGCTCTAGGTCTACCAAGTTTGTGGGGATTTTTTTGTTGGCTTGTTTTACTGCGCTCAGGACCTTGGCATAACTGTGACTTGCCAGGGAAGAGGTGACTGGGCTGGCTTGTTTTCCCAAGCTTCTCTGTGGGTTGCTGTACAGCTGCTGTGGGAAGGTCCCAGACACAATCTGGAGGCTGTGTCACAGCTCCCTTCTGCAAGGTCTGGGCTGCCCCCTTGCCCTCCACAGAACAGCTTTGGGGTGTTGGATGTTGTCTGCTCGAGCCGAGGAGGAGAGCAGGTCACTGGCACCTCTGGGAAGCCTGGCCTGGCATCTTTTCCTGCTGAGGACATGCAGAGGCAGCACCAGGGGCTCTCTAGGTCACACAGGAAACACTGGGAATGGTGCCCTGCTGCCTCACCTTGTGTCAGATGAGGTTATTTGTAAACCAAGGCATGGCAGAGCAGCCTGCTTGCTTTATTCCCTTCCTGTCAAAGCCTGAAAAAGCTGGAAAGAGTTTTAGCTGGCTCTAGTGGCACAGTTGCTATCTGAGCTGTGTCCTGCTGTGGCCATGCTGAGGGGTTGATGGAAAAGGGCAAGAATGTTGGCATTTCCCTCGTAGTCCTGGGAGGACAGAGCAAATCTGAGAGCTGCTCCTTCCCTTTGGCACACTGAGCCAAGGAAAGCACCACCTTGGCTCTCTGCTCGCCTACACAGGTGTCTGTCAGGAATAGCTTCTGGAGTTGCAAGCAGGCCCATAATCACAACCTGTGTCACTCCTCAGTGTGCTTGAGAGAGGCAGCCTCTCTGGGAAGTTTGGGGAGTTTCCCATGCTGCTGGGGAAGTTCTGAAGTGGAAGGTTGGCTGGTTCCTGCTGTGTAGCTGTGCAGTGGACGTGAAGGAGGCAGCCTCAGCTGCTTCACCAACTAAAAAGGAACTGGTCAGCTCACAGCTCTGACCATGTTCCACTCTCTTTTCCAGGTGTCTGCCTAAATAATCTTAGGATAACCCTAGGGATACAGGATGCTGGGGCCTCAGAAACAGCATTTGGGTGTTGCAGATTGGTAAAGAATGATGGTTTATTGGTGACAGGCATGGAGAACCAGTGTGGTGGTGTTTGCCTGCTTTGGGCTCAGGGGCATTTTAGTTCCTGAGCCCCACAGCAGAGATGGAAAAGGAGAGTATGTTTGAGAGGGAAACCTAAGACACAGATCCTACATCCCAAAAGCCTCGGTGTCCTGACAGGATTCTTCCCTGACAGGGCTGTTGCAGCCCTGCTAAATGCTCTTCTTCTGGGTCCTACAGAACGATGACCTCAGGAACCTGTCCCTGTCCGGCCACGTGGGCTTCGACAGCCTCCCAGACCAGCTGGTCAACAAGTCAACGTCGCAGGGCTTCTGCTTCAACATCCTGTGCGTGGGTAGGTCACCCTGCTGGGCCCTCAGGGGCACGGCCCCACATTCACACCTCCTCCCTGGGCCCGGGCAGGGCTGAGCCACTGCAGCCCACACTGGCAGGCAAGTGGCACTTGTCTTCCCAGAGCTGCTCCACGGTGAAATCCAGTATTCCTCTTTCCCCTTTCTCTGCCCTGTCCCCCGAGTCAAAGCATGGAAATTACTAGCTGTTAAAATCTATCCCTTTGATCATCCAACCTTCCCCAAAGGCTGCCCATAAGGGAACTGAGGGAACTTGGGAACTAAATGTATTCTTAAAAGGATGTTAACTTAAATCTGCCTTTCTCTGGGTTGGGTGTGGAGGCTGTTTCTCACCAAATTGCATTCCCTTCCTTCCAGGCCTGTCTCCTTACATTCTTTCTCCACTTGGAAACTATGCCATTTTTAGTCTCCAAATGATGTACTGTCACCTGTCCTCTGCTGTATTTAATCTGCAACTTGGTTTAATAGCCTGAGTTACTTTCCCCAAATTGTTCAGAGGGTGAAATACGAGGAGGCAACATCTCCTCTTGGCTGTGGGAGGTAGCTGCTGTCTTGGTACTCTGGATACTCCGCAGTTGGAAATCCATTGCTCAGCCCCAGGGAGCTGTGAGCCAAGCCAGCTTTGGCTTGTCAGTGAACCCAGAATCTGGTTCTGTAAATGGACAAAACTGCTGGGTTTTTCCTCTTAGCTTGGCAGTGCAGGCTGCAAACATCGTTTTTCCATTCATTGTTCATTTAAGCCTCCAAGAGGAGAATATTGTCCCTTCTAATTAGTCACATTAATTAGCTGGAAAAACCCCACAACCCTCTGACTGTGATTTTTCTACAGCAAATTGAGAATTTCTGTGAGCTGCCTGAAAAGAAATCTGGCAAACTCGACTCCTCTCTGTAGCTTTGCATGTGAAAGGAGGAGATAAGAGAATAGTTGCACTTCTGCACACTCGAGCTCTCAACCCTCACGTGACTCTCGTAGCAGCATGAAACCATTTCAATCCAGCAGGGAACAGCCCGATTAGCAGGCAGCTCTTTGATCAAAATGGCATAAATTAATTGCCTTTCTCTCTTGCAGTAAATATGCCTTTCTTAGCGTGACTTAATATGTCTCCATTAGCAATTTGATCCACCTCTTTTCTTCTTGTGAAATGTGCCCGTCCACCAATTTTCACCCCATTTTTAAGTTTCACACAAACTGCTGCAGTTGGCCAAGGAACAGAAATCTCACTCACCCTTGAAAAAAAATGATTGTTTGAAATTGTAATTTGAGAGAGGACACAATTAACTTCAGTGCTGTAATGTGAGACTTCTGATTGGGATGTGAAATGCTGCAGAGCCCATCTGGCATGGAGCACAGCGGTTCACATCAGGAGCTCCCTAAAATTCACAACTTCAGCCATGGGCAGTCTGTGCCATCAGTTTAGGACTTGGCTTTCCATGTGAGCTGCCTCAGCCCACCCCTGCTCACAGCATGGGTAGCAGTAGCTGTTTGAGAGTGTAATCGCTAAACAAACAGTTTTGGCTGAAAAATGGGATTTAGGCTAATGCTTTCATCCATGTTACTAATTGCACTGGGGATTAGTGAAACTCTAATAGTTTTAAAAGTTGGTATTTAAGCAGTGTGCCTTGTTTGGTTTTTTTTTAAGAACTCAATATATATTTTTCTGTCTCAGATTTTTGTTGTCTTAAGTTGCACTATGTGTTTTGGATGATCTTCTTGAGGCAGCAAAACTGCCTTTAAAAGGCTGAAACAAAATCAGGGACTCGGACATGGAGTTAAGAGAATTTATAACTTGCTACCACAAAGAAAGTTCCTGGGTCAGTCCTGGGGCACTGGCAGAGATGGGGACTGTCTCTGGAGACATCTGTTCCCGCAGGGATTATCTTGCTTAGTGATGTGCAGGTAGCCTAATTCCGCTGCTCGCCAAGTGGAGTAACTCCTTAACCTGGTGAACGTGCCCGAGAAAGAGGCAAGGGAGAGCAGAGGCACCATCCTGACGCTCCCTCTGTCTGCTCAGGTGAAACTGGCATCGGCAAGTCGACGCTGATGGACACTCTGTTCAACACCAAGTTCGAGAGCGAGCCCGCCACGCACAACGAGCCCGGCGTGAGGTTGAAAGCCCGGAGTTACGAGCTCCAGGAGAGCAACGTGCGCCTGAAGCTGACCATTGTGGACACGGTGGGCTTTGGCGACCAGATCAACAAGGATGACAGGTAAGGCGAGCTCTGCCGGGAGAGCTCCCGGTGCTGATGCGCTCCGAGCTCTCCAGGGCCTCCCTCGCTGTTCTGGGGGTGTTCCCAATCCCGTGAGCAATGCTGCTGCTGCCTAACCCTGTGGAGAGAAGGGCAGGCCCAGGGCCACAGGGCTTAGGGATCGCTTTTGTTCTCCTGCTGTGTCCTGGTACATATGGCCGTGGTGTGTGTGATTTGCTCTGTCCTCTGCTTTGCTCCGCTTGTTTTATGGGGCTTTCTCTAATATTTCTCCCAATGGGAGCCCTTACTGCTTTCTCTGCACGTATCTCTGAGGTTTTCAGTGTCTCATGGTCAGAGACAGAATTTCCATAAGCCTGGAAACCAGAGCAGCAGTCGTTTTATAGACCCACCTAGTGACATCCATGAAGCTGCCCTTGGTGGAGGGGGAACACATGGAACAGTTTTCTTTCCAGAAGCACAAACAGTTAATTTGAGTAACAACATATTACACTGCATGAGCTGCTTTTTCTCACACAAAATGGTCCCATCAAAGTCCTTGAATGGTGAAGTTGCCTTCTGAGCTTCAGTTCCTGAAAAGTCCCTCTTACCTTGTGACTCTCCCTTCCCTCTTTTAAGATGATGAGATTTTGGACAAGCTAGGGGGTAGGTCATGATTTCATGTTTAAATTCTTTTAAGTTAGATGATTTTCAGTGAGATTGGCAGAGCAGCAGCTCAGACTTTAATTGGAGAGACTGCCAGAGGCGTTGTTTTTCAGGGTAGCACTCTTGTGTGTTTCCCATGCACCTGAAGTCGAGGGCTGCCATGTCTGTCATGCTTTGCCTGTGCACCAAGTGGCAATGCACCCTTGTGAAGGAGGGACTGTAGGTTTGTGAGGAGAGTCCTAAAGGCAGGGTTTGTCCTGTACCCTACAGAGCTCCCCTGAAGCTTCCATCTGTGGCCTGTGTGGTGCCAGCAGCCAATTCCCTGGTGTTCTCTGTGCCTTCTCTCTCCAGCTACAAGCCCATAGTAGAATACATCGACGCACAGTTCGAAGCCTACCTGCAGGAAGAGCTGAAGATCAAGCGATCCCTGTTCAACTACCACGACACGCGGATCCACGCCTGCCTGTATTTCATTGCTCCCACCGGGCACTCGCTCAAGTCCCTGGACTTGGTCACCATGAAGAAGCTCGACAGTAAGGTACTTGCTGCCTGGGTTCTCACAGCCCTGTAGTGCTTTCATTACCTTGCCATCTGAAAAGGAAGATAATGTCTGGGTTTAGTAGTGGAGAATTGCTGGCAAAAAGTGTGAGAAGTGTACCTTGGGCAAGCTGCTGCAACAGCTCATTATTCTGCTTCACATGCTGCAGAGATTTATTGAGAGTTTGGACTCCTGTTCTTTTCCAGCTCTACCTCTGGTAGGAAACTTGGCCACGTGCTCCCCAGCTAATCTTTAAAGTCAATAAAGACAGTTCAGGTCGTCTTTCTAATCAGTGAAAAACAAATGGAAGTGCTGTGTCTGCTCGCTCTGACCACATCTAGCTAGACAAAAACAGTGATTTGATCTGCTCTGGCAAATGTAGTGGTGTTCTAGCTGTAATGTCATAAACAAGAATCTGAATAAATGTGTCACTTGGCATCTGTTTTCCCAGGTACCCTCATGGGCTTGGTTTAAACCATGTTTCAAGGGAGATTGCACCTCTTCTAGGAAAAATAGCTGAGGTACAAATGTAGAGCCTGAGTAGCTAAACTGAGCTTTCTCTGTGCTCCTTTCCATCATGATTAAGCAATTTAAATCAGTCCACTGTGCACCTTTGGCTCCTTGGATCCTGATTCTGCAGGACATCAGTGATGACAGTGGTTCTTTGTTTCCTAGAGAGGCAAATCGATGGGGTTTTATGTGATGATGGAGAAAGTGCCTTGCCTTCTTCAACTGAAAATAAGGTTATGGAGATTTATCCCAAGTGAGCTAATTGACATTCCTGTTCTATCTTTTGGCCAAGGGGGATTTAATAACTCCAAACAGAATTAAGTGATGTAATAGAAGAGGATTTTCAAGTACTGTAGTTAAAATCCCTCCATATAGGTCGATATTACTGTTATCCTCAGAACAATTTCTGTCTGCTGTTGCAGGGAAAAACAAGCCTGCAAGATCAAAAGCAGAAACTGTCCCTCTGAAGGGACAAGAAAGGGAAGGAAGGCAGGATCTTTATCCTTGCCAACAGCCTATCTAGGGAAGAGAGTCAGTAACTCATCTTTCATCTCAGAGCTGTGCAGGGAGGAGTGAAGCCTGGTCCTGCAGTGCAGGGGTGTCCAGGGGCACATGAGGGCACACAGGTGCAGGAAGTGTGCCTGTGTTCCTGCCAGCCCCTGTCCTGTGTGTCCCAGGGCTGGATAGGCACCATCTGCTTCCACCTCCCATGGATGGCAGCAGCTCTGCTGCCCCTCTGGTGTCCCTGGTGACAATCCCCAAGCCAGGGGCCGTGACAGGCTGTTGTCTGAGCGTGGCTGCCGCAGCAATCCAGCCAGCTGCAGGGCCAGGGGATGTGCAGAGATGGTCATTTCCTTTCTTATTTTTTTGGAGCAGCTCATAATAATCTATGACAACATTTCCTGTCCAGCCAATTCGGATGAGGAGGGGAGTATGACAGGACAGGAAATAGCATGTTGCCAAATTGCATTTGACTTCTTTCTAAGGCCATCACCACTGCTGCCTGGAAATCCTGTCTGAGATGGTGCTGCTTGTAGGAGCAACTCCAGGGAAGTTCATCTGCTGGGGGTGCTGGCTGTTGGCACTTTAGGGCTGTCACAGCATGTCCTGCTCTGTCCTCTCCCAGTGACACAACCTGTGCAGTCCTGTACATGGAGGTGCTGTCCTGTCTTGCAGGTGAACATCATCCCCATCATTGCCAAGGCTGACACCATTGCAAAGAACGAGTTGCACAAGTTCAAGAGTAAAATCATGAGCGAGCTGGTCAGCAACGGTGTCCAGATCTACCAGTTCCCGACCGATGAGGAGACGGTGGCCGAGATCAATGCCACCATGAGTGTATGTTATCTGGGGGGGGGGGGGGGGCTC
>VYXF01001968.1:28205-54722 GCA_013397295.1 Polioptila caerulea
GGGGGGGCTGCTCTTGCTTTGCCTGGGCCTGTCCTTGATGGCCGTGCTGTGTCTTACTTGGCTTTAAAACCGCAATTTAAGCACGGACATCAGCCTGGCCAGAAGGCTTTTGGGGGCTGGAGATAGCTGGTGCGATCCCTTTCCCTGTGTGACAAACACTTCTCCCCTGTTGCAGTATTCCTGTCTCGGGAAAGGAAGAGGATGGGAGGCAGGCCCCGATGCGGTCAGGGCAGGGAGCTGAGGTTTGCCTTTCCTGTCCCCAACGATCCCTATCCCTTGCTGCTTGGCGGGGGTGATTCATTCGCTGCCGCCTTTGTTTCGGTTTCCGGTGGGAGCGGGGCACCGGCGCTGGGGTTCCAGCGCTCCGCGGGGCCTGTGGCCATCAGGGCTCTGGCTTTCACCTCCTCCCCTGCCTCCAGCAACGGGCTGGGAGTTGAGGGCACTCAGGGCTAGACTAGACCAAACATTTTTGTGGGAGTTACCAAGGGAAGCAGCTGTTTGCCATGGGCCTGACTCGGAGTGCAAAGGGAAGAACGTGAGCTCGGGGTTGCTGGCAGTGAGTTGTTGGCTGGCCCCAAGAGGATGTGCCAGTCCTAAAGCAAGCACACTCAGATTAAGCTATTTCCTTGCTTCTTGAAGGCTATTGTGAGTTTTCCTGCTCAGCAGCTTGTAGATGGGCAATTATCTCGTTCAGCTGAATGTCAGACCCTCTCCAAAGCTCCCTATTGCCTCCCTTGCCTGTCTGTGTTGTTCTGAGCAGGGAGAAGCTGGCACAGAGAAGGGATGTGGCTCTACCGGAGTACACTGTGTGCAGTGTTCTGCCTTTCTCAGGTGCAGCCTGGCTGCTGGGAAACCCCTTTGCCAGATAATCCCATCTCCTCTGCCCTGACATCTTCCCCTCCCACCCAGCCTGTGACCACAGCTTGGCTGACACGGCTCCTGCTCCCAGAGCTTGCACCCAGCCCCTTTGGATGCTGTTAAGGCAGGGAGAGTTCCACGGGGCTGGGCTGGCAGCTGAGGCGAGCTCCCTCCTGGCAGCAGCCACACTTCTGGGAGTAGATCCCAGATTGTCACCACCACACCCATGGAGCGACCTGGACGGAGCAGAGCTCTGTGACTCAGACGTGTCAGCCCAGGGCTGGGTCAGCTCCACTCTTCCCCTTGCTCACAGCTTTGCCCAGTTCAAGAGGAAGCGTTAGCAGTTCTTCGTAGCAGCAAAATCCCCCAGAATTTTGAGGCTACTTTCCTTGAGAGGATGTACTTTATTTTGTTTTTTATTGTTTCACGGTTCTTTTTTGTCGGTGTTCAAATTCAGTTCCAGTTTGTAAGACTTGTTCCTTGCTTAAGACAGCAGTGCTTTGTAATTAAATGGAAAATATGTACATATCTTGTATTTTTAGGACTTCAGAATTTTGGGCTTTAAGTCTGATCAGGTTTCTCATCCAGATTGTCCTGTTGCTCTTCCTAAAACACCAGACGAATTGCAAAGCCGTTTAAACAACTTAAATCTAGCAGAGCTGTCCCAGTAAACAGCTTTCTTGAGAAACAATCTCTGGCAAGGCAGCAAAGGAAGTCCCTGGCCTCACTGTCCCTTTCCTTTTGTAGGTCCACCTTCCTTTTGCCGTGGTTGGCAGCACTGAAGAAGTGAAGATTGGCAACAAGATGGCCAAAGCCAGGCAGTACCCCTGGGGGGTCGTGCAGGGTACGTTCCCAAAGGCACAGACAAGGCCTTCTCATCCTGTCCCATTCTGATCCAAGAGACTTTGATCTCTGGATGGCCCTTACCGAAATCTGGCTTGAGAAAGCACAGCTTAGATTTGAACATAGACATCTGGACACGGAGCCAAAAGCTCCTTCCTGCAGGAGGGCAGAGTTTGGCCAGGGCACTGTTTGCAGCCCAGGCTTTACTGAAGCTGCCAAAAAAACAGAGCTGATCCTTGCTTTCCAACCAGCACTGAGAAGTACAAGGATTGAGATGGTGATGGTCTCCTTGCAGCTTCGCTTGTGTGTCCCACTGGAGAATGGCTCAGGAAGCTGCAGGGGAGCATGCACAGTGCAATTCTGCAAAACTCTCTGGCTTCTTAGTAATACCAGCGGCCCCTGAAGCAGCTTCAGAGACTTCAGCTGTATTCACCAGAGGATGATACTGGGAAAAACAGTGAGGAAAGAAGTTGATGTGTTTGGAAGGTCTTGGGCTCGACCTACATCCTGCAGGGTTCTTGCTGTTCCCAGAAAACTAGGACCAGATAGTTTGAGATGGAGTTTAGGCTTTGCCTGTGTGAGCCCCTGTGAGCGCTAGGATTTCGAGTGGGTTTGAGTGGGAAGTGAAATCCTGTGAGCAAACGGATCATCACCTTGCTGGTGCAAAAATGGATGGGGAGACAGGAGCCCTGTGACAGATGGGCAACACAGGGATCTTGCAAATCCAGTGCAGGCCGTGAAGTCAGGCCCATGCTGGCGTGGGATGGCTTCAACCTCAGTTCAGTTTGGTGCGGGCTGACTTGGAGTTGTGCTTGTGTGCCTGAAGAACTCTGAGGTTTGCTACACTGGGACCCAGATCCAGGGAAAGGGGTGGGGGGGGCAGGGAAGCTCCTGAGTTTAATGTTCTCTCTGTGGCTATTTTGCCGTTTTTGCAGTTGAAAATGAAAACCACTGTGACTTTGTGAAGCTGCGGGAGATGCTGATCCGAGTGAACATGGAGGACTTGAGGGAGCAGACGCACACCCGGCACTACGAGCTGTACAGGCGCTGCAAGCTGGAAGAGATGGGCTTCAAGGACACGGATCCAGACAGCAAACCTTTCAGGTAGGGACGTGCAGCTCGGGCACTGCTGTGCTTTGCAGCCAGCCTGCACTGCTGCTGCTGCTGCTGCTGCTCAGGGCTGCCTGCAGTTCCGGGTAGGAGAAGTACAGCCGTGTCCGTGTGACAGGAATGTGGCCCATGCCTTGGGGACATCCTGGGGTAAAGGATTTTTGACCCTCCTGGAGCTCTTCACAGCTGGTCCAAGGTGAGCTGTGAAGAGGGTGCCACGGTCTCATGCCTGAGGTTTGGCTGATTACTGAACACATAGTTCATTCTGTCAGGCAGCTTTATTGGTCTGCAGCCCAAGCCATTAGCCAGGGACAACAGCTGTGTGGGAATTTGGGAGGGAGTGTTTGTTTTGTCCTTTCGTTTCCTGTTTCCCATTCCTCCCCAGCTTTTCCCCCATAATTGCACCCCCTGCCTCACAGCATCCCACGTTCCTCTCTGCCTCCTGGGGAAGGCAGTCAGAATTCCAGCACACCAGTGGGGGTTTGCCCCGGTACCACACGTGTGTGTCAGGGTTTGGCATTGGTTTGGGGTCTTATTTCTGACATGCTGAGTTGATGCAGCTGCACTTCTTCCGCAGCAGAAACTCTGCTGGAATCAGTCAAGCCCAGTTCTGTTGCTAAGCCCAAGTGTGAAGCTTTATTGGATTTCCTTTCTGCAGAGCAATGGCTTAAGATGGGCTCAGCCCTTCCTTTGGAGGAATCTGAGGAATTTCCATTGCTTCCTGTACACGAGGCCTCTTTTGACCAAGCTATAAGTAGAAAGGAAATGAAAACGTACAGAATTTCTCCATCTGGTACGTGCTAGTTCAGAGCAGTTCACTCTGGATGCCTTTTCCCTCCAATAAACAAACAAAACCTATGATCCCAAGCTGTTTGGCCGAGGCTGATGTATATCTGAAATGAGGGAGACGTTCTCTCTGAGCTCAGGGATCAAAAGGATGCTTTTCCCTGCATCATGGCCCTGGGAGCCACAGGAACTGCTGCTCTTCAGCCAGCTTGCATCAGCCCAGAGCAGGGGACCTTTGGCAAATCTCAGGGGGAGCAGGGCAGGAGGTGCCAGCAAACCATTCGTGTTCTGTAGGGGCTTGTGTGAGGTGTGGAAAAGGGGGACTGGTGATGTCTTGAGACCCCCACCTTGCCTGGCCAGGCTGCAGGAGGTCAGGAGAGAGTGCCAGGATCCCAACAGGCATCAGCTCCATGAAATGGGGTCTCTCTGCACAGAGACCCTTCTGCTGTCCTGTGTCTGTTGTGGGCTGGATTTTCTGCCGCTCTGGTTAAGCTTTTCAAAATACTCCTTTTACAAATAATATTATTTGCCAGGGCATCCTCCAGTGTGTGGGGGTGTGTTGGGAAATCAAGTTACTCTAGTAATTTAGGTTCATATGTTTGTGTACTTAAAAGCCAATTCCCTTGTCATCTTTGCCTGTGAGAAGCTGCAGGGATCCCAGTTGGTTTGGACTGTTATTCCTTAGGGCTGTAATTGTTTTTTTTCACATGCAGCCTGGGAGCTGCCAGGCCAGTTTCTCTGAGAACTTGGCTCCTCTGGAAGTCAGAGTCACTGCAGCAGGGAATCGAGCTTTGAACCTGGGACAATCTTGACAGGAAGCCCCTGCCCCTGTCACTCCTGCCAGGTCTTTCCCACTCACCCATCAGCTGGCATCGTGTTTTTGGAACTGGCCTTTGGATGAAGCGGTTTGCGGTCCAGGATGCGAAGAGCCGCCTGCAGAGCTCCGTGTGGCTCTGCTGCTCCCTCGGACAGCGTGTCACTAATTGCACATTCAGTTTGTGCTCACTGAGCAGCAGAGGCTCACCTGCCCTCGGGCTCTGCCAGATCCTTCAGAAGGGCTTAGGAATTAAAGTTCCAGTGTCCACAGTCAGAGGATTAAATCCAACACTGAATTTTCGGCAGATTTTGTTTTGAGTCTCCCGAAGCGTGTGTGCTGTTAGAGGTCTGGTTCTGCATTTAGCTAAGAATCCAAAGATGGCTCTTGCCCTGCTCTCCCACGAGAGGATTTTTGTCATTTTTAGAATCAGTATTTTTGCTTCCATGTGTAGGAAGCTGGTGTGGTCATGTGGAATGGTGTGATTTCTCCGGGGCGGCCAGTGCTGTGCCAGAACAGCTCTGGGCATCCTGTCTGGGGAGTATTTTAGGAAGTAACTGAAGTGCCTATTAATTAGCAGAGTTAACTACAAGGCTCGGGATAATCTGACAAGTTGTGTTCGCCAGCTCAATATTGCATCCCCTAAAAAACCCCCCCAACCAATAAAAAAAACATCAAAACCCCCAACACTGCCAGGAAAAGCAGAAGCTTGACTTTATTGGAATTAGGATGTTGCACTGGCCCAATGGTTAATGTGTTCCTCAGGCACACGGGTGCAACGTGTCTGTGTGACTTCAGTGGAGTTTTCATTTAAAAAATGCATTTTCAGAAAAGCCTCTTGGGGGAAATAGTTATCATTCCCACACTATCATTATGGCTGGGCTATCCAAATCCATTTAAGGAATAAAACAAAAGAGGAATTTGACGTCCAGAGTTCCTAAGAGGCTTTAAAAATCTCGGAGGTACATGGACAACGTATTTTATGTCCCAAATCTTCACTGCCTATCTCAGTGCTGGGGAAATAAAGGAATGCCAAGGAGTAGAGGGAGAATGAAGGAATCCAGTAATGTGATTAACTGGAGGAGGAAGGCTGCTGATGATTTGGAAAGGCCAAAGGAGAAAGGGAGGTCTCCCAGGATGGCTTTATCTAAATCAAGCCCCTGCTCTCAATCTGTTAGCAGTGAGCAGTGAAAATGAGTTCTGCTCTGCGTCAGTGTCGTGCTTAATGAACTACACGGGGGCAGATTGCACCCCGGGTCTGCTCCACGAATCTTGCTTTTGGAATGGAGAGACTGGGGACAAACAGAGGGAGAAGGGAGGCGGTGTGGCTCGGAGGCATCACAAGCCCTGTGGGCATCGGGGATTGCTGCAGGCGCTTACACAGAGGCTGCTTCTCGGCGAGGCCAGCCGTCCTGCCTGCTGAGTGATGCACGGGATCCTGAGCAGGCAGCTCGGCCTCGCCTGCCCGTTCGCCTCCCGCTGCTGCCACCTAGCACGCTCGGATGGGTGTCGGGGGATGGTGAGCGTGCCTCTGGTGTAGCCCGGGATTTCTGACCGTGTTTGTGACAGGACAACCTAAGTGCTCAGGTCTCCAAAGGCTGGGAGCTCGTGGCTGTGCTGGAAACACTGCTCTGACAGGGTTTTGTGTGTTTTTAACAGTCTCCAAGAGACCTACGAAGCAAAGAGGAATGAATTCCTGGGCGAACTCCAGAAGAAGGAGGACGAAATGAGGCAGATGTTCGTCATGCGAGTGAAGGAGAAGGAAGCAGAGTTGAAGGAAGCAGAGAAGGATGTGAGCATATTGTAACTCAGAGGGCTCTCTGTGAGGGCTTGGGGCAGGGCTGTTACAGAAAATGCCCTGTTGGGGCAGGAAGCTGCTGCTCAGGCCTGCTGGAGGAGCACGTGCTGCTGCAGAGGTGTAGGCAAGAGTACAGCCCTCAGTGCCCACATTCCCTTGCTTTGCACGAGCCTGACAGAGCCCACTAGGTACAAAGCACTGAGGGGGGGAATATGGGGGTGTGGAAGAGTCTGGAGGCCTGTTGGATTCCTACAGCAACAGGAATTCCTGCTGTGTGTGCCAGGGAGTGCCAGCTGCAGGGCTTTTGTCACCAAGTTGGGCAGGCTGGGCACAGGGAGGCTTCAGTGCCAGCAGGAGCACCTGGGGCATCATTACCAGGAAACTGGGGTGAAACATTCTTCTCTTGCCAGCCAGTTCTCACTGTCTCTGTCCCGGCAGCTTCACGAAAAGTTTGACCACCTAAAGAGGACTCACCAAGAAGAGAAGAAAAAGGTGGAAGACAAAAAGAAGGAACTTGAGGAAGAGCTGAACAACTTTCAAAAGAAGAAGGCGGCAGCTCAGCTATTACAGTCACAGGCTCAGCAGGCAGGTTCTCAACAAACCAAGAAAGACAAGGACAAGAAAAAGTAAGCGGATGTCACCCACACCCTTCATAGGGTTTGTTACAAGTTTTGGGAGGTTGTTTTTTTCTTTCTTGCATGTCTGTATTTGCTTTTCCCCATTACCAGACTGGAAACAGGCCTTTTCTCAGCCTGACCAAATAAAATATTTTTTTTTCTAAAGGGTGGGCCAGGGACATGATCTTAATTTTTCTCTAGAAGAGTACCTTCAGATTTTATGTTCAAGTCTGACTGGTGTGGGAGAACAATTGGATGGTGGAGTTTTGATTTATGATCTGTCCAGCATCTTCTGGAGCTATGAGATCTTCTGGACTCAGATTTATCTGCCTGAGCCAGAATTATTAAGGGAGTTGCTACCCGTCCTTTCTTTCACTGGTAGTCTCCAGTTCCCATTCCTTAAGGTTATAGCTGTAAGTAGAAGTAAATTAGAAACCAAAACCACCATGTTATTTTTACATGGGGAATGCTAGTGCCAAAAGTGATTACTTGGAAGCTTGCTTTAAAGACAAGAAGCTTTGGTTTTGTAATTTTTTAGAAAAACAAACTACTACGGTACCGTAATTGCAGTTAAATGGCATTTGTGGTTGTATCAAGTCGACATAATAAGCTAAGAAACCCTTACCTTTTAGTCAAGATCATGGCACTGTTTTTTACTATTTTATATTCGTGTTCTAGGAGTGCAATCCTTTACCTTCCACTGGCTTTTTCCATTCCTAGTAAGAGGGTGCTCACGCAAGTCCTTTGTGAGTCACCTGTGCTAGGGGTGCTTAGTTGGTACCTGCCATTGGGAAAGCTGGGGATGCAGCAAATCTCACTGGAAAACACTTGGTTAACCCACACACAAAAATGACAGTTCCACGCTGCTTTCACTGCCCGAGAGAGAAGGGGTGTTCCTTAGAGTAGCAGGGGTGATGAACGCCCAGCTGCCACCCCTGGAAGGGCCAAGAGCCAGCAGGGATGTGGCTCAGGCCCTTGTGTCTCCCAGCCTGGGAGCTCCAGCCTGGCCTGAGCTGTGTGGCAGCAGCTGTGCTGCAGGGCCCTGGGGTTTTCCAGCTTTTCCACCCGCTGCATGGCCCCGGCTCTGCCGCTGGTTCGGTGCGCGACGTCGGGCGCTGCTGCCCGGGGGAGGTGGGCAGGGCCTCGGGCCGGTTCCTCAGCTGCTGTAAATTGATGTAGCTCCTATGGAGCCGTGCTGCTCGATGCTGGCTGAGGACGTGGCCGTGGGCCCCCGCTGGGAGCCGTGGAGCGCTGCGTGCTGCGTGCTCAGCTCGGGGAGAAATCCCTACGGGCCAGACCCATGGGTGTGGGCTGGGCACTGGAACCAGGAGTGTCAGTGTGCTGGAACACCCTTCTGCAGATAGCCTGGGACACCTGTCTTCTCTCACCTGAGAACTCAGGTGTGGTGATGCATTCCCTGAAAAGAACAGAAAGTTTTGAAGACCCTTTTCCTTATCTCTCAGAGTTGATAGCCTAGTATTTTTTAAGAACTGTGCAGTCAGATTTTTTCATCTCCTAGCTGTAGGACCAGCGCAGTACAGATTGGTTCAGGGAGTTCTGTCCCTTTGGGTAGTCAGTGTGAGCTCCTGTTTGGTTCCAGCATCGTGGGTGAGACAGGACTGTTCCCAGCAACCGTGACAAACACAGGTTCTGCTTTGCTGCTGCATTCACAGAAATCCAGCCTCGAGGAACATGCCCATGTTTTAGTGTGTCCTTGTGTCGCTCCACGCCAGGTGCTGTACCTGCTGCAGGTGTTCTCTAGTGTCAGAGTTACTAACAGAGGCTTTAAAGGGAAACGCTGATGCTCCTGCCTTGTAGCTCACCTTGGTTTTCTAGAGGCTTTAAGTTCCTCCTTGCGCTCTAATATGGAGCTGCAGTTTATGTAGTTAAGGCTTCCAACCTCTCTCTCTGCTGCCATGGCCTGTGGTGCTTCTTGTGCAGTTGCCAGAGGAAATCCTTGCCGTGCCCAACCTTTGCAGCCTCCCCACAAAGTCATTCACAGGAATGCTTTCTTTTCTCAAGGTGGGATCAGATTTCTCCGATTTGGACAACAGAGACTTTCCACCGTGCTGTGAATGCTGGAGGGAAGGCTCAGGGTAAAATCTGCTGCTGGCCTGACTCCATTGGGGAGAGCTTGGCCTTCCCTGATTTCCAGACTGTCCCTCCAGAAATTCTCTAGCTTATGCTCTCTTTTTATCTAAAACGTTTGGGGCTCTGGCCTGACCGCAGCAGTGTTTGGGGACAGCACAGCTGTGTCCCTGAGGCACTGAAGGGGTGGCTGCAGAGCAGACTCAGGCATTTGCCTGGATGTGGGGCTGAGCACACTGACCGAGCCCCTGCTCTAGTGTTGGTATGGGACTGAGCTTCCAACCTGACCAGTCTGGAGAGAGACTGGCAACAGACCCAGTGGGAGCAGCAAGCAGCCTTCTGGGTAGATGGCCACATGCCTCAACATGTGCCGTTGTGTTGCTGCTCATCCACAGCCCCCCAGGAGCCAGGACCATCTGTTTGGGTTCTGTCTCGGTTTATTTAAAGCAGCTTCTGAAAGCCAAGTGTAAAACTTTTCTTTTTTTTTTTCCCAGTTTCCTTTCCACTTAACTTTCCAGTCCAATGTGCCTGGTCTGGCCATCAGGGGCCATGCTCGTCCCAAAGCAGTCCCTGATCTGCAACGTCCATGTCAGGGCCTGGCCCAACACCCTATAAAAAGAGGGGCTTGGTGCTGCCTGAGGGATCTGACCTGGTTAGGAAAGCCAAAGTGCTTGGAGAGATCCTGGTGTCCAGGTGTGAGATACCTGAGCTGCCTGCTGCAAGGATGCCACCTGCACCCATGTCCCAGCTGGGAACAATTGAACCCTGAAGCCACCGAGCGCTGCGGGGACAGGCTGTAACCTGGACCAGCCTACAGGGTTGGTTGGTCAGCAGTCCTGTCCCCCCAGTTTTTCTTTTCACTTTTGCTTGTCATAGGCCGGAGTGGAGCCCAGCCTTGAGGTTGAATTTCTTTGTAATTCCATAATCCATCTGCGTGCCCACTCACCGGAGCGGGTTGCTGGTGTCGGCTCTCCTGGCTTGCTTTATTTTTTTTGCATTTTGAGTTGAATTAGTGCTAACTTTTTTGTTTTTTGTTCTGTTTTTTTAACTTGCAGTGCAAGCTTCACATAAAGCCTGTCGAGCCAAGGATGTTCCTGCATTCACCTGCTTTTGCAGTAATGTGTCTCTGCCATCTGTTTTCTTTTTATATTTTTTTTTCCATTTTTTAACATGAATAACTATTAACTCATCTAATAACATAGTGGGAACAAGAAGAAAGAGGGATTGGGTGCAGGACTGTATGCGAGTGGAAGTTCAGGGGTGGGTGGAGGGACAAGGTAATGATGATACCATGCGTTTTTCTCACCAAAACCATCAGCAGTCAATCATTTTTGGCCCCCAGTCTGAACCAAGAGTCAGAGTTGGATGTCAGCAGCTCAGGTATTGACCGGCTCAGGTATCCTCAGTGCTGCTGGCTGCAGGAGCCCTGTGCTGTAGGAGGCCCTGGATTCAGCAGCCCCAGGGAATGAGTGTTGTAGCAATGTCCCAGCCAGCCCAAAGCTAGAGCTGGGGTTCAGCCTGGCGCTCATTCCTTCGGGAGCTGGTATTGCAGCAGCCCCAGTCCCTGCCGGGGAGAGGGAGGGGGGTGTGTGTAGATAACCAAGTGTAACTGACCTTGCATGCCGTGACATTTGCATGATAATTTGTATTAGTTCCTGTTCTGTGCTGTCTGCCCTGGCCCTGGCTGGGCTTGCTGGCCTGTGCTGGCCTGGTTTTCCAGCCTCCCTTCCAGCTCAGCAGAGCAGCTGTGGCTGCCTAGGGGAAGGACCGTTCCCAGCACTGCTCTCCCTGCACTACTTGCCTCAAACCTCTGGAACCTCCCTTCAAATCCTACCTGGTTTCCAACAGGCGGGGCCCTAGCAAGGCTTAGCAGCCCTTATGGAATCAAATGCCTGGGCAGGGGGAAGATAGAGCCTTCAGCATCCTCCTGGAGCTCCCAGGAGCATTCCAGCACACACTTAAATACAGACTGCTTGCAAGGCTGTGGGATCCAGAATTGCAGGACAAGGGAGAGGAGGTGCCTGGACACGCAGTCTCTGTGCTGCCCCCCAAGCCCTGGTGCAGCAGGAGTCATGTCCCGTTCAGGTGTCCCTGGAACACGCCGAGGAGATGTAGGATAAGCCAGGCCCTGCTCTCTGGCCAGCACAGGGTGCAAGTGGGTCTGTTTAAAGTGGTTTTTTAAAGAGTCTCTCCTGTCCTTCCCAAGGAATGGTGAGCCATGCTTACTCTGTGACTCCTGGGTTTCTTCCTCTGCCAGCGCACAGCCAGCACTTCTCTGCCCCTAGCTAGGCACTCTCCTGCTGCCTTCTTTAAAGCCCTCTGACACAACACTCTTCCTACCTGAGTGTCCCACTGCAGCTGTTTGCCTGCTTCCGGATGGAATTTCTCTGGGGGAAAAAGAAAAGGCAGAATCCTCACTTCTTTTAATCACTTTTTCCTCAAGTGTTGGATTGGGAAGTGCTTGGAGGTTGGCTTGCTTTTTAACCCTCACCGCTTAAACATGGCTTTAGGAAGAGGAAATCTATGACCGTGTCTTGGACAGACGGCAAAAATGGATAAATAAGCTGGAAATAAAACAGTTGACCTTTTTATTCTTTTTTAAAAAATTAAATTTTAAAATTATTATTATTATTTTGTTGTTGTTGTTTGGGTTTGGTTTTTTCCCCTCCAGGACTTGCCAACTATGCACTTTTCCTCAGGTGAAATAAGTTTGCTGCAGGGCTGTTTGGAAAAATGAAATTCTGGTTCTTGTGGCTTCTGGAAAACCCAGCTTTAAAATGTTGAGTTATGAAGAAAGAAGTTTGAGTTGTTTGCATGAGTTTTTTACAGTCACATCACATGCCCATCACCGAGTGCTCGTGGCAATATGCTTTGCTTCAGCTGCCTCTGTGCATGTCGTCTTTTTAATTACCAGTGTTTTGTGCCAAGTAGAAAACTTAATTTTAACATTTATTTCTCCTGCTTCATTTAACAGCCCTTCAAGGGAAGTTTAGCAGGGGAAATCAGCTGAGTTGAGCTTTTCCTTTTTGACAGAAAGCTGTGGCCAAGTGCATTAGTGTCTTTTTGGTTGAGTTTTTCTCCAGCAGAAAACGAGCTGTGTTGGAGAAACTGGGAATAAACCACAAACTTGAAGATGTCAAAGGTACTGTTTTGGTTTTTTGCCAAAGGAGATGGCAATGACTTTTTTTCCCATCTCGAACCCCTGGGCCATGTTTAGCTTGTTCCTGCCACTCTTGTTCCTTTCTTTCCCCGTGCCTTTTTTCACAGTAGCCCCTGATGTGCATGGAGTGAGTGATACGCTCAGGTGTGGCTGGATGTGCTTTCACCTTTGCATGTAAGTACAGCAGGAAGAGGCTGACCCTTGCTGCCTCGCTCCTGACAGCACACCAGCTGTGCTTTTCTGGGAGATTCTCCAAGTCCACTTACTTGCAAGTGGGGTGGTTAAAACTCCTCTAAAACTGCATGTTCCTGATGAGGTGGATTTCAGTCCTTAGGCTGATACAAAGAAGCAGGAAAGCACGCTGAAAGGAGCTTTTTCAGGGATGGTGATGTTCCCAGGGCATGAAGCAAACTCCAGAATGAAAAGCAAAGACTGTCCAGGTCTCTGCTAGGGGCTGTGGCTGCTCTGTAGAGAGGGGGCCCACGTGGGTCTGGCAGGCAGTGGAAGAGGAGGAGATGGAAAAGGGTTTGCTCTCCCAGAACCTTCCAGGGGTCACACAGTTCCTTTCAGGGAGGGCAGTGAGTAGGAAGGTGCCCTTGGGAGCTCATGGTTGTGAAATGCATCATCTTGAAATGCATCTCCTGTGGCGCTCCAGGAGCAGGGAAAGCAGGCACTGGCACCCACCCCGAGCTCCTCTCCAGCTGGAGAGCTGCCACTCCTGTCACCCCCTCCGTGTGCTTCTGACAGCTTGAAATCCCATCAGGGAGATTGCTGTGCAGCCACGGTAAACAGGACCCATGTTTCTGCAGGCAGCTCTCGTTCTGCTTCTCCCAAACCGTCCGAGTGCAGATGGAAATGTCTTTTTGTGTGTGCCCACATCAGATCTGTCCCTCTGACTCCAGTCCCTGCCGTGTCCCTTCTCATGGCCCGGGCTGCGTGTGCGGGGTGTGATATCTGTGGTGCTCTCGCCAGCGTGTGCCAGCACGGAGCTCTACAAATATGAAGGGTTTTTTTAATTAACGGGAAACAAAGCTGTGAACAGCGGTAGAAATCTTGTATTTTTAATATCCTGATTGCCTTAAACCATAGATGTAGGACTTTATTACCTTGCTATTGGAAAATAACCCATGTTTGTAACTAAACAATTGTGTAACCTACATACAGTGTTAATGCAAATGATATGTATGCATCTGTTAGATATTGTCACTTTATTTGATGTTAAAATATTTCAGTTTTTGAATTACAGATGGAATAATAACCTTACAGCATAAGCTCAGTTATTTCTTGTATATGCTTCAGGTTACAGATCCAAATAGTGCCAACACTTGAAGTGGGGAGAGGAAATATATTTTTACCCAAAGCTTTGGTCTTTGCGTGGCCTTTGTGACGTTTGCTGTTGCCGTTCTGTGGCAGGGCGACAGGAGGGTCACCTGTCAGCCTCTGCCTTCCCAGCAGGTTGTTCTGTGCCTTTGAGGTGCCTCTGTAGGTTCGTGCTGGTGTTTGTCAGTCACTTCTTGTGGTGGTCACGAGCTTGTTCCCCACCTCAGCCGGTATCCCGGGGAGCTCAGGCTGCAGCTGGTGTGTGTGACACCTGCCCAGTACATTCCTACCCCCATGACTCGTATTAAAATGTTGTTCCTCCTTTGTTCCCCCCATCCCCCCCACCCTCACTTTTTCATTTCAATTCTGAACCTCTGTTTCTTTTCTCTTCTGTTCTTCTCTTTTTCCGTAGCTTCTTCTTTATGTAACCGTCACCTTGCCAAAGCCCCCGCACCCCCTCTCCCAGTGGACCGTAGGGCACTGGAAGAGCTGTGGATCCGGGCACCCCTGCCAGGAGAAGAGCCATCTCATTCCTCCATCACGTCTGCCCTCCTCTCCTTCCCCCTTTGTTCCCACGCGTGCGTCTGAGGGTGTGCTGTGCTGTGTGTCTGTGCGGGATCCGCCCGCTCCCGGCACGGCTCCGACACATCCGGGCTCCCAGCACTGCCAGAGGGAACGGCTGCCGGAGGGAGCTCGCCCACACTGTGACTCCTTGCTCTGGGTTAGTTGGACTTTTTTGCCTCCCTCCCCGTTTTCTTTGGCCATAACATGCACACGCTGCTGGTGGCACATAGAAGGACGTACCAGGGGTGAGTGTGCGTAGCTGGAGGATTTCATTTCTGCCTCGAGCCTGGCTGCTTTGGACACCACAGCTTCATCTCAAGGGCGTCCTGTGCTCCTCTGGCATGGCTGGAAATCCCTCCGTAGACCTGGTGATGTTCTCAGTGTGTCGCTGGGTGAAGGTGGATGTCGCATCCTGTGGCACTGGTGGAGCCTGTCCGGGACAGCAAGGCCTTATTTTCTGGCTGTGCCTCGCTATGGGCAGAGCAGGATTCTGGTTTTGTACAGCTGAGCTGCACTGGCTCGTGCTTAGATCGAGGGCTTCATTTTGTTTTCATGAAGCCTAATTAGTGATTATTTTTTTAACAATCCTGAATGTGGGCAAGTTGTTAAAATTTCTGCCTTGTTTACTTTGGAAGTGAACTCAATCGAAAAGCTTGAGAAGTGCCAAAGGATTGCTTGAAGGTAAAAACAAAGCCTGTAAATGTGTGTAGTGACCTCCAGCTGGTTTGGGATGCAAGGAAGGAGGCAGCTAGAGCCTCTTGGGGTGGTGTTTTGCGTAGAGTGATGCACTTTTATTTTTAACCGAATACTAGTGACCTATTCTTTGCATCTGGGAACCTTAATGAAGGAATTCCCTTCCTCTAACCTGCCGAGGTAAAGCTACCCTGAGCTGGTCTAGGTTTGGCCTCTGGCCATCAGTGTGTGACCTGCCAGCTGCTGAGGGGCTCTGCTGAAATTGGCTGGGGTTTTTTCTGAAGCACAGTATTTTACAGCACTCTTCAGTGACAAGGATCTGCTTCCTCCAGACAGGTGGAAGGAAAACTGCTTGTCCTGGAAACCTTTGCAACCAAAGAAGTGACTTTATAGATGCACTGAGTAAGGTTCTTGAGTGTTGGCCTCTCATGTGCTGTACCCTGGTGTGTGCTCCACCTTGCCCAGCCTGAAGGGCTGTGACTCTTTGCACACGTGTAGCTTGGGACAGCATTTGCAGTGATACCAAAACCAGAGCCTGCCCCGCTCTGGAGGCTGCAGGGGGCCTCAAGTGGTACCCAGTGCCTCCCACCAGATGGCCTGCTCTGAAACCTGTTCCATTCAGCCTTCCAAGCACAAAGCAGGGTTGAGGCCATTGCTGGATTAAATTTGGCTGTGTCTTTCCCTCTCTTGCTCTGCAGAACTCTGTGGGTGTTTATCTTAACTGGGAACCCCCACTTGCAGGATGAGATCCCTGTGTGCTCCACCCATCCCTACCAAAAAGGCATAGCTTGAGCTGCACATTTGCAGAAAAAAACAGTGAGTAACCATGCAGCCTGAAAACAGGGATTAACCATGCAGCTCAGGGCATGCTGGTGCTTGGGCCCCCCTGTGCCTCACGCAGGCCAGTGTCCCCCTGGCCCGGGGCTCTCTGCACACAAGGTGGTCACTATTGACTGAGAAGATGCCTTTCCCATTAAATGCCCAGTTTAGCCTGTCTTTTCTTCCAGTGCTGGCACCTGTGCCAGTCTGCAGTGCCAGTGAGCACTGCTGGAGGCCCAAGGGCCTTGCTGTGGGCTGTGCAGCCATGGTAGCCTGCAGCTGGCCCAGGTACCCTGCCCAGCTACTTGCCCAGTAGCCACCCCTGCAGGCTTCTGTGAGACCCTGCTTCGGGGAGGGAATCCTCTCCTTACCTTCCCCTCAGTCCTCGCACTTTTTTGTTGTTGTTGTTGTTACTTCTAAGCTCCAAATGGAATTATTTTAAAAGCTTGATATAAAGAGAAGCAGCTGGGCACAGCCCAAATGCCAGTGCTCACGCGGCCTGCCTTTATTTTGCAGCTCTGTAGAGTTTTGCTGTGCTGGTGCCTTGAGTCCTGCTTGCAGCTCCGGACCTCGTGTCTGCCGAAGGACACAGCGGAGCTAGAGAAGGGCACTGATGGGAGAGGGGCTGGAGCAGCAGCGTGCCAGGTGAGGTGGCTCCGCTTGGAGAGGGAAAGGCAGCGCTGAGGGAGGATGCAGCCCTGCTGCGAGCAGGAGGTGGCAGCACATGACCTCTAGAGGTCCCCTGCAGCCCAGATTTCTTTGGGACTGTTAGAAAGCTCGGAGGCGGTGCGTGCCGAGCTGCCGATCACCAAATCCTCACAACTGGACTCCGCGGGCACCTAGCTAAGGAAACGGGCTCAAAACATGGAGTAGCTTTCTTACGGAGCACGTACTAAACTTCCGGGGTTTGCTGCTCTAGGCTGTTGAGGTGTCAGCAGGAGGTTTTGGGGTTGGTGTGGGGCTTTTTCAAAGGCAAGTTCAGGGAGAGCAGGTCCATAAGGAAAGCAGTCACAGTGCGTTGGTGGTGGATGCAGGGCGGAGGGAGGGCAGCAGAAGGCACGGACGCTGCCGGCGGCGGCTGTGGAACGAGGGGCGGAGCTGCCGGAGGCTGGGGGGGCTTTCCCACAGCCCAGGGCTGGCACAAGGGATGGCGACGTGACCTTCAGCCGCTTCCTGCATGGCTGCAGCTCCTGGGGAAGAGGTGTCAGCGTGGGGAGAGGATGGCGCAGGGAGGTTATTTGTCACCGGGGGTCCCCCAGCAGCGCTGGGAAAGCCACTTCATCCACTCCCAGTTGAAAAGTTGTGCTTAGGGGCTAACGCTTATATGGGTGCTGCAGGGGATCCATGCTCCCATGTCTGGAGAGCAAATCCTTCGGGGGCTCAGGGAAGCCGGGTGCAGCAGGGAGCTGCACAGTGTGTGAGGGTGAGCTGGGATTGCAGCTAGAGGCTTGGGAACAAGCAGCAGTGCCCTGCCAGGGTGTGGCTGCTGTGCCCTGGGGAGCTCCCTGGGCTTGGGGCACTGAGCAAACGCTTGGGTTTGTGAATGCAGTGTTTTATCCCAGTGCTCCTGAGGGAGATGTTGGGCTCCTGGCCTGCACTGCTCTGGGCCACACTGGAGCACAGACCCTGTGCTGGCATCTTGGGCAGGTCTGTGACGTGAAGCACTGGGGTGCTCTGAAGTTTGCGGGAAGGTCACATGAATGTGAGGAGTCAAGGGCGTCAGGGAATGTTTTCCTGTGGGAAACAAGGAGCCCTGGCAGTGCTCCAGCATGGCCCTGTGTCACAGAAGTCAGCCTGCTGCTGAAGGTGATGGGGGCCATGCAGGGTGGGGCTGGAGGGGGCAGCTGCTGCACTGGCTCCAGGGAAGAGCAAAAACAAGGGGATGTTGTCCGGTGCCACAGCCAGAGGTGCTCACAAGCGTCCAGGGCCTATGCCAGGGCAGCCGGACCAGGGACAGGCTTTGTGCCCGAGCCTTGTTGTGTTGGAGTTGCCTGGCACAAGGGGATTGGGGTGGGTTTGTGCACAGCACCAAGGAAGTAAAAACGTGCCTGTCTCTTTCTGCAGCCCAGCGGGGCTGGGGCAATGCCTGTGTTGGGGACTGTGAGCAGCCAGGGACACAGTCCTGCCTGCACAGGTGTTTGCTTGCCAGGGCTCACCAAGTTGGCTCCAGGCAGCACGACCAGGCCAGGAAGGGTTCTGGGCAGTTCTGGGAGAGCCACAGTGATGCTGTTAATAGGGTGCATTTTGGAAGACAGAGCTCTCCTGCCAAGGCTGGCACGAGCCTGTGCCCAGAGCAGGGCAGTGACAAGGAACAGTTGCCTTCCCAGAGCAATGCATAGCTGTGGCTGCAGCACACCCGGGACAGCAAACTGCCCCAGCAGCACCCAAATCCCTCCTGAGGCCCAGCTCCCCTCCCTGCTGCTCCAGCCAGGGCCCTGCCAGCTGGCACAGGCTCCCTGCTCCCATCCTCGTGCCAGCTCCTCTTTGTGTGCATCTCTGAGTGCCTGTGTGCTGTGCTGCGAGCAGGGAAGCAGGAATGTGCCCTTAAACCTGGGAGGGAAGGCCCAAGGAGCGTGGGGAGGGGGAGAAGGCAGTGTAATACGGAAGCAGTGAGCCCCAGCAATGGGGTATCCTGCAGTGACAGGGTGCTTTGCTAGTGACACCTTGAGCCTGCTCAGCAGCCTGGTTTTGGAAAACTCAGCCATGGGATGAGAAGGTCAGGGACTGAAAATACCCTAAGGACGGCAGGAAGGGAAGGAAGGGAAGGAAGACACACACCCTGCTGAGAAATGTGGTCTTGAGGGGGATTTTTTGAGCCATGGCAGAACACAAGAGAAGGCTGTTGTGGTGGACTGCTGCAGTAAGATGGCACCTTGGAAGGCAGGGAGGGAGCAGGAGGGGCTCCAGGACAGGGGCCATGGAGCAGTGTCCCAGCAGGCACTGAGCCCAGAAGGGCAGCAGCCTGGAGTGAGGAGCACCAGAGCCAGGGCTAAAGCTGCAGCTGCTGGACAGGCAACGAGTTCGTGCTGGGCGACTCCCCGGGCTGCCCAGCGCCTCCCCTGTCACCTTTCCAGGGGTCAGGCACAGAGCAGCTCCCTGGCTGCCCCTGGGTAAGCCCAGCCAGGTCTTGGGTGAAAAGCACAACACCAGACCGGGAATCCAGGACAACTTTCTTTATTGCTACCAGAAGGCTTTCATCAGTACAATGGCTCTGGATACGATACCTTCCTCAGGGCTGTGGAGAGAGCTTACAGTGGGGACAGGGTGTTCTGAGAACAGGGTGTCACATGGAGGAGGCGCGGTAAAGGTCAGACTCTTGGTTAGAAGTTACATGAACACAAAACTCGAGGGTCAGGGTGTTTTGTTTTGGTTCTGGGGCTGATAACGACACGCGTTCCAAACCTCAGCAGCCACCCCAGCACCTCGCCCAGCAGTGCTGGGAAACGTGCAGGGAGAACTGGGCTCTGCACAAGTAACGGGTTACATCTGATGGAGAACCAAGCCTTGGTGAGAATCCACACCGAGTGCAACACAGCAAGAAAAAATGGTTTCAGTTCTGGTGACACAAAACCCACTAACTGCTTTCTGTGTTGGGAAAGGCAAACTGGTGTAACTGGGAGAAGTCTCTGTGCAAGGCACAGAGCACCCTCACGCTCCTGTGGGAATTACTGAAGTGTGGAGGAGCTTGCAAGCATCCATTTGGGGTTTTTTTCCTGCCTAATCTTTTGTTTAAATCCAGTTTTTCAATATTATCACATTTAAACACCCAACTATTAACAAAAGAGGTTTTCTGTTTAGAAGGGTAAAAGAAAGCTGTGGTGGAGGTGGGGCAGGACAGAACGTCATGCACAAGACTGGCTGAGAACTAAAAGAGGAGCAGGCAGAAGGGGAGCAAGGAGCAGGTGGGAATGGGATCAGTTGGCTGGGAAACCTGGAACAGCTCCACAGGGCTGGTGTGAGCTCTCGGATGTGGAGAATGGGTTACAACACACAGGAGCAGAAAAACAGTGGAACCGACAACACTAAAAAGGAACAGGTTTTTGCTACTTTTTTTGTTTGGTTTTTGGGTCTTTTTTTAGATTTTTATACTTTTTTGTGTTTTTAAGTGCTTAAATAGTGGAACTATAATTAGCCGCACAAGAAATAAAATTCAAAAAAGGGTTGGGATATTTTTTTTCCCCTGGTTTTCTTTTGGCTCCCTTCAGTTCAGCCTGACGAGGTACGGCCCCTCCTCGCCCCGCCCCGCCCCGCCGCGGGCTGCCAGGTCCCGCGGCGGCGCTCGCAGCTACATGACAGACCCCGGCTGCAGCGGCGGGCAGGGGGACACGCTGCCCTCCTGCCGCGAGACGTCGGCGCCGCAGACGGAGCCCACGTTCTCCAGGGCCACTGCCTCCGGGGCCAGGTCTTCGTTGTAGAGGCGCTTGATGCCATCGTAGAAGTCGTCCACTTCCATCTCCTCCACCTTGCGCTTGGCGGAGCCTGGCTTGCAGCCGCTGGCGGGGGCGGGCAGGCGCGGGTAGAGCGCGGCTGTAGCTGTGACGGGCGCTTCTGGCCGGCCGTTGTCCTTGGAGAAACCCGGCCCTGGGACAGAGGAGGGCTGGCGGTGGAACGCTCCTCTGTTACAGGTCACCAGGGTCTGCTGGAGGGGACTGTAGACATATACAGAGTTGGGCAGCAGAGAAGGCTGCAGAGTGGAAAGGTGATGTGCCGCCAGCTCCCGGCAGTGGATCAGCTGCGAGCTGTCCATCTGGAGTGGGAAGACAAGCAAAGGTACCACTGTTTTGGGATCACTGTTTTGGCAGGGTGAGGAGGGGGCACGGGCTCCCAGCATCCTGGCCACCTGTGTGCCTCACTTGCCAACAATGCACAAAGGACCCCTTCCACGGTGACTTCCTAAGATACACCCCCTGCTCCTTCCTGCACCTTATGGGAATCATAGGGGGAAGGAGGCAGAACTTGGAGGTTAAAGGGTTTCACTGCCTGTTTTTAGCAGCTGGAGTGTGTTCCCAGAGTAGCTGCAAGGTTCCCTGTCTGCTGTGAATGAACAGAAGAGCCACTAACAAGGTGAATTTTTCCCTGGTGTGTTTCCTCCCTGGTGCAGCAAGAGCCTGTGTACCCCAGGGCACACAGCTCCTCGACCTGTCACCCGGTGGAGGTGGTCAGGACCGAGACCTGGCAGCACTGTCCCTGCAGCTGTCCCTCCAGGCTGAGGCCCAGCCACCCCCACCCAGCAGGCAGCCATCGGCAGCAAGGAATCGCCAAGGCCCGGCTGGCCTGGAGCACCAGAGAACCGAGCAGGACGTGGCCCCAGCCCCTCCCCACCCCGCCTCCCGTGCAGTGCCCTCCTCACCTGTGCCTTCTGGAGCAGCTCGATGATGAGAGCCAGCCAGTCGGGGAGCAGCTTCTCCAGCTCCAGGCTGACGATGGCCAGCGCCAGCATGGAGCCCTTGAACTGCAGCAGCTGGAAACAGGCCATGCAGTGCAGCAGCTGCTTGGTGAGCGCCGCCACGTGCTGCGAGGGGCTCGGCGTGGGCAGCAGGGCCAGGAGCTGCGGCCTGCTGGACACGGCCACGGCGTGGAACTGCAGGGGACAAGCACAGGGGGCAGCTGGCGGCGCCGGCCAGGCCACGGCGCGCCTTGGGAACAGCTGGGACACACAGGGATCCACACAGGGATCCTCCGGCCCAACCCTGCAGGCAACTTCCGCCCCATGGGGAAAAACCCGTCGTGCTGAACCCACCAAAGCTTGGTGCAGCCTCTCTGGTGGGACCTGCTTGGGCTCTAGGGCTCTGCAGAAGGCCTTCCCATCCACCCTTCTCTCTCCAGCGCACATGTGGCATTCAGGGCTCCTAGACAAACTCCTCTGGCACGGAGTGAGGATAGAATTCCACAGAGAAGCACAGGACACCTCCCTTGATCCCCTCATGCGTGGATCTGGCTCTTGGCAGTGCAGGTCTGCAGCAGGCATGGAGCCCTTGGGGCTTTCTCCATGGCTGCATTCCTTGTTTCCCTGCTGCCTGCTGTTTAGCTTTGAGGAAAACCATTGGCAGTGAACAGTTAGGGGCACAGTTTCCAGGAGCTGTGAAACTATGGCTGAACACACCCCAGACCAGGCCAAAAGGTCAGATGGCAGGCCCATGTTTTGGATATTGCACTTCAAGGGTGACAGGTCTCCTCTGGAATTCTTTGGCTAGGCATTTTCTTTCAGAAACTACAAGTACAGAGGAATTACAAATATATCCCAAGGTCTTTGTTCCCCTACAGGTAGAATTTTTGTCTAGGTGGTTCTCAACACATTATTTGCACTAACAGACACCAGAAAGAACATCAGTAGCCCTTTACTTACAATATGAAGGAAATCCAGTGGTGTTGCCATGTGAAGATCCCAGTTCAGTTTATCCAGGATGATCTTCTCCATTCTGCGAATCTCAGCTGGAGAACAACCACAAAAGCTATCCCGAGCCAACACTTTCAGTACTGGAATCCTCTGCAAAAGCCAAGGCAAAAAAAAAAGAAAGGAGTGAACCAATCATCAGAGAAATCACACCAAATGCTTTGTTCCTGTCCTGGCAAGTGGCAGCCACCAGGAGCACACAAAGGTAGGGCTGGGAGGGCACAGAGGCCGACAGTGCCACGGCAGGAAGAACATTTACCTCATCTTCCTCAATGGTCTTTGCAGCGAGGAAGAAGCAGCTGATTGCAATACAGTTCAGGTACTTCGGACGGGCCTGTGGGACAGAGAGCAGAGAGAGCTCTGTGTCAGTGTGGTGCAGCAGTGATGCCCTGGTCCTTCTGCTGGGGCATCCCAAGCCCCAGGGTCTCCTCCTGGATGTGCAGGCTGACCTCTGACTACACCCTGCCAGTGGCAAGCTGTGCCAAGCACAAATCCCTGCTCCGTGACGTCAGGCAGGGCAGGCATCTGCCAGCCCCGTGATTGGAGTGGGCAGCACTGGACTGGAAAGAGCTCGGGTTCAGGCACTGCAGCAGAACTGGCAAAGAGGGAATCCTGAGGGGAGCCCGTCCCCTCATAGAAAAGCCAGCTCACCTGCTGCAGCAGAGCTCTGCTCCAAGTGCTGCTGCAGGTCAGGCACGGAACGGGAAAGGAAATGGGAATTGGAAAACAGTCATTGCCTGGGGAAGTGTAATTCAGCAAAACTTTTAAAAAACCCTCGTGAAATTACCACTTGTAATTTCATGCTACAGTTCCCAAAACTGGGATTAGTGAGGGAGAGCTGGCCCCTTCCACAAGGAGATGTTTTTTAGGCAAGGTAAGAGGAATTTGGAGCGGAAAGGGGGATTTTTTGTGTGCTCTGTACATGTGACCACCTTGACAAGGGGCTTCACTCCCACTGGCAGTGTAACAACCCCTGGCCATGGCCACCTCCTCCAGAGTGGCTGGGGCTGGAAAGGCAGAGGCTGTTCCTTATCCCTGGCACAGCTGCAGAGCCGTGAGCAGCTCCTGGCAGCTGGGCTCCCCTGCCTCTGGCCAGAGATGCTGAAGGCAAAGGGAAGTGAAAATCCTGTGCTCACAACCTGCACTTGTGCATGCAGGTGTCCAAGGGAAGGAATTCCCTGAGGGCAGGACTGGGCCTGGGCCTGGGCCCTGCCCTGAGGGTGCTGTGCAGTGAGATACACCAACACTGCTGGCAATGGGTAACAGCCAGTCCCAGCAATCCCCAGGTCTGCTCCTGGGGAAGGGACTGGTGGTGTTCAGAATAAAATCCCACTGAGAAGCCACTGGTGAAAAAACAGGAGTTCAGCTGCATTGGAGGAATGAGCTTTGTGGGAGAGGAAAACTGGGGAGGGAGCACAATGGCCCAGTGCTCACCCAGGCAAAGCCCCTTTCCCCTTCCTGCTCACTGCCCAAAGCACACACTGGGCTCTGGGCTCACAGGCCCACGCTTTCAGACAGACTCCTTGGCTGCTCCAACTTGCTGAAAGAAAACCTACACTTGAGGGCATGGGCTCCTGAGGGATCTAAACCTTTGCCATCTCAGCATTTCAGTAAATCAGCTACTTTGGATTCTGAAAAATAATAACTTCCATGGCTTGCATGAAAACATGTTCAATATTTATTAATATTTAAGGGGTAAGTTAATGAATGATGTCACTTGTGTTCTACCAAAGTGTCTCACACGGGAAGGCAAGGGCACAGCCTTGGAATGCATCCTGCAGCTGCCATGTCCAAAGGGATATTGCTCACCCAACACAGTGGTAGTGTGGGGTGAGACACGTGCAGATGAGACCACAGATTGCTGAGCGCAGAATGTAACTGAGCAAACATGGTAAGAGATAAACTTCCAAAGCCTGCCTTCGCAGCTCCAGGCTGGGGATTCCACATGGGAGCACAGTGTGTTTGGTCACTTGGCAGGTGCAAAGCACAGCCCAGCTAAGGGGCAGCAGGTCCCACTTGCAGGGAGCCCAAATGTTTTTCCCCCTTTTTTATGCAGTTCAGCCTGAAACCCAAAGGGGCTCATCCATTCCGGTGGGGTTCAGCACAGCAGGAGGGTACAGCTGTCACATGGACAGCCTGCACCTGTGTTTGCTTCCCTTTTTCCTTCCCACCTCTCAGACACGAGTCTGAGTCCATTGGGCTGCAGAGCAGCTTGGTAAGGAACTACTCCCCCAAAAGCTGCTGTCTGTATTTCAACCTTCTTCACCCATTTTTTCCCCATTTCCCTGCACCAGCCCCCTTGCCAGGCTCAAACCTCTCCTCAGTTTTTTTTCCAGCTGGTTTCCTGCCAGCAGGTGCCCCAGCATTTCGGGGTGGCACAAATGGAGGAATGCAGCTGTGGAGGTGAGCAGGGCGCATCCCTGGGGCTGCTGGGCCCTGCCCTTGCCTTCCCGAGTCAGTGCAGGCTGAGGCAGGGGCTGCTCTCTGGGTGCCCAAACCCGCCCAGCCCAGGCTCCGGAGCAGAGCAGGTGCTGCCCACCCACGGGTGAGCAGGGCAGGGCCAGGGCAGGAAGCGCTGCCCGCACTGCTTGGGCTGCACACACCAGCAACCTGTTCCCCTCTGGGGAGCTGCAAATATTTACCTTTACTGCTGCTAAAAACCTGTCCAAGAGGCTGATGGCCAGGGCGAGCGTTTCTGGGTAAAGGTGAAACTGGTACTTGAGCTTGGCCAGCCACTGGATGACCTCATCCCTCTGCCTTGGAGAAATGGCTACATCCTGGGGGAGAGAAAGACAGACTGTTCTTACACAGGGGCTGAGAGAGTCCCAAAGGCTTTACCTCTGCAGGAGTCACTCAGCACAGGAACAAAGCCTCCTTTGGAAAGGGGGAGCCTGCAGCCAGCCCCAGTCGCCACTTTGTCCCTGCAGTTGCTTATCCCATCCCAAAAACCTGCCCTGGAAAAGACAATTCTCCTTACAGCAATCCCAAACCTCACTGCAGTGTCACTGTATGCAGGGGAAAAGAGGATGGATGACTTGTAGTTTGCAAGCACTGTCAGGCCCAGCTCCAGCGTAGCTCCCAGAAATTTATTATTTATTAATATTTTTTATTATTTTTTTTAACCTCCTCTGAACCATGTAGATGCACAGAAATTGCCAGCTGGAACAAAACTCCCCTTGCCAACAGCAGATTGGAGTGACTGTTGGGGTTTTGTGGGGAAAGGTTTATTTTTTTCTCGAAATTATGGGGATTTTTTAGCTCAGTACCTGTGAAAATAAAGCACATTGCAAACAGCTGACACAAGGCTCTCAGTGGCTCAGTTTAGTGGGAACAGGAGGCAGCAGCTCCAGCTTTGCCTGCAGTTTGGGGTCGGTGTTTGGTTTGGGTGTTTGGCCCGTGGCTCCCCCATCGATCGGTATGGACAACAGCTAAATTTCCACCACACACACAGCTCAGTCACTGACACAAAATCCTTCACCGTGACCCAGTTCAGAAATACCTCCAGCTTTCCCAGAGCCTTTCACAGCAAGCAAGGAACCGTCTGGTCTCGCTCCAACAGGGATTATTGGGGATGATCAGCACGGATGTGTCCAGAAGCATGAAAAGCTGTAACTGCCCCCAGTAACACCAGGAGGGCAGAGCAGCAGGACTTTAGAATAAAACCACCCCAATACTGACACAAAAGAAATACTTCATGCTACGCCTACCACTGAAACCCCTTGCACAGACGGTGCAGTGCCCGTGTTGTGCCCTGAGCCCCAGCAGTGCCCCGGTGTCACCAGCACTGGCTGCTGCTCCAGGTGGGCCTCTGCTCTCCCTGCTGCTCAGCTACAGCCTGGCTCTGGAATGAGCAGTACCTGCTATCTTTCCAAGAAACACTGGTTCTTTCGAAAATCGTGGGTGCAGTTCCAGGGTGAGATGTGAGCTCCCCTGGGGGCAGGAGGGCCCAGGAGCACAAAGAACACACCACACACCAGGAGAGGTTACTGACTGCTCTGCTCAAGGTGTTCCCGAGGGAGGGCAGGGACCTGGGCTGTACCTGGTCGAGGCTGAATGCTCGAGGAGGGGGTGGAAATGGCACAATGGTGTTCCTGCTGGGGAGGGAGGGCTCTGCCTCAGCAGCATGGGGGGGTTTCAACACCACCACCCCCCCAGCCCTTCTGTCCCTGGCAAATCCCATTCCTGCTTGATCCCAGTGGTGTCTGTCCTGGCTGGGCGTCGTTTCCCTGTGCCTGCCAAGGCTAAAGGTGAAGTCTTCTCCTAAAAACAGCGCAGCTGGGAAGGAAAAGACTCTCTCTGTGCTGCCTCTCTGCCCCACCCTCCTGAGAGCTGGCCTTGGATCTTGCCGCCCTTCACACTCAGGGTGGGCGTTCCCAGCAGGGCCCTCCTTGCCCTGTGAAGGGAAAAGTGTTAGAAGTGTTTGCCCCAAAGCCACAGCGTAGCCGTGATGGGAATTTAAACCAGCCCCAGCCCCACAGTGCCTGTGGGAGGAAGGAGCAACTGCAGAGCACCCTCAGCTCAGTGCATGTCCAGCACAGGGAAGGCTCCAAAATTCAACCGGCTCCTTCAGAACTACCTGGGGAAGCAAAGGAAAGGAGGGGAGTCTCCAGCTCTTTTTGGCACCTGACAAAAAGGGTGTCTACTCCAGACCCT
>VYXF01001968.1:55623-71195 GCA_013397295.1 Polioptila caerulea
TCCTGGCTGGGCGCCGTTTCCCTGTGCCTGCCAAGGCTAAAGGTGAAGTCTTCTCCTAAAAACAGCGCAGCTGGGAAGGAAAAGACTCTCTCTGTGCTGCCTCTCTGCCCCACCCTCCTGAGAGCTGGCCTTGGATCTTGCCGCCCTTCACACTCAGGGTGGGCGTTCCCAGCAGGGCCCTCCTTGCCCTGTGAAGGGAAAAGTGTTAGAAGTGTTTGCCCCAAAGCCACAGCGTAGCCGTGATGGGAATTTAAACCAGCCCCAGCCCCACAGTGCCTGTGGGAGGAAGGAGCAACTGCAGAGCACCCTCAGCTCAGTGCATGTCCAGCACAGGGAAGGCTCCAAAATTCAACCGGCTCCTTCAGAACTACCTGGGGAAGCAAAGGAAAGGAGGGGAGTCTCCAGCTCTTTTTGGCACCTGACAAAAAGGGTGTCTACTCCAGACCCTATCTGCAAATAAAGGGACAGGAGGATGGGACAGAATCCCCTGACACAGACAGACAGGTGAGTTTAAACACCAGGGAAGGTTGTTACAGCCTGGTTCAGGAGACAGGCAGCAGAGTGAGACCTGGTCCCCCCATCCCCACAAACCCTGCTGCTGCTCCACACCAGGCAAGGAGCTTCCCACACAAACTCCAGGCTCTATATCCCTCCCTCTGAGAGGTGTCCCTGTGACACCCTCAGAACACAAATAACAAAATGCAGCACAGTAAAATTAATTAAGCAGTGAGGTCACTGATCCTTAGTTAATTGAAACTAAAAGCAAAACTGAGACACTCTAGGGGGTGAAAGTGAGAAAGTCCCTCTGGGTGAGAAGCGAAGGTTCCTCCCTGGGGCAGAGGTACTTTCTGCAGGACACCCCTGCTCCAGGCAGGAGAACCAGGGCCCAAGATGTGGCTGCTCCGGAGGGCAAGCACAGAGCAAATCATCTCTAGGGATGCTGATCTCTCTCATACCTTGAGACTTGTGGAATACGTAGGCTAAAATAAATATTATTTGTGGACTCAAACTGTTTCAAGGCTGCCTAATCGAGAGGAAACACCTCAGCTGATAATCATGTCCTTAATGTCTCCTGTCCCAGACAGGTGTCCTGCTCCTTCCCCATATCTGTTGCTGCCTGGTCCCTGTGGGCTCCTGGGCAGTGGGCAGGTGACTTTTATTAGGACTGGAAATAAACTGAGCTCTCCAGATTCCTCAAGAGGTACAGAGAACAGGTGGGGAGACAGAGTGAGCCAGAACAGGAAACAAAGGAGGCCTGACACAAGTGACACTCTCTTTCTATAAAAACAAATCCAAAAATCTTCACTCACGCCCCTCCCAGCCACAAAGTTACTCGGGAACATGCAAAAATCAACCTCTGACCAGTCTTTACAGCTCTATTTCTCAAGCTTTAATCCCAAGAAAACTCCCAAATGTCACCTGCATCTCATATAACCTGGGAAAGGGGGCAAGGGCAACCAGAAGGGAAAGAAATCCAAATGCATTCAGAAGCAGGAGTAGGTTCCAGACTCAGCCCGCTGTTTTTTCAGGCTGAAAAGCCTTTGTGAGATCTGGCTTTGGTATGTTGCACATACCCAGAACACTGGCCTGCATTTAAAGGAGGGAATAGGAATTTTTAGACAAGAAGTACAAACAAAACAGAAGAATCAGGTACATTAAATCGCCAGGAATGAAGTCACCAGGGGATTCTGCACCCCATCCTAAAAATGGAAAGTCTTCCTGCTTCTGTAACTATGGGTTTCTTTCTTCCTGTCAGAGACCTCAACTGACACATATTTAGAAACTGAGTTTGTTCCGGTTTTAAATACCGGAACCAAAAATGTCTCCCGAGGAGTCAAAACAGAAGGTTTACTCCCCAAAAATACCTCCCTAGTGTCTCCAGTCAGACCAGTGGATTTCTGCAGACGCACTCAAGGTTTTGTCACTGGCAAAGCAGGTGAGTCCATGAAACCTCTGTGCAGCTGGCCCACCCTTGGAGCAGGGAACGGAAAGTTCCACGCGCTTCGGGGTGCCAGAGCTGATCCACAGAAGGATGCAGATTTCCCAACTGCCAAGGGCAATAAACAACAGTGTCGTGCAAGGGAGGTTTCAGGCTGCTGCAGCTGCTTTCAGAAGGCAGCAGTGGATGTTAGGGAATCTGACCTTCTCCCAGGTATTACAGAAAACAGGGTAACTCACATGGCATGTCCATGCCTGCACCGTGGCCAGAGTGAATGCTGGGGGAACACGGGACAATTGGACAAGTTGGGTGTCAAGAACTGCAGGCAGAGAGGGAAATCAAGGTGTGATTACAGACAGCAGTGTTCTCAGCTGCTCTGTGGCTGCCCAGGTCTGGGTTTCCCCGAGCAGGCAGCTGTGTTTATGCCCTGCTCTCCCTCTGACCTTCCTGCATCTCGCACTCACACACACACAGCTTCCACTCCCACTGAGCGATCCCTCACTGCTGGAAAACATTCAGTAGCACAGCACTGATAACGTCCATGTCTGAGCTGCCATGCAGGGAAACAGAACGAAAAAGGTTACACCAAGACAAGAGTTTGGGGGGTGGAAATTCCAGGAGCAAGGACAAGCACAGAGGAGGGATTGCTGGGAAGTCTGCCTGAGGCAGGCAGTGGTTTCTGAGCCAGCAGAACCAACTCCACCAAGGCAGAAAGGCAAGTGCCTCATCCCTGTGAAATCTTCCCCCATGAATCTGGTTTGGTTACACTGAGTCCCTACCCTATCTTGTTATCCCGTAATCTTATCTCCCTACATTGTAATCACCCCAGAGTACAGCCAGCAGGGAATGACAGGCTGGTTTACCATAAACCAGAGTCTGAAGCTGTATGTGCCTCAAGACAGCCACAGCTACAACACACTCCACACCTCTGACAACCAGATCACTCCTTTGGAAACCAAAATGTGGATTAACTAGACTAATACTGAGGCTCTTCAAAATACATTTGCTCCTGCCCAGCAGCAGCAGCTTCTTGTTTGCCAGAGAAAACAAACACAACAGGGATTAGCTCTGATGGCAGCTGACTTACCTGTGTGAATGTTTCATGTGGTGCAACAACAGCACGCCTGGATCTGGGCCCTCAGCGTGGCTATTTCAGCCCAACCCAGCAACAAAGGGCCAGGAATTCTGTGCCAACGTCCTCACGTTTCACGTTTTGTTTCAGACAGAGTGCACAGGTGTTTGTGAGTGCTCAGATGGGACAGAGCCTCCTCCCAAAGGGGCACAAATTCACGCTGGGCTGGGTCCAACTCCCACAGCGCAAGAAGGGGCTTGGACTACAGAGCCCCCGTGGGCTCTTACACCCTGAATTTTCCTCCAGTGCTGTGAGAACATTCCTCAGTGGAACAGGCCAGTGCCTGGCTCTGCTTCCCCTGACAAGAGCTTGCACCCTGCCCCATAAACAGACCTGCTGGAGTCAGTGGGGTTCCTCCTGGGGCAGGCATCAGAGCAATGCTGTCGTTAGTGAATTACGCCAAGAAAACCAAGCTGCTTTTAAGAACTGTTGCAGAGCTGGTGCCCAGCAGAAACAGGCGCTAAGAATCCACACAGTTTGTAAAATTAATTTAATCAGGACAATGTACGTATGTATGTCCCAAGGCCAGCAGAGATCTGACCCCGTGTGCTGTGCTGTGTGCTCTGCGCCCCTGGGCAGGGGGGTCCATCCACTACAGAGGGAATCGCTCCCTTCAGAGGCTCATTCCCCAGGTGTCAGGAAAGGTCAGTGCTCCTGAACACCTCCAGCTGCTCCCACACCAACCCCCCCCAGGACAGCCTCCTGCCTCTGCTGGGATGGATGATGTGAAGGACAGACATTACCTGATTGGGCTGAATTTTCGGCACATGTGCTTTCCACATTTGAGCTTCCCTAGAGATTGCCATCTCCAGAAGGAGAGACAACCTCTGGCTCTCCAGGGGTCCTGAAAACTTCATGGTAACCCTTGGATCCACCTGCCACCCCGCTGGATACAGCTACCTGCAAAACCAAAGAGAGCTTGGTGAAACACTGGGCTGTGCCTGTCCAGGCAAGAGGCAGTGCAGGGGACACCAGAGCTGCAGGAAATGGAACTGTTCCCCCAGCCCTGGCACAGCCTCGCTCGGCAGCAACAGCCTGCCACAAAACCTGTCCATTGCAAATGGAAAACAAAGCAGAGACAAGGTTCTCTTATTTCTCTGAAGACAACAGATTCCACCACCTGCTCTCAAGTGGAGAAGATGATGTGATGGAAAAGGTTATTAAGGTAGTTCTGAGACTGCCTACCAGGACTGTGGCTGCAGATTTCTGACAGATTTTGACAGTGTTAAATGACTTGGGCGAAACAGTGAAATGGTAAATGAAGGGTAAATCCACGGGAAGGTTACTGAAACTTCAGACTGTTTTCATGAGGTCTTGTGCAATCCCCTCAAGGTGGATTTTGGCCAAACACTAACCAGGCATTTTTATGTGAATACAACAGTGCAGGCTGTATTTACAGGAAATAAGCAAGGTGCTGACTCTGAGAAAATAAACAGAATTCACAGGGAAAACAATCTGTTATTATAAATAACAACAAAAGCAGCTCTGAGCAAATGAAGATTCAAGGTGCTTTCCCAGAGCTAAAGGAAACCTTAAAGATCAAGACTGATAGACAACAAACATTATTCTTTATTCACACAACCTGCACCAGATATAAAACCACACTCCAATCCCACTTAAGAGCCCAGAAGGTTTTAAGTGTCAAATGAACGTCAGGGCCCTCTGTCCTGAACAGGAACCCCTTCTATATTAGACTTTTATAGACCAAATCCTGCTCCAAGAACAGGGGACAGCCTGTACTGGCCTGGCATATCCCTACACAAGGTGTCCAGACGTCACTGACCAGACAGAACTCCTTGGAACCAGGAGTCCTGAACAGGACCCCTAAGGCTCTGGGGGGTGTCTCCTCCTACCAGCCCCCAAATGGCCACTGTGGGCTGAAAAATCCCTCATAAAAGTTCCTCACTTGCCCAGAGGGAGACTCTGCCTGGGGAAGTGAAACTCCAGAACCTCCAACCACAGCCCATTTACGTGCATCTACCCGATTTTGCATTTCTTTTTTAAACCTGGGGCTGATCCTGGGGACACTCACTGCAAACGGGGCTGAAGGGGAAACATGGATGCAGAGTCACAGCCTCCCTCCGGGGCTCCATCAGCATCTCCCATCAGAGCCACAGTTTTCCCCGTGGCCAGACTGCTTCCCAAAGGCTGGATCCCTTGGCAGGGATCATGGCAAAGCTGTGCCCCAGCACTGCACCAGGTGGAATGTGGCAAGGGCAGGAGCAGCCCCGCGGCAGAGGCCGAGGCTGGGCCCAGCGCCGGGAGCCGGGGGACCGGGAGCAGCTCGCTCCACACTTGTCAGGAAAAAATCAGCAGCTATACTTAGCCCAACCATGTCTCCTGATATGAAATATTGATGGCCCTTCCTTGGTTTTGCAGGATAGAGAAGGTAATTAGCCAACCCCCAAATCACTGGAGACAACACAGGGAAACATTTCAGGCCCATTTCTCCTGTTGTGACTGATAAACATTCCCACCATGTTTGCAACACAAATGGGTTTCACAGGCCTCTGGAACCAGAGCAGAGCTTCTGGTTACCCCGACCCCCTCTGAGGTTGTCCCCGGGCTGTCAGTGAGGTCCCAGCAGAGAGCTCGGGCTGTCCCTGCAGCCCCGACACACCCAGGGCCTTGCAAAGGGGCATTTTTAGTGAGCACTGCTGCCAACAACGGCTCTGCAGTTGCCAAGGGCAAAAGAGCGGGGAAAATAACCTTTCCTTTGTGAACTAGGGACGTAATTCAATTGAGGGCTGAGGCACAATAACCTTTATAAGGGAAAAAAGAAGAGGAATGACGCGCTTGAAAGTTTCCCTTGGAGCAAGAGTGGCGCAGTTTTCCAGCACAGAGAGCACAGCCGGGAGACTGGCCAAGCACCCCGGGGCTGAATCCAGTTTGCATCTCCATTTACATAGCTCTCCATCAGATAAATGCGTGCCCTTGGTAAAAAACGCCAGCAGGATTGAGTGCAGCCTTCCCAGAACACAAGGGAGCAGGCTCTGGGAGGATGAGAACAGCAGAGCTAGCACAGCCTCTCAAAATCCAGCACAGGGATGGATGTCCGTGGACTCTGCTCCCTGCCCAGCTCAGGACAGTGACACACTGCAGAATCCTGTCGGAGTGGCAGCACCTCCCAACAGCAGCAGGGCCGGCAGGAGGCCTGAGCCTGCCCCCACACCAGACAGTGGCTCCAGCCAAAAGCTTCCCGTGTTTTTCTGCACCCCAGCCGGTCACCCACGGCTGGAGGAAGTGCCCAAGCTGGGACAGTCACCACGAACTAACTCACTCCAGCTTTCTGCTTCTTTCCCTCATTTAAAACTGAACTTTAGCTCCAGGGTGCTGGCTTTTTGGGTTTGGGTTTTTCCCCCCTGTGGTTACTTTGGGAGTTTTTCAGCCACTGTTCAAACAGCTCCTGAAGTTCCTAATCTTCACTGGAAGGTCAACTGGCTGCACTGAAACCTCTTAAAGAACAGCTGAGGAGTTAATAAAGGAGAAGTGAGCCCAGTCAAGGCACTGGCTTTGACACCTCCTGTGAGGAGCTGCACATCAGATCTTGCTCCAGAATTAGAGAGTCAAAACCTTGGTGTGATGTTTTCACTTGTGAGAGGGATCAAAAATCACCTCCTTATCCACAGTAAACACCCCAAGCTGGTCCATAAAATAAAGATCCCTCATCTCATAAAGACCTCTCTTTGGTCCAAGTTTAGAGCTACCCCGACTCAAAGAAATGCTTTTGTGTTTCCCTGGAGAGATTTTAGGCTGCCAAGTGCTGCAGGCTGCAGTTTCCAAAAGCAGTTTCTGCAGGAATTGGGGCAGACGACTCCCTGACCAAGTAACACTTCAGGGTTTGGGGGGTGCATTCGTGTGGGATGCAAAATAGAGGAGTGTTTTTATTTTTAGGATTTGCAATCACTTGCAGTGACTATAAAAAAGTGCCTCCTGCACACAGAAGATGCTGCTCCAGGAACATCCTATCCACTAGCAGGACAAGCTCCTAACACAACTCCTGATTTTCCTGCCCCCAGCTGCAATTTAACTGTCCTCATACAACTGAATTACAAACAGGATCACTGAAACAATTCAGGGCAGTAACAAAAACCTCTTTGGTTTTGACTGTGGCTTGTTTTCTGTTTGCTGTTGGGAGGGTGTTTGTTTGTTTGCTTTTTAAACACAGCTCACTTTGTAAACAATTAATGAGATTTCTAGGGCTAGAGCCAGCCCAAGCCCTACTATCTTTGTTTTGCACACCAATCCAGGTGAGTATTCTGAACAAGGGGGTAATTCCAGCCGAGCTGAAGCACCACACCAATTTCTGCAGACCTCGTATTTTCAGGGACCAGCAGCCAAATCTGTTTCAGCCTTAGCAAGCAATAATAAAATCTCACAGATGACCTGCAAACAGATTTTTCTGGGCAGTGGGGGGAAGGCGAAGCAGAAGGAAGAGAGGAGGAGACTGAATTCCTCGGAGCTCCAGCCAGCCATCTGTGATTTCAAAAGATCCAAGCCTACTGCTAGCAGAAATGTCTAACTGCGAGTTGTGATTAGAAATTTCAAAGCTGTGGCCGGGGGCTGGGATGGATGTTAATTCTGGTACCTGGGGCTTTCTCTCAGCTTTAACTCTTTCCTCACACCCTGGCAGTGAAGCAGTCTGGAACCCTGTGCTGGGCAGAGGGCAATGCCAAAGCACAGCCTGATGAGACAGCAATAAATGAGCAGATGAGCAGTGTGGGTTCAAATCAACTGCCTTGGGATGAACAAAATAAATGGCCAATGGAAACGGCTTGGCAGTGTTGTGAGACAACAAAAACTCTTCGGGCTAAATGTCTGGGAAAAGTACCTTTGGGAATGTAAATTCAAATGCTGACACCTCAGCAAGCACGTGTGTTTGAAACAACAAAGAGGAACGTTGGTCACATACAAAGTGCAGTAAGAATTCTCCCCGTGAGCAGCGCCAAGGGCCTGCAGGGGACCTCACACCTTTAACCAGCAGCACGGCTGAGCCCAAATCCAGAAAGAGGCAATTTTCGGGAGGCCGGGAGAGGAACAGGGCCCTTGCCACTTGCCTGTGTGACTCAGCCCCAGCTGCCTCCCACAACCTGCTACAAAGCAAGGCTGGGAGGTATCTTGGCAGCACCCTTCAGGCGGGCTCATGTACATCACACGCGCGCCACTTCTTTTCCTCCAACCAGATTTTTCCTGGGAGTGTAAATAAAGCTGACCTCATTTTAGTGCCGGTTTTCCAAACAGATGAATTTTTCCAAACATTTCAAAGGAACCTGCCAGCTATAACCATGGGTCGAAAAGGGAATGCAGAGCAGTGTTTTGATGGGAGGGAGGGGCGGGGTTTTTACGCCTTGTTTTGAAACAGAAATCCCAGGATCCATTCAGCAGCTAGGAATGAGGAGCCCTCTGGAAAAGGGCTGCTCCACAAATGGGACCAGTTCTAAGAGATCTCTGCTCCCCTTCATTCCCCCAGCCCTGTAACTCACATCGAGGCTTTGCTGTTTACAGGAAACTTAACATGGTATTTTCCAAAGCAGGGACCCAGACCCATGCCCGCCCCATTCCCTGTCCTAGTGGCTCTGGTAGGAAGTGCCAGAGGAGCAGGAGCAGGAGGAGGAGGAGGTGGAAGTTTGCCTTTCCTTTTTAAATGGCAACTGCCAAGATGAGTCCATTCAAGCAGCCTTTGCCCAGAAAGGTCTTTGGTCAGTAACAGCTTAAATATTCCATGCCACAGCTATTTTAACCACAGCTCCCTTCCCTGCAGTGGCAGCAACAGATCAGGCAAACTGTGGATAAAAGGGAAACTGAGGATTCAGCCCTAGGAGAATAGCTCCAGCTGCAGAACGTATGTGTTGATACAAAAACGGAGATGAAACTCAATGTATTTTCATGAGTTCTGCTCTGAGATTTTAGTTTATTGGAACATAAAAATGAATGGGAGATGTAAATTCCTCCCAACGTTTATACAAATCAGCCACGGGATAGATTGCAGTAGGAATAGGCCCTGCTATTGTTTGGCAGCAGATCCCAAGGCTCAGGAACAGGTCAGGAATGTGATCTTTTCTTGCGTGCACTGGGGTGTCACGTCAAGGACAGTCAGGGTCACATGCCAAAAAGAGGGTGCCATCTTCTCGTTCAGAACTGAAGCACCAGGCAGAATAAAGCAAAGAGAAACGAGCGTTTGCTGAAACGACTCCAATTATTTTCATGCTTTTTCCAAAGTACATGACAGATAAATCCAAGACAGCAATGGCTGAGCCTTGTACAAATCCCTGTATGCCACTGGCACAGGAATGAGCAGCTCCCACAGGCAGCTGACCAAGGTTTGCATGGCAGCCTCTGGGTTCTGCCTGGGGACCCTCTGGATGTTTTGGGGACAAGGTTCAGGACTCTGGGGAACACCTGTGAACCTCTGAGGAACCTGAGGGCGCTGCTGTTGCTGAGCCACTAAATCTGGGGGCTGAGGAAACCCTGCCAGCTCCAAAGGAGCAGCACCAGCTGCCCCGAATCAGGGAGAGCAGCAGCACCTGGGCCAAGTCTATACCAGAGGCAGCTGGAGGCAGCAGCACCTTCTGCCTGAGCTGGTGTGGAACTGAAGGGGCACTCTGGCAGCCCTGCTCCAGTGTAGGCAGTCTCAGGGATGGTGGTGGCACAGCCCGGGGCCATGTACCCTGCAGGGAGTGCCCAGGGCCTTGGTCCTGCAGAAGGTCTGGCTGTCTTGGAGGAGCCGTGGTGCTGAGTGAAGGGGTTTTAGGAGGAAGTGAGGGGGCTGCACAACATCAGTTTTATGGGAGATTGGACAGGATTTTCTCTGGGACTCGTCAGCTTGGAGAGCCTCAGCCCCCTCTGCAGCGGAGAAGCAGGCAGGGCCCACCTCCACCAGCCAGGTAAGCAAAGTGTCTGGGGAGAAGGGGAAGGGTGGGAGCAGGTGATTGCTGCCACTAAAAGGAAACCTTCTGCCCCACCTCAAGGTTTGTAACTACAAAATAGGTACAAAGCATGTGGGGTGAGATGACAGGAAGGCACCAAAAAAATAACAAGTGATGCCGAAGTGGGGTCTCTTTAAGCATTTCCATGTAAGCATGGACACGTGTATGAGGCTCCACTCTGGGGAAAGCCCCCACAGCCTTTCTGGTCGGTAAGCACACTGGGGTGCTTCCCTGAGGAGTGTGCAGGTCAAAGAGTACAGTCTGCAATCACAGAGGTGTGCTGGGATGGCTCCCGGGACCTGGGAGTGCTGCAGGCTCTATGCAAAGAGGAGATGCTGGTGCCTCGGCCCCCGTGGGGGACCCCCAATGACTGTGAGGTGTGCAGGCAGAACAATGTGGTGGAGCACAAGGAACCCAGGAGCACCCTGGAAAGAGGGGCTCCCTCGGACCCCCCTGGATAGAGGGGCTCCCCCGGACCCCCCACCCTCCTACCAGGAGGGGCTTGGTGGGCGTGGGATGGTGGAGGCAGCTGGGGATGAGGTCAGACAAAAGCCAAAGCCNAGAGGGGCTCCCCCGGATCCCCCTGGATAGAGGGGCTCCCCCGGACCCCACACCCTCCTACAAGGAGGGGCTTGGTGGACGTGGGATGGTGGAGGCAGCTGGGGCTGAGGTCAGACAAAAGCCAAAGCCCAGCTGCAATTGTGTCTGGCAAGGTATGGGAGAGACAAAAGGGGTAGCAAGAGGAAGGCCAAGGAAAATCTGGGCAGGCTCCTGGCTGGAAGTAAGGTCTGGATAAGCAGACAGCGAGGTGGATTGAAAAGTGGCTGAATGACTGTGTCCAGAGGGCAGTAATCAGTGACATTTCTTTACTGTGAGGGTGACAGAGCTTTGGCTGGGTTGCTCAGAGAGGCTGTGGAGTTTCCATCCTTGGAGGCACTGAAAAAGTGTTTGGACGTGGCACAGAGCAACTGATTTCAGGTGGCCCTGCTTGAGCAGGGGCCTGGGACAGGCTGACCTTCAGGGGGACTTTCCAGCCTCAAGCACTTGGGGATTTCAAGGGCTAAAGGCCCAAAGCAGCCCAGAGCAGCTTGTCTGTTCTTCAGGCAGCAGGAAGGCTTTAAAATTGAAAAAAAATAGGGGGCAAACCAAACCTGGCATTATGTAATGTCTCACTGGTAGTCTCCTCAGAGCAACACATGCAGAGCATGATTCACTTCTCCCCCCACCAATGTAACTCGGTGTAAATCAACAGTAACTTGAAGGAAGTCACTCCAAGGAAAACCAAGCTCACCAAGTATGAGGGAGAGCAGTAATTCCATAAAACAGGGCCAGAGGCTTTCAAGCCCATAAAAACTAACTCTCCAGAGGCAAGGGCCAACAGGCAGTCGGAATTTAAAGCATCATGCACCACCTTTTGAGTAATATAATCCCCTGAAACCAAATAAATACAATGCCTCTGTGGGCAAAAACACAGAGACAGGATTCAGCAGTACCTCTTTTTGTCTTTCAGCAGTAGTCAGTCATTAACATCAATGAACAGTGATAAAACCAAACAAGTTTATACCCAGTTCAACACTCACATCCAAAAAAGGTCTGACTACCATGGCTTGATTCCTCTTGACAACAACAAAAGAGAATTTTGTCTGAAAGCCTAAGTGCCCACCAAGGCCAATACTTGGCTTTATAGATTCTGACTGGCTTCAGGATAAATTAGTGATTACAGCTAATATCAGGATACAGTGTGAGGCAGTAAAAGAGATAATTATGAGGAAATGAGGAATTATCTGCTGTTGAAACAACAGATCAATTATGAGGTGCTGCAGAGCAGCATTCTTGTGCTCTGAGGGTACTGCCTCCTCTTTCTCATCAACCAAAGAGAACCCACAGTTATAAAGCTTAATTATCCTCCAGGAGCTCGAGCTTGCTGACTAATTAGCCTCTTGTTGAGACAATACAGAAAAGGATGTAATTCCAATTGTCCGCAAAAACAGCATGGCACAGGCACAGTCCTGGCTCCTCCCTGCGCCTTCACCTCTCCTGCCCGACCAGAGCCTCGATGCATCCCCAGTCCTGAGCCCGACACAAAATAAACCCAGCCGTGGGAGCTCTGAGGCGGGGGAAGGGAGCAGAGCGTCTGAGGCAGTCTGGAAAGCAGCCAGAGCTCCTGCTGCCACTTCCACGGCCGAGCTGCGTGAACTCCGCGCTGCTCCTGTCACTGTCACGGCGTGCACGGGCACACTCACAGGGCTCTCACAAAGGGAGACTGAGCTCAGCCTGATGGCTCAGCTGCACGGCTGCTCTGAGGAGTCAGAAGGGACATTTACAGTCAGAATCGTGAAAAAGGTGACGTTTTTAGGAGCCAAGTTCTTGTCTAACAGACACTGTAGTCAAGTCACTCCAGCCAAGAACCAGGGTCTCGCTGTGTGCAGTGAAAATCCACCAGAAAGTTCCAAAAGCCTCTGGCAGATGGGTTGATCCAGCAGCTCCCACCATCCTGGTAAAGATGTTGCTGCTGAGCAACATGGAATATCTGCAGCAACGTGTCATTTGTGAGAGAGCTCTTAGAGGAGCTGACGGCACAGCAAGTGCAAATACCCACTGTGGTTAACAAGTGAGTGTGGATAACATTCACAGTCAGGAAGGGAAAACGCCAGACCACATCTGCTTCCTACAGAGACTGGAGACACCTGAGATCTCCCTCCACCTCAGGGACTTCACTGTGCTTTTGTGGCTTTTGAAAATAGCTATTACCGCGCCGTGTTCTCAAAGAAACTATTCTCAATGAAGCAGAATCCTCCTCAGAATCCAGCTCCCCGATGGCCAGCCCGGCTTTCCTGCTGCTTCACTGGAGTGTGCTGCTGAAAAGGTCTTTAGTCAGGACCTCCTCGGGCCCCACACAGTCATGGGAGCAAAGGAAAAAAGGCAAATACAGGCAGGTTCCCAGGCAAGTTAGTTCTGGGCACGCATTCTACATATTGCAGGGGAGGAATTCAGGTCCCACAGCCTTGTTACACTCCACCTGGAGATGCAGATCTGCTCCACTCACAGTCTGGTCCATGCTCAGGAAACCAAGTCCTAAGGGTTAGCATCTGGCACTCAAAATATGATGTCTGGCTTTCCTGAGGCCACTGGTCCTGCCTGCCCTTTTAAAAATCCCTCAGTGTGGCATAAACTGCAGATGTTTTTATCTATCCCTCCCATCACCCAGTTCAAATGGCTCGTTTACACTGGCATGATGCTGAACTTTATTTCCTAAATATAAAAAGTGCCTCGTAAAAACACAATGAATAGACCCGTGCATCTAAGTGTTCCCCAAAAGCCAGTTCAGCATGAGGTCAAGACTAATTACTGCCTTAACCATTGGATGGCTGGAGGTGTGCAGGGGGAAGCATCCTCCAGCAGGCCCTGAGGGAAGGCACCTTCCACCACGGGGACGCTGCTGGAGGTCTCATTCCAGCGTCTGTGTGAGGGATGCTGAGAGGCAGGCGAGCACAGAAAGGCTGAGAGTGGAACTGAAAGAGGCTGTAATTACAGTGCAGATGCTCAGAGCTTTACAAAGCTGTGAACACCACCAAAAAGCTTCTCCCGGGGCAGTGACACGAGCAAAAGCTGCAGCAGCACTGAACAGTGTCACGCTCAGACTGACCCCAGACTGAACTGACAAATGTAGGTACATATTTCTGGAACCATCTGAAAACAGCTAAACAACACATTAACTCCCAAACGTTGTCTGCATCAAAGGGGTACTACAAGATGGAAGACAGCCAGGTCTGGAAACAGGGAAACACAGATCCCAGGACCCAGGCAGAGAAATGCAGCTCCTGCTCAGTGCAGGCTCTCAGCAGCCCTGTGACACCCCAAACATGGAGCAGGAACAGCGGGAGAGCCCGGCCCCGGCTGGCATCCCACAAGGAGGGCCTTGTGTGGACAGCATCTCGACAGAGCAAGGCTCTCACCAGAGGCACTACCAGGATTTGTAAGTAGGGTCCCAGCCCAAACAAAGTGCAGGACTTGGGAATACAAAATGGACACAGGAAAAGCTGCAGCTAAGATCAGCTCTGCCCCATCAAACTGTGCCTAAGCTCTACACAGGGGTGAAGGATAATTAAAACTGCATGTGAGTTTGTGTGTGTCTATCTATCTGTATACACACACCCCCCATGTGAAAGTTCAACACCTGCTGGGGAGAAGCCAAAAAATCAGCTTCCCACATCCCACGCCAAGGTCTGTGTAGGCACTGATGAGGACAAGCCCTCCCACCCTGCCCTACGAGCCAGCCAAACTACTTGAAAACCAAATCTGGATCATCTGCACGGATCCAAAATCCAACCCTCGAGACAAGGAAAAGATGCCATGATTTGCTTTTTGAGAGACACCCTCACCTTGCCTGACCTGGGCTCCAGGTGCACCTCCAGTGGGGCAAAAGTCGGGGGGCACAGCTGCCACCCTGGCAGCAAAAGGGGAAATGCTCCCCTTTCCCAACTGTGCCACTGCATCTTGCTCAGTTTAACCATTTTATTAACAAAATCTCACCCTTCTGTCTTTAAAAGGGGCTGTGCCATGTACATGCTGTTGCAGCTCACCACAGAAAGAAATGTCTGGGAGCAGACAAAGGCTGATGCTGAAATAATTTTTAAATTCAGGTTTGAATCGGCCTGCTCTCTAACACCCTCAAGAGTGGTAAAATGAGGCATTATTCCTTTTCCCCTCCTTCACAAAAGGGAGGATAGGAGAGCAGGTTTTTCTGTGTTCAACGGACAAGTTTTCAGGAGGATTTTTTCTGTCACTCTGCTTTCTACCATAGGCACAAAAACCCATGGCAATCTCAGTCCCTTCCAGTTCATCCCTTTGGAGACGGATTTAAAGAACACAATGCTGCTCCTCTTTCAAGGAAACTTCTTCCATCCCAGCCCAGAGAGCTAAGAGAGAAGCGGTGAGAGAGTGCAGCCCACCTCTGCAAATGAAGTACACGAAGACAAGAGAACAAACCCCAGAACCTACAGGGAAGGCCTACAGGGAAGCCGGAGCGAGATTCCTCCTCAGGTACCGAGGTGATAGGACAGGGAGTAATGGGTATAAACTGAAAGAGGGGGAATTTAGATTCAGTATTCGGGAGAAACTCTTCACTGTGAAAGTGGTGAGACACTCGAACAGGTTGCCCAAGGGAGGCTGTGGATGGCCCAACCCTGAAAGTGTTCCAAGCCAGGGGGGCTTGGAAGAACCCGGTCGGCTGGAAGCGTCCTGCCCATGGCACAGGGGTTGCTCCTACGCGATGTTCAAGGCGCATCCCGAGCCCTGAGCCTTCCCTGACCGTGAATCCCGTGCGCCGCGCCGTGACCAGAGTCACACCCGGGGCAGAGACGCGCCGCTGAGCCCCGGCACGGGCCGGGGGGTCACGGCGGAGGGACGGGCTGGGGGCCCGCACCCGCTCGGGCACACAAAGCGCGGCTGGCAGGATGCTTGGAGCGCGTTTGCTCCGCGCGGGTGTAATTCCAGCGTTTCCAACCACGGCGGAGCCGTGCGCGCCCCCTCCCCACACACGCACACCCGCCATCCCCCCGGCCCCTCCCGGCTC
>VYXF01001968.1:81586-107288 GCA_013397295.1 Polioptila caerulea
CGCCCCTCCGCCAGGCGGGGAAGGGGCGGGGCGAGCTGCGGAGCCGACCAATCAGCGGCTGGGAAGCGCGGGCCAATCCGAGCGCGGGAGGGTTTGGGCGGTCTTTTCAAAACGGATGAGGCGCCGCTGGCGTCCCTTTAAAGGCGTGATGCGTCCCTGGGCGTGTCCCTCCGCGCGGCCTCGCCGCCCCGCCGCAGCAGCAGCGCGGTGCCGCCCCGCTCCCCGCTGAGCTGGAGCTCCGCGGGCCGGCCGCGCCCTGTCCGCGCCTCGGGGACCAGCCGGGGCACCGTCGGGTCGCGCGGGTGGGGGTGGACTATTTGACTTCCGTGCGCCGCCTCACCGGCGGGGATCGCTCCGCGCGGGACAACAGAAGCCGTGGCCGGGGACGCGGCGCCGCCATCTTGGAGCGGGGCCGCGGCTGGGGCGGAGGGGGAGCGGCTGGGGATGGTGCTGTGATGGTGCCGTGACTCCCCGCGGGGGTCCAGGCCGTCCTGCCTGGATGCGGGGTCAGCGGCCGAGCCCACCCCCGTCCGCGCGGTGACGGGAGCCGGGCTCGCCTCCCCCTCGCCGAGCGGTGAGGGCCGCGGGGGGGGGCCCGGTGTCCCCTCGCCCCCGGCCTGCGGGACCCCTTTGTTTCCCTGCTGCGGAGGGGAAGGAGGCGAAGGAAAGGGAAGATGAGCAGCGAGGCACTGTGGCTTTTCAAGCAGCTGAACCTCCATCTGGAGCTGGAGGGGCGGTTCCAGCCCCGCGAGAAGGGACTCAGCCTCATCGAGGGCGCCGCCGAGGTGGGTGAGGGCGTCGGGGGGCTCCTCAGGGCAGAAAGAAAATTTCCAGAATTTCAGAGGAAATTCCGGCGAATAGAATTTAAAGCGCGTTAACTGCGGAAAGTTAATTCTTTTTTCTCTGTATGCGCCGCTTGCCTTTTGTTTTAATGCTGTCTTCGTCTGTGGGTATTTACATTACGTTATCCAAGCGCAGCGACCTGGAGGGCAAACGAAATATCTAGGCGTTTAGTATTTCTTGTTTAAACTTAGAGTGAGCACAGGAGCGAGAGATTCTGTATTGTTTCCGTCAGGGATGGTTCCTCAGGGGAGGTGGGATGTCATGAACGAACAAGGAAACCACCGGCTTTTCATGGTCGAGTTCTGGGGAAATGAGCCCAGAACTGCTCAATGCTGAGCAGCAAAGTGTTAACAGACCATAAACATCTCCACGTTAACGACCAAAGTTCCTTACTGAGTTCAGGGCAGGCTTATTATGTGCTTGTGAGTTCTTTGGGGAGAGCCTTAATATTTAACAACAACAACAACAAAATCCCTGAGATAAGTCTGCTTGCCTGTTGTGAAAGCAGAGCTGTTGCTTAAATATTGACATGCAAGGCAGAGAGCTGTGTGGTCATTTCTAAGGTCAGGAGTCACTGTGTTTGCCTGCACTTGGAAACTTAAATAAGTCTTAAAATAAGCTAGAGTAGGAAATGTGGTTGTGCTGGGTGTTGCACCAGTGAGACTCAGGATCTGGCTGTAATCTCTGAACCGTGGGCGTGATTTGAGCCCCAAGTGTCTAAATTCATTTTGTTTTCCAAGTTGAGTGAAATGAAGTATTTTAGAAAAAAATTGCTTCTGTTTGATCTAAATAAAAGACGATTTGGGGAGTGAGGCATGGTGATTGCTGCTGCCACAGAATAGTTCTGACTTTGCCTCTCTCGCCATAGAATGAAAACACTCTGTGTCCAAGACAAAGGAATGCCAAGGTGGAAGATCTTTGGAGTCTGACCAACTTCTTTGGATTTGCAACTGAAACGTTTGTTTTGGCTGTCAACATTCTGGACAGATTCTTGGCTCTTATGAAGGTATAAGTGTGGCTGTTGCTTCATTCTGTGCATTCAGCAGCTGTTCTGAGATCTCCTTTGTGAACCTGGAGTCGAGTGCAGTTCCTTTCACCTCTAAAGACAAGTAGCAGCTTGATTGACTTCCTCTAATAAATCTGTAGCCATCACCCTGTAGATGTCTGAGATAGGAGGAATTAAGGGAAACAAAGCCATAAGAGTTGGAGGCTGTCTCTGGGTGCTCTGCTCAAGCGTAGCTTAGCCTTGGGACAGACACCGAGTGATCACTTCCTGGTGGTTTTTATCATGTTTGTGCTGCTGTAAGGCAGGAAGCTTGGACCTAAACCAGTTCCTTATTATCAGATCAGCAGAAAAAACGAAGTTGCATCAGTTCTCTGGTGTGGCTGTCCTTGAAGGGGCACAAAGCGTTACAGTGGCAGAGGGGAGAGAAGAACAGGGGCAGGAACGGGATGGGGCTGCCCAGAACAGGCTCAGGCTGGATCTGTGTGGGCTGTAAGTGAGGGTGGGTGAGCACTGCCGCTTGGAGGAGCGGGGAATTGCAGTTCCCACCGCGATTTGTTTGTGTAGTGGTGGGGAACCCCCTGAGGAGAGGCTGCTCCTGTCCAGCTTCACTTGTCAGCCCCGGCGGGGTCGGTGCTGCCTTGTGGGCTCAGCTGAAGTGATGGAAGTGGTTGTGGCTGGGGCAGGTGGAGGAGCTGGCCAACACCAGGTTTAGTGGGGATCAGCAAGCCTTTGGCTGGAGAACTGTGGGTGTTCCGAGCCCAGTTGCTGTTGATGGGGGGATGACAGGGGTTGATGGGGTGCTCACGGCGCTCGCCCTGGTTTTTAGGTGAAGCCGAAGCATTTGTCTTGCATTGGGGTTTGCTGCATCCAGCTGGCCGCCCGTGTCGTGGAGGAGGAATGCAATGTCCCGTCTGCTCACGAGATCATCCGGATCAGCCAATGTAAATGCACTGTGTCGGACCTGAAACGCATGGAAAAGATCATTTCAGAAAAGTTGCACTTTGAATTTAAAGCTACTACTGCCTTAACCTTCTTGCACTTGTACCATACTATTGTACTCTGTCATACCTCAGAAAGGTGAGTTGGTGGTGTTTGCTGAGCCCCTTTGAATTCCCTCTGAAACGATTGCAGCTTTGGCTGTAGAGGAGGCAGCTCCTCAGTTTTTGTTTCCTGGCGAGGGAATGCTTGTTGATCCAGACCCCTTCTTCTCCTGGATGTCTCACAGGAAAGAAGTATTGAATCTGGACAAGTTGGAAGCACAGCTAAAAGCTTGCAACTGCCGTCTAGTCTTCTCTAAAGCAAAAGTGAGTAGGAGCAGTTTTTGGTTGCTTCTGAGTAGGTTTGTGATGGCTGTGGTGCTCAGTGCTGTTTTCTGCTCCTTTTAGCCATCTGTCCTGGCCTTGTGCCTTCTCACTCTGGAAGTTCAGACGCTGAAATCTGTTGAGCTGTTGGAGATCCTTCTGCGTGTTCAAAAGCATTCAAAGGTGAGGATTTTCAGTGGGTTGCTTTTCCAGTTGTTTGGACTGACACTGTTTGTGATGGGTGGTGTTGCAGTTAGGGGTCCCTTAAATGGGTCCCTAAATGTGTCCTTACAGGTTCTGTTTGGCTGAAAGAAGCAGTTAAAAACAAGCTGAAATGTATAAAATCAGGAACTGCTGACCCACTGTGTGTAAAATGCATGCTTTAAGAGGCAGCTGATTGAACTGGTACAGCTCTGGCTGCGTGTTCTGGAGAAACTTCCAGTCTGTTCTGTGACTGCAGGGCTGATTATTCCTTTTGCCCGAATAATTGGACCTGAGGGAATGGCTGGGGTTGTGTCTGGAGAGGGTTAGGCTGGATATCAGGAAGAGGTTCTTCCCCCAGATGGAGGTCAGGCTCTGAACAGGCTCCCCAGGGAATGGGCACAGCAGAACCTGGCACAGCTCAGGGAGCATTTGGACAATGCCCTCAGGCACAGGGTGGGATTGTCCTGTGCAGGGCCAGGAGTTGAAATCCGTGGTGCTTGTGGGTCCTTTCCAGCTCAGGATATCCTATGAAATAAAATAGGATTCATGGCCTCGAGCTGCATGCTGCCTCCATTGATGGCCTAGAAGCAGCTTTTCACTCTTACAGTCAGATTGAACAACCCCTGTTTCTTAAAGGATAAAAGTAGTTCCTTAAAGTACAGTATTATTCTGTTTCAAAATGGTGGTTTCAATTTTTTTTCTTCCATTTGTAAGTAGTTTAAAAATTTTCCATTTGAAAATGGAATTAAAAAAAAAATTTCATTCTATTTTAAAATACAATAACCTTTGCTTAATTTCTCCTTTGGAAGTGATAATGAAAATGGTAACAAGGACTGACAGGCAAACTGTCAACCTAACTCCACCTTGAACAGGGACTTGTCTGGAAGGTGTGTAGGAGTTAGTAGTTCACCTTCAAAAGCAACTTTGACAAAGGTGTCACAGCTATGACTCACTTCTGTCTTGACTGTTTTTTCCAGGTCTTTTCCAAGAAGGTAAAATGGAGGGAGTAGTTAACCTTAGAGCTTGTGTGTTACAGCCTAACTAACTTCTGGGGTTTCTTATTGTTTGTTTTTTTTTTCAGATAAGTGATAGTGACCTACTTTACTGGAGGGAACTGGTCTCTAAATGCCTGGCAGATTATTCTTCTCCTGAATGCTGCAAGCCTGATCACAAAAAACTGGTTTGGATTGTTTCGAGGCGTACGGCCCAAAACCTGCAAAACAGTTACTACAGTGTCCCCGAGTTGCCAACAATCCCAGAGGGTGGATGTTTCAATGGGAGTGAGAGGTTAGTAACACTTGGCTGCTTAATTTGTTGGGAATTTTCCTTTTCCTGTAGTGGTCATGGCAACTCTATTTAACTATGGCTTTATCACTGCTACTTGGGGAAAAAAATTAAAGTGCGAGCTCCGAGAATGCTGATGGGTTTGGAATATGTCTTCAGCACAAGGAAAGAAGGGGGAGCTGTCACTGTGATGTTCAGAGGTACCTGGCTGGGTGGGGGGAGGCACTGCTGGTTTTAAGGCAGGAAGGCTTGCAAAGGTTTTCAGTCTCCTGGAGGAATTCATGTTTGGTGTCTGGAACAGTGGCTTCTTGGTCGGTAGGACGTTGTCGGCATCGGAAAAGTTGTGCCTTGTTAGGATTTAGGCTGAGGAGCATTTAGATGTGGGATGTTGCTGTTAGAAACAGGAAAGTGTGAAAGAAAGCCCAGGATTGAGGAGTACTTTGCCACTTTGAAGGGGTTGTGCTTTGTTAAAATTACCTTTCCCACTGTTCCTTCTAGTGAAGACTCCTGTGAAGACATGAGCAGCGGGGAAGAAAGCCTTAGCAGTTCTCCTCCAAGTGATCTGGAAGGCACCTTCTTCTTTGAACTCAAACCTAAACCCAAGTGGCAAACTCTCAGCTGTCGGGCTTAGCACTGAGTCTGGATTGTATTAGGTTGAAGTTTGGAATGCACCTAAATAGAGTCTTTTGGCAATAATAAATGAGGTGGTAATCTGTAAACTGTATTAAGGCAAAACTTGCTGTGGTATATCAATGCTTTGAATGCCCGCCTTGATTTTTTTGGTTGTTGTAATTTTAAGGAATTAAAAAAAAAAAAACAAACCATTCTTTCAGGTCCCCAGATCAGCAAAAAAAAAAAAGTTGTTGTTTTTTTGTCAACAGCCATGAATGTAGTTCTGTACCTGGTTGTCCAAAACCCTCAGCAGCTCAACACCTGAGTTGATTTCAGGGTCTTGCCTGAGAAGCATGGAGCAAGAGTGAGAAGCTTTCCTGAGATTTCAGCGGGAAGCTCTCAGTTAATGGAAGAATTTGCTCTGTGGGATCAGTCGAGCAAGGGAGAGGCCCAAGAGGAGCTGTGCAGTTGTTGTCCTGGGATGTTGTCAGGATTCAACGTGGCAGAATCCTAAGCTTGGGCTTGATTTCAGTGTTGACCCTGCTTCCAGCAGGAGATTGGACTGCAGTCCCTCTCGAGGGCACCTCCACTCCTTAGTGTTCTGGGCTTAGATCCAAGTGGCTGAGTGGGTTACATGGAACAATGTGTGTACATAGTGCCAGGCTGCAATGATTTACTCTGCAACGGGCCGAACACTGAAACTGCTTTTCCTTTTCAGCAGGGTCTTGAGTTGTGTATTCCAAGTAGCAATTTTTGAAGCTTGGCTTTTATAAACTTCAGGGATCCCTATTTCACACCAGGAGTATGTGTGGTAAGCAGGAGGTTTCTAGTCAATACAGTTTTCATTTTGAGATAGTATAAATTGTGTGGCCTGGAGTAATTCCATGTTTTCTTTAGTACAGATGTTTTTACACTGAAATTCACATTGTATACTTCAGTGTGTTTCAAATCTTAACATGTCGATCCATGCTATTAGCTTAGACTTCTTAACTTGGTAAACCTTGCTAAGTCTACATTCCTTTGGATATTTAACCCTTGTAGTTGTTTTTCAGTATATTCATGTTATTGATTGAGTCATAATCAGACTTGTTTGCATGCTGATGATGTAAAGCAGTTAGTGCAGGAGAAGTTGAAATTACGCAGTAAAATATCAGGTAAATGTGATGGTGAAGTAGTTAATGTAATGGTTTTTCTTCTGAACTTCGTTATCAAAGCACAAATTCCAGTCTAATTGTGTTTCTCCCTGGTGGGGACATGGCTAAAGCAGACTAAAGTAGCTCAGAGTAACGGTGTGAGGTGTGGTGGTGCCAAAGTAGAAATGAAGGAGCAAACAAGCTAAAAGCTGTTTCGTAGGTGCAAGCATTGCTTTAGAAAGGTAAGAGTGATGCTGTAAGTCCATAACTGTTACGTGGTTTCAGTTTTCTAAAAACACACAAAAGTTTACAAAAAATGTATATGAAAATGTAAATTAAAAAAAAAATGTACAGAAAAAAATTTAAAACAAAAAAACGAACAGAAAATACTGTATTTTTTTACATTGTATGTAACTTTTTGTAGGTCTGTGGCATGTAGATAGTAATTTATTGTGTACTCTGTATGATACAAATACTGTACCTCTGAAGACTTCTTGCTGCAAGTCTCTGCTCACTTCAGGAGTGCTTGGCTAAGGAACCTACTGAGTCTTGTTTCAGTTGAGAACAAAAATAAACCAAGTGCTGTATTTGTTACCTGCTGTGAGTGGCGGTCGGTTCCTTGAAGCTTTTGGCTTCCCTATTTTTTGTGCTCTGCAGGGTGTGTGATCCCACAGCTGGGTTCCAGCTTTCCCAGGAGTTGCAGCAAGGAAAAGGGGAGACTGCACAGTACTGGATGGGACTCTCACCTCAGCTTTGCTCCTGCCAGTGTGAGAAGCTGGGGCGAGGTCTCCCGTGCTTATCGTGAGCGTTATGCTCAGCACGTTTGCACATCCAGAGCTCCTGCTAGGGGTTAAGGGTCATTCCAGCTGGATTCCTCTGGGCTCTGCAGGAACTGTCCTTGCTGCTGTTTTTTGTAGTGCAACCTGGTCTCGGGATGTGTCTGCATCAGAACACTGTGTCAGTCCAGAACGCTTGCGGGAACTGATCAAAGGCACACTTGGGCTCGTGTCCTGCGTGCAAATCCCTTCTGGCTGGTACTCACACGTACCTCTGCGAGCCCATGAGGGGCTGGGGCTGCTCCTGCCTGGGCCTGGCTGGGAGCTGGCAGAGCAGAAGCTGCTGCTGTGCTTGGAGCACTTAGCACACCCTCAGCTGCCCCTTGGGAGGTGCCCGCTTGGGCTGCCTCAGCACAGCACCCTCCCGGCTCGGGAGTCGGCCGGAGCGCGTGCGCTGCGTGGGTGAGCTCGGGGGGAGGTGTGAAGCCACAGGCCGTGTCCTTGCCCATCTTGGGAGACCTAACGAAGCTTGAGGCGTGCCATGCAGCCCCTTTCAAGTTGGTTCCACGGAAATAACTGGGCTCGGGAGAACGGGGTTGTGTTCACTTCTGTGGTTGGAATGATGCCGGCTCAGCTTTGGTTTTGCCAGGTTGGGTAGCTGCGGATCCCCCCCGAGGAGGTTTGCCTGACTTCCCCCAAAGAATGGGGATTTTGGTGGTTGGCTTGTTTGTAATAGCAGAGGTGTGCATGGCTTTTAAATGCTGTTTGGGGCTTGCCTGTACCACGTGGTGGAACTTGGAAGGCTTGCGGTCGCGGGAGTTTAAATGCGTGCTCATTTTCATAACTGCTCTGTCAGTAAGACTGGTTTGGGTGGGGGCTGAGGGGGCTGAAAGGCAATGTTTTCGTGGGGAGGCCATCCCCTGAAACAACTCCTAGCTGTGTCCAGTTTCTGGGATGTTAACTGCCTGTGCTGCTGAACCTGTTGGAAGCGTAGTGCTGGAAGTTCACGCAGGTTTCTGAGAGCATCCTGAGATGTCATCCTGCTGCTCTCCTGTGGCTGGACTGGCCACAAGGGATCTGTGGTGGAAGCACTTCTGTTCCTGGTGAGTTATCATTCCCTAATTAAATAATTATAATAATGGCCTTTTAAACAGGAAATTTGACTTCCCCACCACTTGATGACATATGCCAAGTGACACGCAGCAATAAAGCATTCAGGATAAATCAGTGTGTTCAGACCCTGGTCTTTAACAGCTCCCCCTTTTTTTCAGATGGAATAAGAAGGATATTCCTGTCAATCAGAGCTTAGAGCACTCTGTGCACTTAGAGCAGCATACACTAAAGGAGAGAGTAGAACTGAATGGTCTCAGGCCCTCTCTTTGCTTGGACTAACAGGTGAATGAGTTATTCTTGTGATCCCACTTGGCTGTCAGGGATTTGAAGCTCAGCAAAATGGGACGCAGTAAATACTTGGCACATCTATAGTATTATTTATCTTAAGATAGATGTTGCAGCTGTGGGGTGTCACATGGCTGTGCTTAGTGGTGTATGCCTGTGGCTGGTGTAGTACATCTCCTGAAAGGAGAAAGTTGCCATAACAACTGAATGAAATCAATTAGAGTAATAAGCAATTAAAATCTCATCCTTAGTGTTGCATAAACATAGCATTTCGCTCATGAATTCTTAGTGATCTTGCCTCTAGACCTGTACGTTCTGGTTCTGATTTGCAATCTCAACCATTCTTGAATTAATGAAGCGTTTAATTTCTTCTTCAAAGAGTGCTGGTGGGGTATTTTTTGGCCGTGGCAAGTAGGTTCTTCATCAGAGACGTGAACACTGTTAAACACCTAAATGGAGGAAATGTATGTGATGGGATTTTTGGAGCGCTCGGCACTGGCCTTGCTTCCACCCAGTGAAGTCAAGAAGAAGAGTAGCCTGTGGTTTAGGGAAATTTTGTCCTAGGCCTAGGAAGGCAAAGGCAGATCCTTCCTCTGTTACACAATTCCTCTCTGACCCTCTGTGTATTCCTGAGCCTCTCACTTCCTTTGTTCCCCTCCCAGAACAAAGCCAGGAATGGCTCCTTGCCGTAGTTCTCGGTTGTCAAGGATAAATCAGCACAAACCAGGGAATGGCAGAGCTGTTGTGGAAAGGTGGGATGTGTGAGGGCCCGTGGGGAAGCAGGCTTTGCAGACTGCTGGCTTTGCAAGGGCCTGTACACTTGTTCTGGAAGGATTTTGTGTGGCTGGGGGTCAGATGGTTCAAAGGTCAGAGTTTATAATCCAAGAGGCTCCACGGAACTTTGGAAAACATGTCTGCGGTCTAAATAGCGGTCTTGTCACAAACAGAGGCTGAGTCAGGGATTTAGGAAGCCTTTGGCATCCAGAGCTCAAATATTAACTCTGGTAGGGAGGTGATCCCTGGCTTTGTCCTGGCAGGATGACAGAAGCCAAGGCCAGTGGTCTGAGGGTTTGTGCCACAGATGATCTAAAGCTTGGTGTGGCGTCTGTGCCAGCTCTTTGCCCAAGATATTGGCACAGTGCATCCACAGGTTATCTGTGTGGTGCCTTGTGCTTCCCACAGCTTTTCTTGTTCCATTCAGTGTAATCCTGCCACCTTTATCCTGCCTGGGCAGTTGGGAAGAGGCCCACGCTCAGTGCTGTAAATGCAGCGTGAGCTCTGTGTGTCAGCTGAGAAATAAAACAGGGCTGCCTTGAAGGAATTTGGGTTTATTCAGGATGTGCACTTGGATTGGTTACCCCCACAGCCTCCAACTGCTGCTGGAACTCCAGCTGTTGGAGCATTTTTACAAGCCCAGGATGGGGATTCACTCTTGCACTGTCTGATTCCCTGTTAGTTTGCAGGGTGTTTTCTTCAACACCAAGCAGGTGATGGTGTCTTCTCCTCTGATCCATGTGCAGGGACACTGTGTGACTCCAAGTGTCTGTGAAAACACGGATTTCTGCTCCAGTGGGAAAAACCTGTGCATTTTATCCTGCCAGGCAGTGAGGAAGGCACAGTTATCCAACGTGTCAAGTGCTTTTCCATAGTTAGCTGGGTGCTGGACAGCTGCTGCAGCTGTAACTAGTGTGTAATTCTCAATATAAAAGATTGGGATGCTTTGGATTTCTGTGGGAAGCAGCTGAAGGCTTGCTTGACTGTCAAATAAAGTCCTATTTACACTGTACTGATGTACATTTTAATGGTGTTTATCTGGAAATTTGCAGTACTGCCACACTTGTTGGAGAGACTTTGTGCAGAGCAGAATTTACTGACTGTCCTACTCCATTTAATGGGCTTTGCCCACAGTTGCCATGGAAGCCTTGCCTTGAGCATGCCCTTGGGATTCAGCCCTGAACAAAAGGTCCACCTGGAATCACAAGGCTCCCCTCTTCCTCTATAGCTTTGCATCTTCAGAGGGTGAAAGCCCTGCTGGCTCTGGTCACAAATCATTTTCTGCTTCACCGAGGTCAAAGCTTTCATGTTACTCTTCCTTTAGATCCTTTCAGGCCCATCTTTCAGATGCTGCAACATGTGGGGCATTTCAGTCTGCACTGGCCATCGCTCCATATTGCTGCTCTGGGATCAGTTTCCATCTTTTGGCATCATTTCTCGAGTGGGCAGCAGGGAATAACTTATTTTAATAAACAACAGTCGGTGACAGTGCTCTATCATCCCTCAACTGATGCCCTGTGTGCTTTGTTACATAAAAGGCAAATAAAATGCTTTGTGAAACGTCTAGCTCCTCAGAGGTGTTGGGTTCTAAGCCCTGTAGATCAAAGTCCTTTCTCGAGTGGCTGACATCAGCAGCCACGTTTGTGTCCTTCCTCTTGTCCCTGCCTCAAACCCAGCCTCAGGAGGTTGTGTTTGGGGAAGTCTGTCTGTGCTGTGGAAATTTACCCGGCTCAGTAACGCTGCTTTCCCACCAGCATGGAAAACCCCTCACATCTGCGTGCCACCTTGGGCCTGGTCATCTGTCAGGCTCAGTCTTGTGCTGTCACCTTTGCTACAGAGCAGTGAAAGGGCTGGATTAGTCCTGTTGTTGTTGTGTCACTCAGGGATGATACCAGGATTCACTTTTTCTGGAAAAGCTGAGGTGGGGAGCGACACAGGCGGGCTTTAGCCACAGATCCTTCAACACATGCACGATAAATCTTCAGTCTGGGCCACATCCAGTGTGTGCTCCAGGCCAGTCCACCTCGTGGGATCCTGGAAACACCTGACCCACACCTGTCACCTCCACCAGTATCCCAGACTGGGGTCCAATTGTACAGCTGGCTGGTGGAGCAGGGATTGCTCCTTCAGCAGGATGCACACAGGTATGGAATTCCTTGAAAAGTACTGCTCAAGTAGGACTGATCAAGTTCCCAGCAGAGGGGATTTGGATTTCCAGACAGGAGCAGTATTTTTCCTCCTATGTGCAAGAAGGGGATTTTTCCAGTCGCTGCGCACCTCCATCTAGCTCTACTTTCTGAAGAGATTTATGAGCTCCAAAATTCATCTTAGGGTTATCCCAAAGAGGAGACTTTGGATATAAAATACCTAATCAACACCTGGGTTTTGCAAATGTTATCTTGAGCAAGTTCTCTTTAGTAACAGGTATTTGGAAACAAGCAAGCAAAGTTGTCCTGACTTCCTGTGGGCTTAATGAAAACGAAGTCAGAATGCTCCTGAACTTCAGGAAGTCTGAAATTCAAATCTGCTCTTGGAGCCTGGGCTGGTGTCTTGATTGCCATTTCAGAAGTGGAAATACCCTGCTGTAGATTGAGCCAGGAGTAATTGGCCAGACCTTGTTTCTTAGCAGAAAGTTTTGAGCAGACAGACGGAAGGAAAGATCACAAAGTGTGAGATGGAGTATCTCTGTTTGACCATTTTATCTCTAGTCACAGGCATTTTTAGAGCTGACTGGCAGTGCTGGTTGTACAGTGCAGGGAGGAGGATCTAGGCTGGAGCATGATTTCCAGGGAATGGGCATTTAGGAGAAACCATTTCCTATGCCTTACCAAAGCCAGAGAAAGACAGATACTCTGGGTATAAGATTTTATCATTAAAGGCCTGAAAATAAACTGTTCCAAACACATTTGGAAAGGTACCTGAGTGTGATGGCTTGTTTGAACCTCGTGATAGCATTTCCATGCCCTCCTGGGGAAAAGGACCCTCCCTGACAGATAAATCGTTGGGGACAGAGGTTTTCAAGTGCAGCCTGCAGGGTGCTGGAGGCTTGACAAGCCTCTACGTGCAGCCTGTCAGGGGATTTCTTTGAAACCAAGGCATTGTGTTTATCTGGGGTATTTATTGCACTGTGGGTGGAGGAGACATCGCCCAGGCCTGGCAGCCCCCTGATGGAGGGGGGGTCTGTGAGTGGGACTAATCCTGTGGGAGGGCTTTTCCTAGCAAGAGCCTGCCACAGCTTTCTTTAGGTGTGAACAAGGGCAGCTTGGATATTTTTCAGTGCCTGCTGAGGGTTGTGATGACTTTTCTGAACTCTGTTTCTGGCTGCATCTGTCCCAGGTAGCCTCCCCCAAAGTTGCTGGAATAGTGAGAATTTTGCAGTGTGCATCCTCTTTAGCATGGTTAGAGAAAAACAAGCTGGGAGCTGCAACTGTGTGGAAATATGAACAACTTTGAAAAGTCTGGCTGCAGAGCCCCTTCAGCCCTCAGGGCTATGTAAAATGGGTCACTGGAAGTGTGTGAGCAGAATGAAAGGAAAGGAAAGCCTGTTAATCCTGGGGTTTTTGGCTCCTTGGGCACGAATTTAATGTTAAACCGCCTTCTGACTTCAGGGATTGGCACGTGCTAAAAAGCTTTGCTACAAAGAGGGGAGAGAGCAGCAAGGCATAAATGAAAGGGTACTCCTGTGCCTCTGAAAGCAGCAGTGATTTAGTGATTTTACTAAAACATTTGAGAAGGCACGGCAGAAGCCTCTAGGAAAGGACTCTGAGGGTAAAATGTCAGGAACTTGTCTTCTTCTCATTAGCTCAACTCATTTCCAGCTGCCTGCCATCACCAGGTAGCAGAGGAAGGCAGGGCAAGGAGCTTCCCCTCTTGCTCACCTACTCAGGTGGGAATGCTCTGCAAGGAATTGAGCCCAGCTGCAGAGGCTGCCCTGGCAGCGAGCTTCCTGCTGCTTGTGGGAGACCCGGGCAGCACAACCACCATTCCCAGCAGAGAGGCCTGGGAAGCACAGGCTGGCTCCAGAGGTGACAGGGCTCCTGCTGCACTGCTCCTCTCACAGCTCCTGATCAGGTCACACTTCCTTCCCTACGTAAGTACAACACAGTTTTGCTAATTGTGTCGCTCCAGTTGTCTGGTGGCTCCTGTGGAATTGCTCTGTGTTCTTGTTTATTCACAGAAATGTGCCTTGGTCTCACCTTGTTTCAGGGGCAGGTGAAGTCTGTGTTTGCACAGTGTTTCTCATGAACTGGTGTTGTCAGGCAGTGGTTTGAAGGACACAGGCTGCTTGGTGTCAGTGCAACTTGTCATGGAAGCAGATGAGTTGCAATTTACTCTTTGTTAGAGTTATGGTCTCAAGGGAAGAGTTTGTTTTCTCCAATGAAATGGGAATGTGGAGAGCAGTTGTTAGCCTGTTGTGAGCTTGCAACAACAGCCTTTTGGCTTTCTTGTGTCTCGTTTCTTCTGGTTTGTTCTTTCTGGGGAGAGGAGTAAGATTTTGTGTGCCTGACCAGTCTTGTCATGCTGGATGTAGAAGGATAATGAGGGAATGAGTGGAGGAAGGAGCAGAGCCAGGATTCTGCTTTTTCCATGCACACTTTCCCATCGTGTTTTTGAACCAGGCTGTCTTTTTCAGTGAAACAGTGTGTACAGAACAGGACTTTAGGGTTAAGACAGCATTTTTACTTCCATTTTAAGTACTTGGAACTTGCTGTGGCTACCTCATCCCTGGAAGTGTCCAAAACCAGGTGGAGCAGCCTGTCTACTGGAAGGTGTAGAACTGGAAGGTTCCACCTCCTCCACCCATGGCAGGAGGGTGGAACTGGATGATGTTTAAGTCCCTTCCAACACAAACCCGTCTGTGATTCTGTGTACAAGTGGCTGTAGTGGGCCTCTGTTGTGACCCTGAAATGCAAGAACTTACTCTGGCTACGTGCACTTCAAAAAAAGGTTTTTTTCTGTAGGCGTGGCAGAAACGTGGGCTCGAGGTTGGGCAGGAGGGTGACTAACCTTAGGAGAGGCTGGGGAGGGAAGGTGTGAGTGTGCTGCTGTTTGTGCAAACACCCTGACAGCTCGAGCACTCCAGAAAAGAGTGTAGAAACTGAGGAAATATCACCAGGAAATATCAGCTGGGATATATATGTAGCTGTGCCGTCAGCTGTGATGGCTCGGGAGCTGACACGGCGCTGTGATCAGAGCTGCACCCTCACCTGGATTGCCTCGCTCTGCAGGAGAGGAGGAGGGAGGGGGCGTGGGCAGGAGGAGCCTGGCACGGTGGTGGGGCAGCGCCGGTGATGGGCAACACGTCTGCCTCTCCTCGGAACACCGGTGTGACAGCCGGGATGGGGACCCTGCGGCCTCCTGCAGGTCATCGTGTCTGGTGCTCCAAGGCAGGATGCAGCAGCCTTCCTCTCCTTGCCTGCAGCAGGGCAGGCACAGTCCTGGGGCTGATACAGCTGGAGTAGCAAAAATATCTCGGTGGCATTTAGCACCGTGACCTTTAAACACTTCCACGGGCTGACAACAAACACTTTGGGTGAGGCAGGGCCCGATGGAAATGTGCTGTGAATCACACTCTTGTGTTGCTGTTGGTCTCTCACTCCCAGGCATGTGGATTTGGGACAGATAAACATCATTTCCTTCAGCATGACGAATTCAGCTGGGGAGGGGCCTTTGCAGTCGCTTCCAAAGGCTGATGAGTGTCGAAGCAGTGGGATACACTTAAAGCATTGGTTTACATTGGCTGTAATTTCCCAAATACTAGAATTGCCAGCTTTTGAATGTGTTTGGCTTGGAAATGCATTTTATCCACACTCCCTGCAGAGCTGTGCACTCTCCAGGGAGCAGCTGAATGCCCTCCAGTCCCATGGGGTGGCTTTCCCAGTATCACTCCCCTCCAGCTGGAATGATAACCAGTCACAGCAGACAGGAAAAACCAGGCTCGGGGTGGCTGGGACATAACTGTCAGACAGGCTGCTTACATCTGCCAGTCTCCAGGGCTGGGTGATTCCTGGGAGGCAGCTTGCTTGAACCCTGGGAAAAATGCTACCCCTTTCCACAGGCTCTCCATCCTTCATCTTTCCTCTCTGGAGGCCTGGCACCCATCTTGCCTCTTGGTGTGTTGGGCTAAGCATGTCTATAGGATACAAAACTCCCTTACAAGCAAAACCCCAGGAGAAATCAGCAAAGATGTTTGCCCTGCGCTCCCCTACGTACAGGGATCCCAGCTGTGTGCTGTGCCAGGATTCAGCCACGAACAGGGTGGGATCACACACTCAAGTGATAGAAGCGAGCAGCCAGTGCTCTGCTTGTCCAGCTGCTCCCAGGGGGAAGCCCCAGCCATTGTGTTTCTGGACTTGGGTGACACTTAACAGCTTCCAGCTCTTCCCAGGTTGCAGCTGAACAGTCTCGGGCTCCTGTCTCAGCTGAGGACTGCTTCACCTCCCAGTTTTCCAGCTGGGAATAGGGTCAGGGCACCCATGCTGGAAAGGCATGGCACATCAGCCTGCATCTTCATGCCTCTGGCAAAACTCTGTGTGTGCTAACGACACATCTCTGGGGCTGGGAAATTGGGACTGATGGAGATTTCATCCAGTCCCCCGGCCGTGCAGGAGAAAGAAGGCAGCTCTCTGTCCTCCTCAGCTTTGAGGCTGATCCGTGCAGCAATCTTCCTCAAGGTCCCTTTACATTGCTGCAGGGTCTGCAGGGTCTAACCTGCATTTCTGGATTTCCAGGATGCCTCCATGCCTCTCCCCACCCAAAAACCTCCCCTAAACTCTGCTTTGCTGCAGAACATCAAGACAAGCCAGTTCTGCTGCTGCTCTTGCCTGGGAATTGAGCAAAGAGCACCAACCTGTGTGTTTTGGGAGAGGAGGAAGCCCTTCTTTGATTTCAGCTCTTCCCTCCTCTGTCCTTCCTTTGCTCTGAGTTCTGGTGGTTCAGAAATGCATCTGAAAGCTGCCTTTCAGGGAAAAGAAGCCCCTCTGTGATGAGAGCAGGCACGTGTAGCACCTACCAAGATGTTAATTCCTTTTTTTTTCTGTACAGTCAATTATGGATTGTGATCCCCTGCCTGGGATCTGTGTGCTTGGGCAGATCCAGCTTTTCCTTGCTGGTCTGCTCTCTGTGGCAGTGGTGTCTGCTGCTCTCTAGTGGTCTCAGCTCCGAGCCTGCATGCACTGCAAAATGAGAACCTAGGTGGTGCTAATATATATATATATATTATATATATATATGTTTTAAACTTATTTGTAAACAGCGTCCTCCTGCTATGGCAAGTCTAAACCTTGCACCTCCACAATGCCAGCATTTAAGCTGCCCACGTTTCCCCAGCCCCAACCTGGAGGCAAGAGGAAAGTCCCTCACTTTGTTGTGCTTAGGTTATGTTGGGAACCATCTTTACAAGTGCCGGCCTTCTACTCCACATGGCCAGAACTGCCAGGTGAAATGCTCCCTCCTGGCTGCCCCTAACACCACGGGAATGTGGGGTTATGGAAGGGAGGGCAGACAGCCAAACAGCTTCAGGAATGTTCTGTATCTAACCCAAGGCAGTGCCCTGTGAAGGATTTGAGTCTTTAGGCCTCGCTAGTTTTCAGGGTGTGTGTCGTAAGCGACAGGCGAGATAAAAGCTGAGGAAAGATCAAAGCGGGTTTCATGGTTTTTATGGCTTTGTGCTTCTTGGTTTCACTTTCATGTGTCTCCCGGAGCCTTTCTTCTCTCCCTGTGTGCTGCCCTTTCATCTCCCTTGCCGTTTCCACCTGGCAGGCTGGAGCTTGGTGACCTCCCAGCCTGCAGCACGACCTGTGTGCTCGACCCGCCTTGCTTTCACCCCCCAAATCTGAGCAATGCTGGGTTGTTTTAGCCCAAGACAGCTCCTTTCAGTATCGATTCTTTCAGCTGCTGAGATTTGCATCCTTTGCAGAAGTTGGGCTGGAGTTTCTCTGTCTCTTCTGGGAGCATCTCTGAGTGTGTGCTGATTCAGGGGTGCTGGTGCCAAGAGAAAAGTTGACAAGGGGCTTTCCAAAGGGAGAGCTGCTCATTTCATTGGTATTGCAGCTTCCTTCTCAGTGAAGACCTGGATTTCCCCTCCTTACCATGTGCACTTCTACTTGCTGCTGGACAACAGTTGCTCTGGGCTTGTTTGTTTTTTGTTTTTTTTTTCTAGTAACAGAATCTCTACTCCTATGGTGGCTTGTGGGCGAAATGTGGGGAGTCTTCCCCAAGGGAAAAAAGTGGGGAGACACTTGGCAAGAAGAGAAGGGGCCTCGAAACATTAAGTGGACATTAATGAAAATTTTGACTCTGGGTGTAAGCCCAAGGTGCATGGCTGGGTTTGGGTCCGTTCCTGGGGTGTTTCTACCCTTGTGTGTGGTTGAGGATAAGCACTGTTTTCCATGGATGAACTGCTGTCTTCTGACTGAACCAGTAGAAAACAGGCCAAGGCCATGTTAAGCTCTACCAGAAATAATAGTTATGGGTTACTCTGCAAGTAATGTGGAGACAACTAAATTACGGACTAAACTAAAACGGAAACCACGAATAATTGGAAAAATATAAAATGCCTAACCAGACTCTAACCAAACTTGTATCTGCATTTATCAAGATGTCAAACTTCAGGGGAAAGGGGAGGAGGCTGTGCCATAAAGCTCCTGGAGATGGTGGTGCCAGGACTGTTGCCAAGTGTTTGCCTGAATGTGCTGCCCAAATAGGAATAACTCAGCTCCAGTTCTTCTGAGTTCGGCAGAAGCTTGCCAGCTCCTGAAGCATGGGCTGGATGTAGCTGGAGGAGTTTCCAGGAGAGTGTTTTGATTTTGTCAGTAGACCTGCAGTGCTGCTTCACTAGCCCCAGAAGGAAGTGCTCAAAGCCAGAGACCTTCCCAGCCAGCAGGGATGTGTAGAACATGGTCAGGTGGGTGGCAAGGCTGATTTGCCGGGCACAGCTCACTGATAGCACCCCTGGCCACTGTTCCTTGGCTCCCTCCTGCCGCAGGATGAAGGTTTCCCTCCTCATCCCCTTGCTCTGGGGCCAGGCTCGAGCCGTCGCTGTCACACCGCGCCCCGATGCAAATGGCCAACGGCGGCACTCGCGGCGTCTAGACCGGTTCCTGTGCCCACATGCAAATGTGTGGCTTGGGAGCCGGGGCACACGGCCCCAGTGACACTTTCTGGGAAAGTCCTTGGCTCCCATTCCTGCCTCACGTCCTCCGAGCCAGGCAGAGGTGCCATTGAGGAATGACGCCGCGTCTCTGCTCGGCGTTGGGTCCGTTTGGGAGTCAGTGGGGCTGGAAATGAGCAGAGAGGTCTGGAGCAGTGAGGGGGTGTCCTGGTGCTCTCCATGGTGCTTTTCTAGCAGCAAGGACAAGCTGGCACAGCAGTCTGGGAGTTTTCTCCTGCGCTTGCTCGCTGCCATTTGCATCTCTGGGGTGGCCAGGGCTTCCCAGAAACTGTCCCTGCTGTGGGGCTGTGTGGCAGCAATGGCTGCTCTTGCTGTCCCTTCAGTAGAAAGCTGCTCCACAGAGGTGCCACGGCTCAAGGTGGACTGGGGAGGCAGGAATGTTGGATTTACATTTCTTAAAAATCTTCTTTAATTTCTCTTGTTCTTGCTCCCAGCCTTTCTCCATCTTCCTTATCCAATCCCTTTCGAAGTTCCCTCTTACCATACTCCCTTCTTTAGCCCTCAGCACAACAGATACTTTTAAAGATGCCCAGAGCAGGCTTCTCACCTACTTGAAGAGGTGTCATGACACCACTCTGCTGTCTCCAAAAATGGGCCAAACCCATTATTTTGTCCTTTACATCACCAGCAAGTCATGCATCTTCACTTGAAGACAGCAAGTAACAGTGAGCTCTATGTGTTGTTCACCCAACCTAATTTTGGACTGATTTCGTTAGGCTTTGGCTAATTCTGGTGCTCTCTTGTTGATGCTGAAATATGTGTGGGTTTCAGGTTTCTCGGGTTTTGGCAGGAGGCATCTTTATCTTTGAAGCAGGTGATGGACCACAAACCACAGTGGTGAAGATTCACTGCAGTTGGGTTTTTTGGAGGCTAATTTAAAAAAAAAAACACCACAGGTTGGTTTTTTTTTTCTCTTCTTGCAAGGAGCCCTGAGTGAGTTGGAGGCAAAAGGGAGGTAAGCTGAAAATCACTTTCTCTCAACACAAGGAGAGTTAATGGTTTCAGCGTGGCTGAGAGGTCTGTGTGCTGCAGATGTTTGTCATGCAGCCTCTTGTGACTCCTCCCTGAAAGGCTGGAGAGCCGTGTCTCCTTGGCATTGACGTCAGGGTTGGGTCTCTGCCCATCCTGGTAAACCTGGAAAAGGTTTTCCTTGTGGCCTTTAGGTGCTGTTTGCACCACTCTTTTGGTCTCTGATTCAGGTACCATGGGAAGGATTTTGAATAAGTATAACAGGTGTAAAAAATATTACAAAAACACAATAAAAATGAGATAAAAAATGACTAAAATCAAAGTCTTGCCTGCACAGGGGCAGCTGCTGCAGAAAACAGAGAAGCTGTGAGGANTTAGGTGCTGTTTGCACTTTTTTGGTCTCTGATTCAGGTACCATGGGAAGGATTTTGAATAAGTATAACAGGTGTAAAAAATATTACAAAAACACAATAAAAATGAGATAAAAAATGACTAAAATCAAAGTCTTGCCTGCACAGGGGCAGCTGCTGCAGAAAACAGAGAAGCTGTGAGGATGAGGGCTTTGTGTGTGTTTCAATTGATGCTGGCCTGGACGAGGCCACATATCCCTATGTGAGGGCCACTCTTTTGAATTCCTGGCATCCAGGACGCAGCTTAAATACAGTCACAGGTCACATCCTCACCCTGCTTCTCTCTTTGCAACATTACCCCCAGTTGTGCAGAAATATCACCACAACTGCAGCTTTTCCTTCTGCGAAACCACCCCAGTGTTCATCAATTGCACGTTACTCATCCCTCACAGCACCGTGGCTGCTGCTGAGCCCATTCACAGACCCTCCCCAAATCCATCCAGGGATAATTTTCTTCTTGAACCAATTGTGTTAAGCACTGTTGGAATGCTGTTGGATTCCTCCAGTCCTGGAAGAGCAGCAGCTGAATGCTCCAGCTCCATCTTTTCCATTGTGCAGCTTGGGGAAAAGTTGCTTTTGCTTCTCTTGTTTTTTCCCCAGCTCTAAAAAGCAGGATCATTTTGTAGTCAGGCACCTCAGAAAGATTTTCAGATGTTTTTTATGCCTCCATAGCAGTTTGCAAAGGTGACCAGTCATCTCTGATAAATTGCTGCCTTTCCCACCTTTTTTTCCAAGAGACTCCTGCTGCAACCCAGCAAAATCAGTCCTTGGTTGTGTTCCTTCTAATAACTCTCACAAGGAAATTGAAAACTCTGAAAGGATTAAACAAAACCCAATTTTAAGGCCATCTCCTCTTCCACTGCTGTGACAGCAAGGCACCCATTCTTTCCATAGGACTTTGGGAATAGCTCATGGAAATTTTCCCAGGCCTCTCTGTGACCCTGGTGTACAGGGAGTTAAACTCCCCAATCATTTCTTGGACAAGCACTTCAGAAGACTTCTGGACCTATCTCAGAGGAAAAAAATGAGATTTTCAAAGAGAGATGCGTAGCTGGAGTTTGAGTGGAAGACTTTCTTTTTTAAAAATTTACCATTTTGTTGCTATATAAAATGCTGATGTGATTTGAAAGCTCCAAATTACAACATTATCACCTAACCACATCTCTTTTCTTCTGCCCTCTTCCTTCCTCCTCACCTCGCCACATATCCCCTTCCCATTTTGCTTCCCGACTGGTGACTTTGCCGACTTTCTTCAGGGCAAAGCCCTCATCCTGCCCACACCCGAGGGCACGGGGTGCTCCTGTGGCCATCCTGGGTGAGTTACTCGCCCAGCCAAGTGTGAAATCTGAAAGGTTTCAGAGTGGAAACATAGAGCATGATTGGTTTTCCACAGCACGGCGTGAGCCGTTTTCGCTGATGAGAGAAGCAGCAAAAATAGCATGGGGAAAATACAGCCCCAAGAAAGAAATATGTAAATGTCTGAGTACACTAAAACCCCCCCTGCTTAGTCAGGGGCTTGCACTCCATTTTCATTCTGGACTTTTTCTTGTGGCTGAGGGGTAAATGCTTGAGGGAATGAAGGGTGATGTAGGTACAAACCCAACAGAAACAAGGCGTGGGGGAGATGTGTGGGCAATGCAAACCTTGTGCTCCGTCCCCATGGCTGGGTTTAATCAATGATACTGACCACTGAGCTTCTGGGCCGGCTGTGGGGAGCATCTGAGAAATGACATCACCTCTCTGTCTCCGTGCTCTGCTGCCCAGGTGTGACTGCTGAGCTGTGAGTCCTGTGCCTGTGCTGGAGCGTGACCCTCCCCCATAAATAGGGGTGTTGGTGCTCCCGGTGCCACAGAGCATCTGCAGGGCTGAGGCTGCCCTGAGGATGGGAGCCCCCCTGCTGCCGTGGCTGCTGCTGCTGCTGCTGCTGCTGTCCCACTCTGCCCACGCAGGTGAGCTCCGGGTGGCTTTGCTGGCATCATCCTGCGCCCAGAGCGGCTGGGGAGCTTGGGATCCTCCTGCCTGTTTAGCTGAGGGCTTGCCTTGTTGCCAGGGAAAAAGCACAACCATCCTTTGCAGGGGTCTGGTTCAGCTTTCGGGAGCCGTGTGGGAGCAGGGAACTGAGGTAGAGGCGCAGGTGGGAGCTTCTCACTGTGGTCCCTGCAGTGCTGCCAGTGAAAACATGGGAAGGGGAACCTCCTTTGGCTTTGGAGTTGCTGCATCCCTATCAGTGCTGCCTGTGCCTGTAAGTTGCCACCTTCTCTCTCTCTCAGCCATCCTGGAGGTGAATGGGAACCTGAGCTGTAGGTGTGCCAAGACAACCTCGGAATACATCAGTCCCAAGAAATACGAGAGCATTGAGATAAGGCCCGTGGGCAGCAGCTGCAGGCGCACAGAGATCATGTAAGTGCCCTGGGCTCTGCTCCTGCTACCATCCCCCTTCTCTGCCACCCTGCTGGAAACGAAACCTTTCCAAAAATGCCACCAGCTTTCTTGCTGAAAAGCATCAGGTGCAGGAATGCAGGTCCCCAGGGCCTAAAGGAATCTCTCCAGCAGGGGAAAGCGAGATTTCCTCGAGCTGGAGCAGGGGGTGTTTGCAGCCTGGAGGAAGCACTTGCTCAGACACTGAGGCAGCATGAGCCATAACAAATTTTCCCAGATCTTTGTAGTTGCTCAGTGCTGATACATTTGTAAATCTCCAGAAAAAATAGTCTTTGTCTAGCAGTGTTCTGGGCTTCAAGTCTCTGCTCCACCTAGGAATGTGTTGAGTCTTGCTTGTTCCCGACTGTGCTGTGGCTTCCTCTGTCTCTGGCAGCTTTCTACAATCGCTGGTGCTGTGAGCGAAAGCTGAGTCTTCCCCATCAGCTCTGGCTGCTTGAATCCCTCCCTTTAGAGGGGACAGGAATGCTCAGGAACTCTCCTTGCATTTCAGAATTAAATTAAGAACCTCAGGGAAGGTGTGTGTGAATCCCGAAGCCCCCTGGGTAAAGAAGCTGCTGAAGCGCATTGCCAGCACGTAAGTTGTTGGATGGAAACTCGTTTGGCTCAGGTGTCCCTGGACAGCATCCCAGCACATCCGTGCTTCTGGGAAGCTCTCGTGGGCCCAGGAGATTTCAGAGGGCCTGCTGCTGTCCAAAGGACCCACTTCCAAAGCAATGAGGGGCAGCACTTGGCTGGGCAAAGCAGTGTTCAGCACAACACGACCCATCTGTGGGTCATGCTTTCCCTGGCTTATGCACGGTGCTGCTCTTCCAAAACAGTTTGGGGGATGAAACATGTGGCAGGAGCAGGGTTTGCTCGTGGCAGATGCAATAGTGTATTGATGCTGGGCTGGGAAAGCTGCCCTTCTTGGTTGTGCCTGTGCTGCTTTGTGGCCATCCCGGCGAGCGATGCCCGCCCTGGGGAAACGGCAGCGACTTCCCTCGGCTGGGGCAGGAGCTTCCTCTCCCGGACCTGCCTTGCTCTGTGTTCACACATTTCTCCTCCTTCTGCTTTTCACAGGAAGAAAAAATAAGTTTCCTGCTAAGGAAGTTGGTGCCCAGAGCCCCGAGGTGGGCTGGCAAATGATGCCCAGGTGTGCAGACCTGGCTGCTCCTCACTTTGCCCTCGCTTCCTCCCCTTCCCGAAAGCCCCACGTCTGGCTCTGGTGGCAGTGGCTGTGGGGAGGGTGGCTCACTGCTGGCCCCAGCCCCGTGGCACATTTGTGGCACATCTCCCCTGCTCTTGGTCCCTGGATCAGCGTGAATATGAACCCTTTGTTTATTTAGTTGCCTGTGGACTGCGAAGCTGCTCCTGCTTCTTTAGGGATAACTTTGTGACTTTTTCCATGTGAAGTGCTCGGTGACTGTGTGTCTGAGAGTTGCATGGCACAGGGTGGCATGTCCTGTTCCAGAAGCTCAAGTCCAATAAAATTCAGGATTTTTCTTTCTGTTGTATTTTCCCTGGATCTCCCAGCTTTGAAGCCATGTATGACATAGAATCATAGGACAGCTTGGATTAGAAGTGACCTCAAAGCCCATCCAGCCCCACCCCCTGCAATGGGCAGGGACATCTTCCACTATCCCAGGTTATTTCAAGCTCTGGCGTTGGAAACCTCCAGGGATCCAGGGGCAGCCACCGCTTCTCTGGACATCCTCTGCCAGGGCCTCCCCACCCTCACTGGGAAGAATTTCCCCCCACTATCCCATCTAACTCTGTCCTCTGGCATTATGAAGCCATTCCCTCTTGTCAGCCTTCCCATCCTAACCTGTCGTCTCCCCTGGTGGTGATTTGAGGGCACGATATTGGTGGTCGGGAGATGGGACAATCCAGCCAAAGTGCCCCACATCCAAGTGATGGAGCTGGGATTTACAGGTGGCTGTAAAGCTTTAAAAACCAGTCCAGGCCAATAAGGAAATATGTCGGGAATGGGCGTGAGGTCACTCGGCAGAGTTTTGGGTAAAAAAATCAAAAGCAAATGTCATCAGAGTGCTGCTGGGCTGTGCCTCGCAGGGGGACAACGTGGCTGTAGGAGAAATGAGGAATACCTGCTCCTGCAGGACACAAAAGCACCCCAAAAAACCTCCGGGCTCGTGGGGCTGCGTGCGCCAAGAACAAACTTGGAGGAAACGACCAAGAGAGGAAGGGGAAAGCGGAGCCGCTTTCGGGAAGCCGGGCCCCCTGCCAAGCCCCAAGCCGCGTTTTATCGGCAGCGTTGCGAACTCAGCGAGCGCCGTCAGCAGGGAGAGGGGGCGGGCAAACCCACCGCGACCCCGGGGCCGCCCGCGCCGCCTCACTTCTCCTATTTCCCACCTCAAATAGAAGGATGCTGCGGGGCCCGGAGCTGGGGCCGGCATGGCTGTGCGGGCGGCCCTGCTGCTGGCAGTGCTGCTGCTGTCCCACCGCGCTGGGGACACAGGTGAGGCTCTCCTCCCCCGCGGGCCGCCTCGGCCCTTGTGGGGGCCGGCAGGCTCTCCGGGTTTGGGCTGGGTGATCCTGGTGGGACGCGGCGGGAGATGCGCTGCCCAGGGAGGGTTTTGGGGATGGCTGCGGGGCTTTTTGGGGTGATGCGTGAGCCGTGTCCGTGTGCCCCTCCAGCAATCCTGGAAGCCAACGGCAACCTGAGCTGCCGCTGCCTCAAGAGCACCCGAGCCTTCATCTCGCCGCAGAAGTTCAGCAGCATCGAGGTGTGGCCCGTGGGGAGCAGCTGCCGGCGCCTCGAGGTGGTGTAAGTGCCTGCCGGGGCTATGCGCTCTCTGCTCCGCCCGTCCTCCCCGCATTGCTTCCGTTCCGTGCGCGTTTTCCCTGGGATGGGGGCGGGAGGCCCAGCTGTCTGCAGGAGGGCAGGTGACCTTGCTGAAAGGCCGCGTGTTCTCTAGGATTAAGCTAAAGAGCCTGAAGAGGGTCTGCGTGGATCCTGACGCCCCTTGGGTGAAGAAACTCTTGCAGGACCTCCCTCACCTGTAAGCCCCCCCTTTTCCCCCTGACCACCAGGGGCTCCCCGCAGGACCGGGGGCATCCCGTGGGAGCCTGTCTTCACACGTTCCTCCCCCTTCTGCTTTTGGCAGGAGGAAGAAAAAGGCTTCCCGCTGAGGAGGCGGCCACCGGAGGCACGACCAGATGTGTTGGGCCAAAAACTGCCTCCCTTCCCCATCCTGCTGTTGCCTGAACCTGGTCTAGAGGGGAGCATGCTCCAGCCTGAGCCCCTTTTTATGCCTTTAAACCCTTAAAAGTGCCCATCCCTGCTTCTAGTCTCTCCCATCCCGTAGCCATGCACTGAGTATTCCTTTTGGGCACGACCCAGCAGGCCCAATAAAAGTGGCAGCCCTCTGTCACCTTCCCTTG
>VYXF01001969.1:14429-24992 GCA_013397295.1 Polioptila caerulea
TGGAACAGCTGGGCCATGGACAGAAGATTCCACCGCCCCCTACCCCAGTTCCAACAAACGGTGATTGAACACCTTTTTTTGGTGACATTTTGCACTGCAGCCCATGACAACAGGCATACATGTACTTCTAATGATTAAAAGAACTGTCTAGAAGCTTTTGCTTTACGCGATTGGCTTCCAAGTTTTTAAAATGTGATTTAACAAGGAAGTGTTTGGTTGTGGTGGGAAATGGGAGCTTCCTCTGGACTTAATAAAAAATAGCTCGAGAAGCATCTTCCCTGTGGCCCATCTTGTTCGTGTGCTGTACATTGAAAAAATTATAATAGCCAATGCACCATATTTGTATTGAAATTTTTAAAATATTATTAATTTTCGAATTTTAAGCCGTTTTCGCAGGCTGTTCCTGAACATAACTCCCAAAAGACTCCTGCCCGTTGTACCTGTTCTGATCAGCACCACACTCCCCACTGAAACCTGGCAAGTGCCACAGCCAAAGGAAAACCCTGAGTGATTTTCAGCTAAATCACTGAATAAAACCCCTGTGCCTGTCATTGAACAACCCCTTTTCCCCTGCTTCACTGACTTCCCAGCAGATGTACAGCCATAGGGCTTGGGGAAGCTTGTTGTGCTAACACCTGAGATTGCCAGAATTCGTGACAAAAAAATTAAAAATAAGAATTTTGTCCATCAATTAGAATTAAGTCGCAAAGACTAAACTAATTTTTGGAGCAGGTAAAGAAAAAGGTGTAAAGAAAAAGGAATAACAGCCTTCACGTTAGCAACCTAGAGTTGCTGCAGAAATTACTTTGAAATATGAAGTGATCTAGGGCGTTAGCTAAATAAACAAACCAATGGCACGTCTCAGGCACGGAGGGAGCTACTGACAGAAATTGATAATATCAAACACGTCACCCCACAAAATAAAGTTGCTATTAACTTCTCCTTGCTGACACAAAAAACATGGACTATTCAAAAATAGAACTTGTCTAGTTGGACTCTTGTCTTTAGTCAAATTGAGATTACTGATTCTGTCATTGTTGTTATTGTGTTTATGCTGTAACCCTGGTTTTTAAATTGTCTGTTAGTCTTTGCCAAGAGGCCTTTACAATCTAAAGAAGAAGGGGTAGATGTGGCAGTCCAATTAGCTGGGATAAATAAAAAAGCCAGGCCCGAATTCTTTGCACCAAGGTGTGGGCCTAGGACCCTGGGAAGCAGGAAACCTTGGATTTATCAGGTCAAGCCCCTGCCCCATAGCTACAATTGCACCCTACCCCAGGTAAACCCTATGAAGCACCAAAGGTTTGTGATGGACAAAAACCTTTCAATGAATTTGAGGTGGGAAGATTTGTTCTGTTTATTCAGCGCTGGAGCACAGAGGACAAGAGTCCTAAAGGCCTGTGCTGCATCCACAAAGCCTTGAGTCTCTATGTATGCCCCAAAATTAGGTATATTCATAAAATTAACACACCCATACATATTCATCACCTGCCCCGTGCTGGATGTAAATTGTTGGGTGTTTGTTGCAGTTGGGCATTTCTCTCTTTAACTGAGGCCGTGGCCTTTGGGTTGGGGTCAGTGCTCCTGTGGGAGGAAGTAAAGACTCTTCCTCCCACCTTGTGCTGCTGCCAGGTCTTTGGGACCCCTTGGTTGTGGTCCAGGCTCTTTCCTTGGCTTCCAGCATCCAAAGTCTTGGGTTTCTGATTTCTCCCAATGCTCAGGATCAGAGCCATGATCGATTCCTTGCTCTGTACCTGTGCATTAATGACTAAACCCTTAATTTCTTCTTTGATCCTCTTGTTAGAGGCCAGGCCCTGCTATATGACGTGTTGCTCGCATCTTGCTGGCTGCATTTCAAATTCCTAAATCTTTTAACCCTTTGACTCCCCTATATCTAGCCAAGTTAGCCATGCCCCAGGTTTTTGGATGCTGCTGCTCTCGGACCTGGTGCTCTCTGGAAGGAGCTCCAGGCCAGGGGGCCTCGGGTGCTGCCTGGGGAGCACGTGGCCACTGGAATGGATTAAAGGACATCTCTGGGCCTCATCCATCCCACACCTCCTGGTTTTTAAGCCACGGTCCCCAGCCAAACTGGGTTTGGTGTAGCAGGAGGAAACCTTCTCTCCGGACTGCTACAAGATCCCACCTGGAATTCTGCATCCAGGTCAGTGTTGGTTTAATAACAGGAATATCTCGTTGGCAGAATTTTATTGGCCCAGAAAGCCTTAAATAGTCTGAGGTGCAGAAATCTGGGGGCTCCTTGGCCACCCTGCTGCCATCTGACAGAGGGATCCATCCTCTCTGTGCCTCTGGAGGAGAGCAGAACATAAACTGCACTTGCTCAGGAAACTCAGGAGTTTCTCTGTTCCAAGAAGAAATCCCCACACACAAAACATGAGGTGTAAAATCCTTATGTGAGAAATCCTAAACTCACAATTTGGGATCCCAAATCTGTGAGCCAAAGGATTCATTCCCTGTCCCAAGAATTCCTCATTTTCTGCAGCTGTGGCTGATGGAGTTTCCCCACATTTCCCACCCCAGGCTCATCTCCCTGAGCTTCTTGACCACAAATTTTTCCCGAATCCTCCAAATTCCTAAGCATAAATCCAACCCTTTAAGTGTTTTTAGGGTCAGGAAGTTGTGAGTTTATTCCTGGCCAGGGTTTGTGTGTGACCAACACAAAACTTTTTCACTTATTTATACATTTTTAGGAAAAAAAAAAGTTTATTCCTCCTTCTCTTTAATTAATATCCCACTCTCTACTGGTTATTGATTTCTTGGTTTTCCTGCTAATTAATCCATAATCAATATTCCAGCATTATAAATCCCACTTTTATGGTGGCATCAATCATTCTCAGTTGGAAAAATAATGAGAATAAGCAGCAGAATTTTCCATTTCTTGATAGTTAAATAAAATGGGCCCACATGTTAAAAACTTGTTTGGTTTTAGGCAAAGCAAAAGAAAGCTCCAAACATTCCGAGCTTTGTTTCCTTAGGAAAAAAGGAACACAAAATTTCCTTTTTTCCCCCAAATTCCTCATCGACTTCTTATTGTTCCAAATTAATTATTGTTTTTCTTATTCTCCTGAATTAAGAGAAGAATTAAACCGTGACTTAAGATAATAATTAAAGAAATTCAAATGGCTTCAAAATTCCGCAATGTTGATGCAGCCTTGGGAAAACTCAAAATCCATGAAGGATTTCAAATCTCTTTGCAATTATCCCAAAAATTAAGAGGGTCAGGCTGGATTTATTTATTCCAGAAGATCTAAAAGCTCTTTAATCCCTTCCTAGAAAACAAGGAGCAAATTTTTACTTTTAAAAAACAATCCAAAAACCCCTACAGGATTCTCCCATATTATCCCACAAAACAGTCATGGATATTTGAAGAGCGCAGGACATTTTTTGCCACTTAAATTAAGATTTTAATGTTAAAAAATTGAATTTAAGACACTTCCAGCCATTTGTTGGTTGAAATCAGCCCCCCAATTTGTCACACCAGCTGTCACCTCGACCTCAAAGGCTGAAAATTAAGGATTTTCTCCTCCAGAACCACAAAAAAAAGAAAGGCAAAATTCCCATATTTCCCATTCAGGTCCTAAATTTGCACTGGCAGCCACAGATTTGAAGCAGTGAAGTGCTCAAGGATTTTATTCCCGAGTTAATTCCCAAGAGGAAACACTAGAGCTGAGACCACACACCAGGCCAACAATTCCAACCAAGAATTCCCGCGTTTCAGGGGAAAATTCCTTTTTTAGATTGGAATATTGTCCTACTGAGCCATAAAAGTTTCATGAATGGGGCAAAATATGGGATTTAGGATGGATTTCTTCCATTTCGTTTTCCAGCAGCATAGAAATGATAAGATAAGTGGCCCCATCAGGGTTTGGATGTCACCAATTTTCCCTGGAAATCCCTGGACTGGGGCAGGTTCACAATTTTTATGGACACCAAGATAAAATCAGCCAATGCTGGACCATGGGAATTTTTAGGGACAAGGAATTTGGGAATGTGGAGTTTGGGAATCAGCTCAAATCCAACCAGCAGGGCAGGAAATGCATGGGAAGGGTTTCTTTGGGAGGTTTCCCAGCGAATAATAATTAAGGGATTTAAACTTCTCATTTTGTGTTCTCATCTCTAGTGCCTGGAAGAAGAAACAACTCTGGAACAACCAGAAATTCCCTGAATTCCAGGATGGGACAGGCTGGGATGAAGCATTAAATTTCAGTTTTCAACATTCAAAATCCCTTGTTCAGCACTCAAAATCCTTCGTTTGCTAAGTGGAAACAGCAATTTTCCTGGGAAAAATCAATCCAATTTTCCTAGGAAAAATAAATTCCATTTTCCTGGGAAAAACCAATCCAATTTTTCTAGGATAAATAAATTCCATTTTCTCAGGAAAAATAAATCCAGACTCCCAAAATGTGGCACATTTTGCCGTCCTGGGAGAGGAGGGGTTGGGTCTGCATCCTCTGCAGTGGCAGCTAAGAATAATTAATTATTAATTATTAATTAATAATTAAATAATTCATTTGTCCTGTTAATTAACCCCTTTATTAATTACAGCTCCTCAATCCAATGGGTCACAGCTCCAGGCCTCCCAGTTTCAGGATGACCCAGAATTTCCTCCTGGACGCAGCACCCTGAATAAATCATTAAATTTGAATATTCCATAAGCCCATAACCTGGAATTCTTGGATTTAGGGAAATCTTCTGGAAGGAATTTCACTCAGAAATGAAAAACTTTCAATGCCTCCCACAGGAGCAGCCAATTAACAGCCCCTGTATCCAGCCAGGATTTTCTCTTTCTTGTCAAAATTCAACTTTTTGCCATTAAAATCCTCTCTGGCAATGATCCCAACATTTAAATGCACACAAAAATTCTTCATAGGAGAAATAACAAAATCCACAAATCTCCTTTCCCAGCAATATTTGAACCTCTGGGCTGAGGCAGCTGCAGCAACCCTGGCGATGTCTGAGCACCGTCCCATAAAATTTAAAAAAAAATTATTATTTTCAAAAATAACAATTTTTATTTGCTCCTGGAACCCCAGGAAATCCCTGACAGAAATCCCAAACCAGCTCCTGCCACAAATCCAAACACAAAAAATGGAGTTGGTTTGGAGTTGTTCCTTGCTTTCATTAGCTGGGAATATCAGCCAGGAATAATTTGATTTTCTAGGAGCAATTACAGGCAGCTCCATAAGAAATAAATTCATTTCCAGCCCCGCTGTTCTGGCTGGAGCAGGTCATTCCTTCAGAACTTCAGGATCACACCAAGGGAGGAAAAAATCAAGGAAAAGAAGGGAAACCAAACACAAAATACAGAGAGAGTTCATTCCCTGTGCCAACACCAGGGAAGGGCTGGCAAAAAGGAACTTTTCCACTGATTAATGGCTGAAAATCTGGGAAAAATGAACTCCCAGGGAGGTTTGTCTGGATCTGAGCTGAGTCTTGATCACTCCTCTCATCAAGTCCCTTTCTCTCTGTTTTCAGGCTTTGATTGTTCCTTGATTTCCTGATTGAATTCGGAGATCTCCCAGAGCAGCTCATTCCCATATCTTGAATAAAGATGCAGATTCCAGTCTGGGATCCAATTTCACCCAGAATTTTAATTCCAGAGCTGTTCTTTTCCACATTGGCTGTGAGTAATCAGAATTTTAACAATTTTGTGGCTGCCTGAGTGCATTGTGAGGCCGGACAGTGAAACCACAGAAAAAAGGAGAGAAGTTGGAGTTTGAGGTTTCTTGCCAAGCCCTCGCTGGCAGAATTTTCCCAAAAAATCCTGCTGGAAGCAGATTTAAAATGGGAATAACCCCAGATATGTTCATGTGGAGAGGAGAAGGCTCCAGGGAGAGCTCAGAGCCCCTGAAAGGGCTCCAGGAGAGCTGGAGAGGGACTGGGGACAGGGGATGGANATTTCTTGCCAAGCCTGGCAGAATTTTCCAAAAAAAATCCTGCTGGAAGCAGATTTTAAATGGGAATAACCCCAGATATGTTCATGTGGAGAGGAGAAGGCTCCAGGGAGAGCTCAGAGCCCCTAAAGGGGTTCCAGGAGAGCTGGAGAGGGACTGGGGACAGGGGATGGAGGGACAGGACACAGGGAATGGCTTTTAGATGGAAAAGAGAGAGAAATTTTGGATATTGGGAAGTAGGAATTCCTGGCTGGGCTGGAATTCCCAGAGCCGTTGTGGCTGCCCCTGGATCCCTGGCAGTGCCCAAGGCCAGGTTGGACATTGGGGTTGGACACCCTGGGATGGTGGGAGGGGTCCCTGCCCATCCAAGGGTGGCCCTGGGTGGGATTTCAGGTTTTTTCCAATCCAAACCATTCCAGGAATTCTCCAATTCTCCTGAAATTCTTGTTGTCATACAAATCCAAATCAAATCCCAATCAATTCCTGAGTGGAATTCCAGCCATCCAGCCCTGTAAACATCAAAATCATCCTAAAGAAACCAGGAGGCAGAAATTCCCATTCTGTTTTCTCTTTGCTTTCCTTGGAGTTGAGGAAGTCCAGTGATGAATTCCTCCCTGACTTTTCCATCAGATCTGTCTCTAAGGAGAGCGATTTCACCAGGAAAGAAACAAGAAAATGTGGGAAGAGTTCCTGTTTCCAGAGCCACTTGGATTTATTGGAAGCTGTAAATCCCAAGGGAAACTTTACCTCTTCAGCATTTTTTGTAACACCAGCACAGCATCCTGAAGTTTCCCATCCTGGTCAAAACACTGGATTCATTCCTGGCTCAGAACTCAAAATTCTTTAGGAATTTGGATCGTTGTGGTTTTTGTCCAGATTTCTGAAAATAATCACTCTTAACCCAAAAACCACCCAAAGCACCCCTTAGATCAATTACACAAATGTTATAATTCATCATATAAATCCATCTAATTTAAATTCATAAATTATATATCATTCACTATGTAAATTTTATCATTCTTTAATGACCTGCTTAAAGCAAAAATCCAGGGATGTTATTCCCGGATCATTCCAGCAATCCCTAATGAGCAGGAAGGATGGGCAGATTTTCCTTCTGGAAATTTTCCAGCACCATCCCACTCTCAGCAGCACAATTCTTTCAGGAGAGCAGGGCAGAGCCCATTCCTGCTGGAATTTACATCCCTAAAATCCCCCAGGCTGACTCCAGCAGCTGGAAAAATCCAAGGAATTGGGATCAGGGTTTGAAACTCAATGCTGGCTGCCCATCAGCACTTGGGTGGGCTCCAAAAGGCAACAGTTGCATCAAAACTTCCGAAATTCCAAGAAAAAGCTTCCCCAGAATCCAGGGAATGCAGTCCCACATTCCAGGAACTGGAGACTTAGGGAAAATGCAACATTTCTAGGGATCCTTTGACTGGGAATCGAGATTTTAGGGATAAAAACAGTTCCTTGGAGTGGTTTCTTGCTCCAACAAAATTAATCCTCCTTCGCCTTGAACCCGGCCTGGTGCTGCCAAACTTCTCCCTGCTCCTCATGGCCTGAGGCTCCTGATTTCCCAAAGGATTGCTTGGATCGAGGAATAATCAAGATTTCCAAGTGTTAAAACATGACAGGGTGACTTTGATGTGAACCTGCTGGGAATGAGGAGTGCAGGCTCCCTTTGGAATGTGGGAATCACATCCCTATTTCCTGCCTAGTGAGTGAAGAGCTGCTCCTGATTTGATGCAGAGCTGCCTGGAAAATTTGTTTTCATTTCTCATTCTCTCCCTCATTTTTCCAACAATCCATGTGTATCTCCTCATTCCCGCATTAACATCACCTTTGCCAGGTGGGATTGAAGGAAGAATTCCATCCAAGCTGGGATCCAGTGAGGTTTAGGAGAAGGGATTTCCTGCTTGCACCAGGCACAGGTGATTTGTGGATCTTCTTTCCCACCTGGGAAAGTTCTCCCCATACTCCAGATTTGTTGATTTTCCAAGCCCAGCTTTGGAGGCAGAACGGGAACAGCTTTTTCTTACGGTCAAGGGGTGGAGGAAGGAGAAGCGGGAAGAGAAGGAAAAGGAATCAACTCTTCCCACAGAATATTTTGGAGAAATCCAGCTTGGGACATAACGTAGGATGCTTTACCTGGGAATGCTCCAGGAGAAATTCCAGGGAAAAACTTCCCAGGAGGAGCTGGGCTGAGCTTTGGGATGCAGGGAAGAACTGAGGCAGTTTGTACTTTAAACTCAGCTTTACCTCCCCAAAGAGCACAAAATTCTCCAATTTCCCAAATCCCTGAACACTTTTTTCTCCAACATTTTCCAGGTTTTTTGGAGGCTCAGCTGAAATTATCTTTATTCATGATGGGGCTGAGCAAAGCCGAGCGTGGGCGGCTGAACGGGACTTTCCCTTTGAATTCCCTGGTTGTAAATATATAAATCCAATAAATTTCATGGATTAATTTCCAGAACTGTTGGATAAACTGGCAGATATTGTTCACCAGCTAAGCTTGAGTGACGTGGCTTCCACTCACCACATCCTCAAAAACGGCTTTTATTGGAGGCGAGAGAGATTTTGCCACCTCAGCTGAATTTTTTTAGTGTTCAGAGTGAAAGCTCCGGGTTTTTAACCGCTTTAATTCTGCTGCAAAATATATTCAGGATGAGGGGAGGGAAAGAGAGCTGGTTTTGAGTGGTAAAATCATGGAATCATGGAATGGTTTGGGTTGGGAGGGAGGTTACAACTCATCCCATCCCACCCCTGCCATGGCAGGGACACCTCCCACCATCCCAGGCTGCTCCAAGCTCAATGTCCAACCTGGCCTTGGGCACTGCCAGGGACCCAGGGGCAGCCACAACTGCTCTGGGAATTTTATTTCCATAAAAAATGAAAAAAATCTATTGTAGCAAAAAGTGGCTTTAGGAAAGTCTGTGTTTGGTTTTGCCTCTTGCATAACTTGTCCAGCTCCCTTGGCCTAAACTTTTCCCTGATATTTCCATTCCAAGAATGGATCAATATCTTCATTATAATTTTATAATTTCATTCCATCTTCAATCAAAATGATCTTTCTCATTTTGATATCATATTTTATTTGTATTTATGAGCTTTGGGAAGCAGGGAAAGAACTGAGGCAGTTTTGTGCTTTAAAGTCAGCTTTACCTCCACAAAGAGCACAAAATTCTCCTATTTCCCAAATCCTGAGGATGTCAAGACCTGCTGTCCTGCAGAGATCCAGAATTCCTCTGGTTCCCTCCAAAATGGTTTAAACAATTTCAAGTCACTTCCTTGTCACAGCAAAAAAAAAAAAACAATAAACTTTATTTTCCAGACCTCCTGCTTTTTGGAATAATCCAGATCCAGGAGGTGCAAAATTATTTGGGGAAAAATTCAGCCACAATTAAGGGAACAAGAGGAAATGACAGTGGTTACTTTGGTGTCTGAATAATTTTTATTTCCAGTGCTGATCAAGCCCTAAATTAATTTTCCTTTTAAAAACTCATGGAAAAACGCGCCACAGGCTCCAAGCCCCTGTCAGTGTGGTCCTGTGATAGATGCCACTTTTATTTCCAATTAATTTTCCCTGCAGTAACATCGTTAATTTGTTTATAAACTGCTCTCTGTGCTTGTTTCCTATCAGCCCTCCCATAAATGTCAAGCTTTTTGTTAAAATGTCTTGAGTTATAGATAAACACAACTTCATGTCCTGAGATTGGGGAAATAATGAAAAATGAGTGGTTTATGGGATGGAAACCTTGTAAACATCAGCATGGGTTTATTGCTGGCATGTCTGGGGGAAGGGGGAACCGAGTCCGTGTAATCTTTAATTTAAGGAGTATTTTTATGGCATTTTTCTGGTAATTCCCAAAGCTGTGTGCAGAATAAAAAAATACAGTTTTTATGGGGAAATCTTTATGGCATCAGTGATCAAATATTCTCACGTGGGCTTTGAATCCATTGGATTTGGCAAAGCTTGGTATTTATGAGCAGAGTGATTACAGTTATTATGGAATTAAAATGGACAATTCTCCTGTTTAATGAACAGCAAAGAATTCCAAGGCTTTCCACCCTCGGGAAAAGCATCAAAGCTCAAAGAGCCTGTCCTGGGTGTGAGTGCCAGCTGTGCCAGCAGTGTGTGTTCTACCCCAGCTGGGCTGGGGGAACCCTCTGGCCATGGCCCAGCTGTTCCAAACCAGCTGGGGCCGTTTTCTTTATCCCTGCCAGGACCCAGCCTCCCTCCAGGCACACATCTTCTGCTCAGGGCCCACTCAGGCTCCCTGCAGGCCTCAGAACATTCCAGCATCCCCCTGGCAGCTGCTGCAGCCAGCCCAGGAGCCCAGCATTCCTACCTGCATCCAATCTGGCCTTGGCACAGCCAGCAGCCTTTGGCACGGCATTCCCAGAGGGACACCAGGCCCAGCCATGCCTAGGGCCCCTTCCCAGGGAAACTCCCCCTTTGTGCAGGATCCCTGCTCCAGCAGAGCCACCTCTGCCACTGCAGGAGGGCTGCAGCCCCCATGGGATGGCCCTGCCACCAACCCCTGAGCCACAGGGCTCAGCCTGGACCCTGACTCTGCCCTGGGTTGGTTTTTGTGTGGCTGCATTTGGATTGGAGTTCTGCTCATGCACAACTGTTGTTGCTGTTGCCATCTCT
>VYXF01001969.1:34893-52562 GCA_013397295.1 Polioptila caerulea
ATATAAATATAATTTAATATATTGTGTATTTAAATATATATTTAATATATTTAACATATAATTAAATAGTTAAAACCAATACTAAGAATTAAAATTAAAAAATTAAAATGGAAATTAAGATTAAAATTAAATAACCAAAATGAAAATAAATTCAATAATCAAAATCAATACTAAAAAATCAAAACATATCTCAATATCTGTGATCCTTGTTCTGGACACCACCACACAACAAAAAATGGGAATGGCTAAAGCTCTTTTGGGACTGCTGCAGGAATTCCTAAAAACTTTGAATTTTTGGCACCGCGGGTTTTAATGACAGAGCTGTGGAATCAGGGATGGGGAGGTGCAGGGGCACAGGGATTTAATGATGGAATTATTGAGGCTGGAAAAGCTCTCCAAGATCCTGGAGTCCAACCATTCCCAGCGCTGCCAAGGCCAGCACTGACCCCTGTCCCCAAGTGCCACCTCCACGTGGATTTCAAACCCTTCCAGGCCAGGACAATCCTTTCCATGAAGAAATTTTCCCCAATATACAACCTAAACCTCAGGCACCTCATCTTCCCAAAAAACCTCTTCAAACTCTGGGCCCAACCCCTTCCAAAGAGGTGCTGGCAGCATAAAACACGAGCAGAAACTCGAGGAAAACACAAATTAATAAATTACTCCTTAAAAACATTTTTCCCTCTCCAAATTTCCACAGCGCCGTGCCAGCCCTTCCATTAGCAGAGATCAAACCAGTTTTGGGTTGGGGAAAGTTTCCTTTCACCTTTTTTTTCCTTAATCCTCCTCTCTGCTCACTCTTCATAGCCCAGTTCTCACCTTTAAAGCACATTAATTCCCCCAATATTCCTCAGATGCCATGATGAGTCGGGTTTTATGGATTTTATGGATTTTATGGCTGAGGAGAACAAGGCAGGGAGGTTAAGTGACTTGCCCATGGCCAAGCTCTTTGGATCCATAAAAAAAGAGGGAGACGTTTTACATTTATTCATTTTAAGGCCCTCTCAGCCCTGCAGAGTTGGACTGGGGGTAATTAAAGCTTTAATTGTGATGAGCAGGGTGAGGAACGCCGAGAGTTCCTTAAAGTCACCATAAAATGGCCCTAAAATGACTTCCTGGTGCTCTGCAGGCATGGGAAGTGTGGGAAGATTTCCACATTCCCTCAGTTTGGATCATGGATGGGACCTCACTGAGGTTTGGATGATCAGGACCAGCCCTGGACAGGCTCTCCCAGAGGATTTGGGATAATTGAGGAGGCAACTCCTGAACTTCTCAAATTCTAAGGAGTGGTCTCCAACTCTTGATTCTGTTAATTCTGTTAATTTTCACCTTATAATTAAGGAACTTTCCTTTGGACCATGGATAGGACCAGCCTGGGGTTTGGGAGCTCAGCACCAGCCCTGGACAGGCTCTCCCAGAGGATTTGGGATAATGGAAGAGGTAACTCCTGAACTTCTCAAATTTTAAAGAATGGTCTCCAGTTCTTAATTCTGTTAATTCCGTTAATTTTCACCTTGTAATTCAGGAAGTCCTTTGGATCACGGATAGGGCCTGACTGAGGTTTGGAGATTTGGGATAATGGAGGAGGCAACTCCTGAACTTCTCAAATTCTAATTTGTGGTCATCAATTCTTAATTCTATTAATTCCGTTAATTCTGTTAAATTGCACCTTATAATTCAGGAAGTTTCCTTTGGATCATGGATAGGATCTGACTGAGGTTTGGATGATCAGGACCAGCCCTGGACAGGCTCTCCCAGAGGATTTGGGACAACCCTGCTAGGAGGCAACTCCTGACCTTCTCAAATCCAAAGGAACTATCCCCAACTCTTAATTCCCGTAATTCTCACCTCATAATTCAGGAATTTGACCCTTCCCAAGCTGTATTGAATCCCAAAATCCCAGAATGGATTGTGTTGGAAGGACCTCAAAATCTTCATTCCAACCCCCTGGGCTCCTTTCACTATCCCAGGTTGATCCAAGCCCCATCCAGCTTGGCCTTACTCTGTGAAAAATAAAAATTTCCTGCAAAATCCAGCGAGTGAGAGGGGGTGTGAGCACCTCTACCAAAAAAACCTGAAACTCCTCTTGACTTCCTCAGAAATAATTGGTGTTTTAACTTCAGGAATTCCCAGAAGGGCAACTGAACACGGATAACATCTGGAAATCAAACTGATCATGAACTAAAATCAAGATGGTTTCATGGCTCATTTTCTCCTCTGTGTGAGAAATAACAAGGACAAATACTCTGGTCCTTAAAACAACCCATAAACCTCCCAAAAGTGTCTCTCAGATCCTTCAAATCTTTGGGAATTGCCTCTGGGGGGATGAATGGGGAAACAGGCAGGAAGCTCAGAGCATTCCAAGTGCATCCGTGGGTTTTTTGTGGTGTTTTACCTTACTGGGAAATGGATTTGAGATAATTTTGGAAGTGGGATCCCCTCTCTTGTGCTCTGCATTTATTCCCAGAGCACCAGGTGAACCAAACCCATGGCAACTCTTCATTCCCTGAAGGAAAGAGGAAAAAAATCCCAATAAAAAAATCCCAGAGTGTCTCTCAGAGCCTTCAAATTTTGGGGAATTGCCTCTGTGGGGCTGAATGGGGAACAAGGCAGGAAGCTCAGAGCATTCCAGGTGGATCCATGAGGTTTTTATGATGCTTCACCTTCCTGGGAAATGAATTGGGAATCATTTTGGAAGTGGGAAGTTCACTTTGCTGAACTTTGTGCTCTGCATTTATTCCCAGAGCACCAGATGAACCAAACCCATGGCAACCCTTCATTCCCTGCAGGAAAGAGGAAAAATTCCTGCTAAAAAATTACTTAGACACCAATCCTCGGTCAGGAAATGCCCAGGCAGCAAATTCCTGGAGCCTGGGAATAATATCTGGAAGTGGTTCCTCTTTCTCTCTTGTTCCCTGGGCTCTGCTTTGGATAACTAAAGGAAGCAAGACCTTGGGAAAGAATGGGAATTTTCTAAAGGGGTGTGGCTGAAATCCTGCTGGTATTTTATGTATTGAAAAGTCAGTTTTATATTGCAAAGTCAGCATGAAAACAGAAAACGTGAGACAAAAACATCTCTGGCAAAATCCTTACTTGGAAAGGAAGAGTGGAAAGTGGCATTCAGGCAGGAAAAATAATAGGGAGAGAGAAAAAAAATTGGATGTTTTTAGCAAAGCAAGCAGAAATCCTGGGAATAACAGTTCTGGAAAAGCACAGAACTCATCTCACCTCCTCTTGGGAACTGCCTGCAGCTCTTCCTGCATGGATAACACAAAAATACTGGAAGAAACCCAGAGCCTGGTGCAGTTTTTTTATTCAAAACCAGGAGCTTGTGGTGCTCTGCCTCTTTTTGAAGGCCAGAACTGAAATGCAACCTCATGGACAGAAAATGAGAAGCTCCTTGAACTCAGCCCAGCCTCCTGAGGTTTCCCAGACCTCGGGAAAGATTTATCCAGGAAAATCCCGGGTGGCTGATGGTGCTGAACCAGAATTTCTTTGTATTTTGAGTGTTGTGTTGAGTTAAACATTCAGTCCTGATAAGATCTGAAGACAACCCGGAGAAAAAGGAACGATTCCTCAAGAGTGGAAGGAAGAAAATTGAACCAGCCTGGGAGGCTCAGAGGGATCACAGAAAAGTGGGATTTTCCCACACATGGAAAAGCCAGACTTTTCTAGTTCAAAGCTTTTTAAGATCCCCCGCCTGATTTCTGTGTGCAAACTGATGCCTCAATTTTTATCTTTTACATTTCCCAGGCTCTGGGCTGTTTCAGGGGCAGTTCTGGGTTTCACATTCAGCCTTGCTGAGCTCTCCTCACACAGCAGGGACACAAAACAATTCCTTCTCCAGCCTGGCACCAAGGACAGCCCATCCCAATTCCAGGCCCATGAGCAAAACCAAGGGGGAAGGGAAGGGAGCAAAGCAAGGAGGATGGAGCTCCCTGAGCTGGAGCTGCAATGGGACAATTCCCTGCACTCTGCTGCTGGAGCAGAACTTCTCCAAGGATGGGACCTGGTGGCCGGGCTCCATTTGGGGCCCATTTTGGGGCTCAGCCTGGGTGTGGCCCAGCCGGGCTCTGGCCCTGCCCAGGGTGTGTCCAGGGAGGCCTTTGGATAAATCCCTGCTTTATCCTCCTGCTCTGGCTGGCCTCTGCTCCAGGGCAGGCTCTAGAAAGCATCAAACTGTGGAATAAATGAATTATTCAGAGCCTGATCCACAACCTCTGCTCCAACCACCCCAATGTCAGCGCTCGTTTTTATTTGGAGATTATTAGATCGGGATCCTGCTCCACACTAATTGTCCCTCCTACTGAGCTTCCATGGAATTTAATTTCTTTAAACCCCCCTCTGTGATGTGGCTGAGTTGGCCACTCCTGCTCTTGGCTTTGTGGCAGCATTCCTTGGAATTCCTGCTCTGCTTGGGCTGCTTCCCTTTGGAAAATAAAAGTTTAATAATAAACAAATGCACTGATGGGAATGTTTGGAACCAGTCTGGAGGGGATAAATGGGAGGAGGACCAGTTTGGAGGAAAGGAGCAAATCCCTCCTGCCCCACAGCGGAACCTCTTCCCTCCCGTTCCCACATCCAACCCGACCGATGTAATTTGTATGCAATGATGGCTTTAATTAGCACCAGTACATTAATTAAGAAGGTTTTTGCTGAGCGCCACCCAGGGTGCCCTGACCACCCCAGTGCCCCCTGCACCCCCACAGCCCTCATCCCACCAGCACCATTTCCATCCTTGGACAAATCCAGGGAATTTGCAGTGTCCAAGGACTGGGTTTGGGTGTATTTTTCTGGAGGTCACTGGGATCTGCCAGGTTTCTTCTGGAGTACAGGGACAGCAGGAATCAGTCCCCCTGCCAGAATATACCACTTCCAGACACTCCATTCCCTGGAGTTTTCAATTCTCAATCCATTCTCCACAGATTTCCTATTGAATAATCCCGATTGTTGTGCAGTTTATTAAACATCTCCTGCAGATCTGGTCCAATCAGCTGAAGGAAAACGGCCCCATTTGATTCTCAGGAGCAATCCTGGGATGTCAGGTCAGTAATCACAGAGTTTTCCACCCCAGCAGCTCCAGGGAAGTGTTGGTTAATCTTCACTGATGTGGAGAGGATTCCCGAGTGCTGTAGAATCAACCCAAGCAATCACAGCTCTCCAGAGCTCCAGAGCCAGGATTTGGGGTGGGAAATTTGGCTCCGGGGACAGAGCTGGCACCACAATCATCAGCAGGGCCTGCATAGAAGTGCTCTGGAATCTCCCATTCCAGACTGACCTCAGCTCCTCCCCTGGGCCATGGGATGCTGGACAGTGCAGCCAAAATCCCATCCCATTCCCACCCCACACCTTCCACCATCCCGAGGTTCTCCAAGCCCCCTTCAACCTTGAAGCTGCTTCATCCCTCCATATCCAGATGGACAAACTCAACCACACAAACAAGAGATAATTAAAATAATTATCACTCTAGAGACTTTGAAGGGTCCAATCCCTGCCTAAAACCAAGGGAGAAGATTCCTGCCTCAGAATGAGGAGTTACAAGCTGGGAACAGCCAAACCCTGCACTATAAAATCCCTTAAATTCTAATTTTGTCACAGCCACCTTGCAAAGCAGCACCCAGCACCCCAAGCACATCGAGGTTTCAGCAGTGAAGATAAAACTAAACCCTTTAATCTGTTCCTTCCTCGTCTGGCTGCTGCCCATCCCACCCCTCCCCAGGCTGGAATTCCGCCGGAGCGGTTTCCCGTGGCAGTCTGTCACTTCCTGCTAATCCTCCAGCGCTGAAAATCATTTTAAATCCATCCCTGTCTTTTTGCATTTGCATAACTGTCTGGAAAGGAAGCTCTAAAAAGGCAGAGTCTGATTTAGTGTGAATGAACATGTCAGAAAACATCGGCGGCTCTGCAACCCTCGTGTAAATCTTTCATGATTTAAGAGTTGCCAAGTTGCCAACACCAGGAGTATCAGAAAGTCCTGGGCTTCTCACAAAAGGATTCTCAGTCAGACTCCCCTGCTCAGGAGATGAATTTCCTTGTGAAAGCAAAGAAACATTGAATTTATCTTTTTCAGCGTGCCAAAATAAATCTGGGGAAGGTTAAAAACCTGCTGAGAGTTTTAGTAGGAATAAAGATAATTCAAAGCATTTTGCTGTTTGGAGGGGAATTAAGGCTTAAAAAAAAATAATTATTTTCTTTTAGTGCACTTAAGCATCTTTAAAATGTGTCAAATTTAGGCAAATTTAAAACATGTCAACGCTTTCCTGAGCACCTCTGTGGGGTTCCTGGGATGCCATAAACCACATGGATGGGGTCAGCACCAGGAGGACCCAAAACTGGCACAGGGTGCCCAGAAAAGCTGTGGAATCCCAATCCTTGGAAGTGGCCAAGGACACTGGGGCTTGGAGCAGCCTGGGACAGTGGGAGGTGTCCCTGCCCATGGCAGGGGTGGCACTGGGTGGGATTTAAGATCCCTCAGGATTTGATGATTTCGCAGCAGCTGACAGTATTCTGCAAAAGCTGCAGGATTTGTGCATTTATTTTCCAGGCAATCCCTGGGTTCTGCCTATGGATACAAACACTCTTCCCCTGCAGCACCACACTGGTGCCCATTAACTGCCAAAATCCTGGCACGGAACTCCAGAAATAGAGAAAAACACAACTTTTTGCCTCTAACAGAGACAGCCTTGAAGCAGCAGGCACCCATCAATGGTGGAAATCAGAAAGGACCACGAGGTTCTGCGTCACACCACCCCAAAAGCAAACCCATCCCTGATAATGCATCCTATCTCACTTGAATTTAGGAATTCTGATAAATTTTCATTTCTCTGGTTGACGTTAAAATCCCAGAATGGATTGGGTTGGAAGAGGCCTTGAAGCCCATCCCATTCCACATATTTTCCATGGGCAAGGACACCTCCCACTACCCCAGGGCATCCCAAGCCCCAATTTCCTACCTGGCCTTGAAGTTTGCACAGGTTTTATGGGACTCCTTGAAGAACGAGCTGCAATTTTAGTGTTTGTGTTCCTCCCACAGGGATCCAGACAGGACTGGGATCACCAGAAGGTTTCATTTCACTTTTATCCCGCTCTATTCCAGGTCTGCACTGACAGGAGTCTCCAAATGCTGCTTTTCCAAGGTTTTCCTAAGGAAGCTCCTCCTGGGAGGGATCCGAGCCTGGCTTGGATCAGCAGGATTGCCCAGAGCACCTTTGAACTCTTCCAATCTCCAGGTTTAGTCCCGCCCCTGGGAATATCCGTGAGTTTGTTTCCTACGTGGATGCAGTGAGCTTTAAATAAAACCTGTAACACATTTCTTTGTGTTGTCAACCTAATAAAGTCCGGGGAAACTCTTCTGAGATTTCTCTTTTTGGGAATTTATTGACTTCCTGCCAGAAGTGCTGGGGAAAACACAGAGCAGGGAAGGAGGGGAGGGAGCTGTTCCAGCAGAGCTGCTAAAAATGGAACCCAACGTGATTCCACGGAAAAGGAGTTGTTGGGTTGTTAGAAACATTTGTGAAGGAGAATCTTCTCACAGATCCTTCTCCTGCTTCCCAGGAGAGTGTTGAGGATGGACTGGGCTCTGATTCCCCCCACAAATGACCATTCCTCATGGACAGGGTGCTCCAGGAGATATTCCCAAGGCTCCCAGAGCTCTAGGAGTGTTTGGACACCACTCCCTGGGATGTCCAGGGTGGGATTGTTGGGGTGTCTGTGCAGGGCCTGGAATTACACTGGATGGTCCTTGGGGGCCCCTTCCCATGCAAATATTCCAAGATATTCTCTGGTGGTGCCTCCTCTCTGAATAAGACATGGACACCCTGACCTCGGAGAGCAGGATTCCTTGTAAGTCAACGTTCTCCTGGTTTTTGGAAATATTCCCTTTTAAAAGCCAAGAATTCCAGTGCAACAATCCAAGCAAATATTCCAGCACACACAGGCAGGACTGGATTTCCCACCACATCCCCATCCAGAGCTGCATCCAAGACATTTCCCAGAGCATCCCAGCAAGCGAAGGGTGTGTTCCCTGCCCCCTGAATCCCTGTCCAGTAAAACTGGAATTTCATCAATTGGGTTCTGCCAGGACCTGGCTGAGCCAGCCCCAGGTTCCACCTCTGTCCTCAGCATTGTGGGGTTTTGTGGGAATGGTCCTGTGGGCGCTCCCTGTGCCCATTCCCAGCACACAGAGGGATCCATGGAATCCCAGAAGGGTCTGGATTGGGAGAGACCTTCAGGATCATCTCATCCCTCCCAGGACACCTTCCACTATCCCAGACTGCTCCAAGTCCCAGTGTCCAACCTGGCCTTGGACACTTCCAGGGATGGGATTCCACAACCTCCCAGGGCAACCTCTCCCCATGTCTCTCCACTCCCAGGATAAGGAATTTCTAGGCTGGGAATCCAGGCTGTTCCCACCTTGGCTGCAGCCCAGGAGGTGCCCAAATCCTTTCTCATGGCCAACTTCTTGGGCTAGTTTGGAAAACATTGGGATCTCAACACTGGGCTCCACAATCCAAACTCAATGTTTCCCTCGGCTTTTCCAACAACAGATCAGAGCCTCACCTCCAATGGAATTCCATAAATAAATAAATAAGGATTGGCTACAAGATCTTAACCCAGAACTCCTTTTTTTTGCAGGAGCAATAACTGTAGATGGTGGCTCCAAGGCAGCTGAGCATCTCCTGGAGTTGTATCCATAGGAATTTTTCCCTCTCTGACAGGGACCAGTGGCAAAGCTGAGCAGCTGCTGGTCCTTTAGAGATCCACAGATATTTCCCAGCTCTCTTCCATCCAAACTCCAAGGTCTGTCTGATGTCCAGAGCTCTTCCTTCAGCCATTCCCACTTTCTCCACAGGGATGCTTTGTGGTCACCCCCTTCACATTCCCAAACTTTCCAAGGACCACCCTCATTTCCAGCTCAAAATCTGTTTATAATTTAAATTTATCTCTTCTGCTCAAAAATTCTGAGGGGAGAAAAATGGAATTTCCTGATGTCAAGAAGAAACCCTGAAGTGATTCTGAACCTGCTGCCTGATCTTCTCAAATTCCCAGAAAAACAACGAAATGGGTTTAATTTTTGGGTTAAACTTGGGTTTAAGACAACACAATTCAATAGGGTTCAATATGTTTTAGTATAATAGCAAAAGTGACAATAATAAATTATAAATATGGTAATAATAAATTGTAAATAATATATATTATATAAATAATATATAATGTATAATATTATTATTATGTAATATAAATAATATATAACATAAATAATAAATCTATTTAAATCTGTAATATAAATAATATATTAAAATGTAATATAAATAGTAAGCATATTAAAATATATCATATGAATAAATAAAATTAAAAATAACAAAAGCTACAATATTTCCTAATTAAATATTAATTTATTTTATTACCTACAGAAATGCAAACACAGAATGTGGTAAAATTTGAATCTGTTCCCCTTATGAAGAACTGCGAGGAACGAATGAAAACGGATAAAAAATTCCTCAGGGATTTTTCCAGCACCTGTAATCCCGGGATCCACCTGTTCCTTGTTATTTCCCACTCCCGTGGCTGCACGCTGAGATTGTGGCATTTTATTAAAGCCAACAAAAGCCTCAGTCTGTTTGCAGGTCAGACATCGACACAAACGAGCGCCACAATCAGCGCCCCGCGCTCCTGGGAGAAAATGGATAATTTAATCCTTCCCCAGCTTTGCCATTACAAAAATCCAGGGAAAACAAACACAAACGGCAGCACCGGGGGCCTGAGAGCCTTTCCCAGAGCACGGGGTGAGAGGGAAATGCTGGAAATTGGCTCCCAGTGGGACACAGGAAGGAAAAAAGCTGGGAAGATTTTGGGGTAAAGGGTGGAGGGACAGGACACAGGGAATGGCTTCCCACTGCCAGAGGGGATGGATCGGATATTGGAATTGGGAATTCCTGGCTAGGAGGGTGGGGAGAGACTGGAACAGAATTCCCAGAGCAGCTGTGGCTGGCCCTGGATCCCTGGCAGTGCCCAAGGCCAGGCTGGACACTGGGGCTGGAGCAGCCTGGGACAGTGGGAGGGGTCCCTGTCCTGGGATGGGATGGACTTCAAGGTTTTTCCCACCAAAACTGTTGGTTTCCAGGGATGGACAGACAGAACCCAGGAAAGGGCTTCCCACTGCCAGAGGGCAGGGATGGGTGGGATATTAGGAAGGGAATCCTGGCTGGGCTGGAATTCCCAGAGCAGCTGTGACTGCCCCTGGATCCCTGGAAGTGTCCAAGGCCAGGTTTGGTGGGATCAGAGCAGCCTGGGATGCTGGAAGGTGTTCCTGGAAGGGAATGGGATGAGCCTTTCCAGGCTTATTGGATGTCCTCAAAGTCCTGATCCAAAGGAATTCCCATGGAATTTGGATGTTTTCTCTGCCTGCAGAGCCCTCACTGGACTCACACTGTGACAACATGGGAGGCTGGAGGAGGATTTGGTGACTCTTGAGCTGTGCTGATGGATTGGGAATGGCTGGGAATTCCCTCTGCTCCAGGTCCTCCTGTTGATCTTTTCTTATGGAAAATGACTTTGGGATCCTTGGAGAAAAGTGGGAATGAGGTGGAGTTGTTGGATTGGCAGAATGAGGAAAGTTTGAGGGGACTTTGGGATTCATTTCAGCTGGAATGGGAAGAGGAGTTGGAGATTTGTGGATCTGGGAATGGGAATCATTCCCTGGAGAGGGACTGGGGACAAGGGATGGAGGGACAGGACACAGGGAATGGCTTCAAACTGGGAAATGGAAGATTGGCATGGGATATTGGGAATTCCTGGCTGGGAGGGTGGGGAAGGGCTGGGATGGAATTCCCAGAGCAGCTGTGGCTGCCCTTGGATCTCTGGAAATGTCCAAGGCCAGCTTGGAGCAGCCTGGGATGGTGGAAGGTGTCCCTGCCCTTGGAAAAGGTGTGGAATGGGATGAGCTTTGAGGTCCTTTCCAACCCCAAAGGCTTCTCCACTAAAAGTCCACAGATCTGGGAATTGGGTTTGGCCTTTAAAAGGGTATTTCTCTCCTGCACTATAATTTTTAAAGTGCTTGTGGGGTAAAATATTTTGATCAATTTTGATGATAATGACACAAGAGCGGAATTAGGAGTATAATTATAATTACCATTTTTATGGCCGGTTAATTAATCATAAAATGCTACATTATAGAATTTTTCTCTTTAATGAAATTCATTATGGAGGCCCCTGCAGCCCTAAATTTTATGTTAAACAAATCAAACCTGGGGCTGGGGCTGTTGGCACAAACCTGGCCTTGGATCAGCTGCTAAAACAGAGTTTGACGAGCCATTATCCAAAAGGATGGTGGGAAAAAAAGCCCCTTCCCACAAGAGATTTCCTCCAGGAGTTGGATTTTGCCTCCTCTGGAATTCACTGGCCATGGAAAGGGCTGAGTTACCCCAAAAGGTTTGGAGGGCAATCTGTGCTTGGAGGAAAAAAAAACATTTTCCTGAGTTTTTGAAACAGAGCAGCATCCTTAGGAGCCTGTCCACAGGTCCTGTTTTAGATCCTTCAGCTGAAGATTCCATAAAAATCTCTTCAAAGTGACAGTGGATAAATGGTTGTTCTGGAACCATAAACTTTAGTACATGTGAGTGAATACAGCCTTTGACTCATTCCAAGGGCTGCTCCCATGAGGAAAATCAAAACCAAAATGTAATTCTTGAAAGATAAAGATTTTAGGGACTCTTCCCCCTCCACGAATCTCACTGACTGTTACTGGGACAATTCTTGTGTAGGGCAGCACTGGAAACCAATAAAAGCCACCAAAGAGCCACTTCAGTCCAAAAACCATCCCCAACTCCAGCTGCAGATTCTCTGGGAATCTGGATGAGCTGGAAAGAATCAAGAGACACCTCAAACTCCTTGCTTTGGGTTTCTCCAACAGCACCCAGACAGGAACGCCCTGATTTAGGTCAGCACATCCACACTCATCACTGCTGCATCCATTCCACTTTTCCAGCCACAGAAAAGCTGGAAAGCCTCCCTCAGATCTTCCTCACGGACATTAACTGGCTTTTTTTTTAAATTTCCTTTCAGTTTGGAGGCTGGGACAGCTTCCCTGTGCTGCCAGGGAGGGGTGGGAGCAGATCCCTGGGGTTGTAACCACTGAGAGGCCGATTGTGAGTGGGGATTTATTTATATCCCAAATTCCCCGTATTTGCTGGAGTGGGAAAGGCTCCAGAGCTGAGCAGCGGCATCGTCCCTGCAGGCAGCTGAGGTCAGGCACAAGATGTTCCTTTGGAGAGCCTCTTGAACTTTAGAAAGCTCTGCAAGACTTTGGCAAAATCCTCGAGGGGCAGGACATCGTCTCTGCTTCCACTTGGTGTGCGGGAAGGAGAGACCATTAAAGGGGATCTCAACAGCTCAAGTGAGTCTCAGCTCAAAGTAATTCAATTTTAATTGAACACCTGAATCTGTGCCTCACAAGAATTCTACCAATCTTCACCTTCACCTCATTTTAACTCAAAACCACCACGGTTTCTGTTGCTTCTCATTATAAAACGCAGCCCAAATAACCTTAAAGCTCCACTAACATGGGAAAAAAAAGTTGTATATTTAAAGTGTGGAGCCATTCTGGCATCAGAACAAATGGGACAAAATTGCCTGTGACTATAACGAGGCTGGAAATGAAATGAACATTCCCAATTAAAGCTGTGAAAAGCTGGAACAGCTTTCGTGGGAAGAGAATTGGAAGCTGAAACTACAGAGCTTGAGATGTTTCTGGAAAGGATTACATGACACAGTTGCCTCGGAGCCAGTGATCCAGAAGGGAAGATGTTCCCAAGGCTTCCCTCTGAATCCCAAATCCCAGGATCACAAAATCCACTGGAGCAGAGCGGTGCCAAGGCTGCCCTTCAGCCCCACAGGTGCATGTAAGTAGAGATCCAGTGTAAATATCCTTTATTGTCTGTATTTAACCAAACCCAGCCTCTGATATCCCTCTCTGCATTCCCACTGACTCCAGGGGGTCCTAAATCCACAGCACCTCCTTCTTCCCTCTCCACATCCATGGATTCCTGGTCTAAAAGAATTCTTTAAATCATGACCCTCCCTAGGCAAGGGAATCAGGTCTCTGCCAGTATCCAAAGGCTTCAGGGATATTTCTGTGCTTCCTGAGGGATTTGTGAGGCACAATTTCCATGGGAAGTGCAGGATTCCTGGAGCAGACAGCATAACTTCGGATCCACAAGTAATTTAAGGGGAAAATATTGTTTTGTAAATAGTCTACCAAAGGGAATCCTCTTTACTAAAGTTTGTTACCTGGAATTTTTCACTTCCAAATGTCTTTAGGAACAGCAAACAAAGTTATTTGAACACTCCCTGAAATCACAGAAGGGCCCAGCGGGCACTTACTCAAATTAATTGTGCTTCTGCAATATCCTGATTTCTCACCAAGGGAGGAAAAGCACAAACTGCAGGACTCAAAGGGCTGGAAAAAAGCATCCCTCACAATTTTGTTGTCAGCAGGGTTTGGGATGAAGATCCCAGGAAATTCCCCTCAGTCTCCAGAGATCCTTGAAGGGAAGGGCACAAAATCAAGATCAGGCTCATGGGGATCTTTCATTTGTCCTGGAATCACAAACTGGTGGGAAAATCCCATCCCATTTCCTTAAGGATAATTATTAGCAGAGTCATTACATCATGGAATCATGGAATGATTTGGGTTGGAAGGATCTTAAATGGGACAACTCCCACCATCCCAGGCTGCTCCAACCTCACCTTGGGCACTGCCAGGGATCCAGGGGCAGCCACAGCTGCTCTGGGAATTCCAGCCCAGCCCCTCCCCACCCTCCCAGCCAGAAATTCCTTCCCAATATCTCACCCAAATCTCCCCTTTTCCATCTTAAAGCCATTCCACGTGTCCTGTCTCTCCAGCCCTTGTCCCAATCCCTCTCCACCTTTTCTCCTTCCTGGTTTCATGGCTTTGCAGGCTCCACCATTCCAGCCCTGATCCCACAGGTCCTGGCAAACAGAGGGATTGGAAGGACCTTTTTAATTGTTCTGATCTCTTCCATAAATAATTCTCCACCAAAGAATATGGAAATAAAAGAACCCTTTAAAGAAAAGGACTCCCAAACTGGCACCTTCTCTTTCAACCCTAGACCTCCAAAATGACACAAACATGACCCCACTGTGCTTCCAAAACGAAGATGGAGGATTTCCCACACTTTTCCTGGAAATCCCCCGGTTTCTGTCTTTCTCCACCTCCTCAGGTGTCACAGATCCACATTTTGCACAAGAGAAGAGACCTGGTGAGAAGCCAGACCTGTAATTCCTGCCCTCTTTTGTTTTAAATCCGGTGATTTACCCAGGGAGGAGTCTCAGCCCATAACCGTGTCATTGTTTTGTTGCACTCACTCCTATTTTCCAATTTCAAGCATTTTAACTCTGCCTCACCAAGGATTTGTATTCAGTTTGGGGAAAAGACTTCTCACAGCACTGAATAGCTTCAATTAATCAGATCGTGATTTCTCTCTGCTGGCTGCTTCTCCAAAATTAAATTATTGCTCATTTGCTGACTCCGAGTAGGAAAATCATTTCTGGAGCACAGAAAATTTGACAGAAGATGCAGCTGGAAGCTATTGAGCATGAATTTGCTAAAACACTTCAGTAGAAGTTTCCTCAACACTTTCAGACAAAGAAAACGGGGAGAGGGGGAGGATTTAAGTCCTCTAATTGTGACAGAGGTGACAAAAGTCACCCTAAATTCCAGTTTTAGAATCCAGGATGGTTTGGTTTGGAAGGGATCAAAGCTCATCCCATTCCACCCCTTCCACTATCCCAAAGTTGCCTTGGACACATCCAGGGGTAGTTTAGTCCTTAAACTGCATCCTCCAGATCAAGGAAATAAAAATCAATCCCAGCCTGTCTGGGACTACTTTTTCCTCTATTTTCTCCTGTCTAAGGGATTTTCCTCCTCCTGTGGCTCTCAGGGCGGAGCTGCTGCCACCTCCACCTCATCTGAACATCTTTTCCTGCTCAGACACCATGGCTAAGAATTTGTTCTGTGACCACTTCTAAGTGGTTTAATATTAAAATTTATTAATCTGCCTAAAACACAGCCCTGTCTCTGCTGCAGGGAAGGATTATGTGAAATCAATGCCATTTTTTCCAACTCATTTAAAGAATTCACATTATCTCTGTACTAAAACTGATCTCAACATATTCCATCTTTTTATTCTACATTAAATTAAAGCAGCCAGCTCTGATCCCTGTGCTCACTGGAATGTGTTACAAGGCACTGCTCTTTATCCCAAACCTTTTTTCCAACCACTTAATTCCACCCCTTCTTTCTTTCCCGATGAATTCTGTGCTGGAGGTCTTGATCTAGTAAAGAAACACCCTGAGAGTATTAAAAATATTACTGAAATAACCTTCAAAACCCCGGATTTTCTTTGTCTGCTCTGAGCCAAAGCCTAAACCTGTGAAAACCCAGAAAATCCAGAGGGAACAACATAGCAGAGAAGGTGGAAAATTAGGTGGGAATACCAGGGAAGATGCTCCAGAGAAATTGGAGGAATTTCAGGCAGCTCTTACAAGGACAGAAATTTGTGTCCCACGAGTTTGACAGGCTCAGACCCTTGGGAAAGCTCTGTCTCATCATTCCCTTGCTCCAAAATGGGTTTATAACCAAGTAAATCCATTATTTGGGGGTGGAATTAAATATGGGACAGTTCCACAGATAAATCAGGATGGGGAAATGTGGAGGAACTGATTAAAAACAGGCTCTGATTGCTCCACCTCGGGCTGTTTGTAACCATGGTTGGCTTTTTCCTGAATATCCCTGGTTGATATTTTTTTTAAGAATTGTTTTTTTCATTTTGCCGTACGTTTGCCAAGCTAGCAGTGATCAAAATGTAAAATTCGAGCAAACATCATGGAACCACTTAAATCAATAATTAGTGAAAGACTCAAATAAATAAATAAAAATTTAAAAATTAGTGATATACTGTTCTTCTGCCTGGCACACTCCCAAAAAGTTTTCCAGCTGTTTTCTCCTGAACCCCCCCAATTCTCATAAATTGAATTTTCACAATCACTGGGCCAGATTTTCTCCAGGAAAATTGAAGCTGTGTCCACAAACCTCGGCTGGTTTTCCCTCAGAAGTTCACTCATNAAATTAGTGATATACTGTGCTTCTGCCTGGCACACTCCCAAAAAGTTTTCCAGCTGTTTTCTCCTGAACACCCCCAATTCTCATAAATTGAATTTTCACAATCACTGGGCCAGATTTCCTCCAGGAAAATTGCAGCTGCGTCCACAAACCTCGGCTGGTTTTCCCTCAGAAGTTCACTCATTCATCACTTGTAGGATTTTTTTTCCTACAATTTCAGAGAAAAAAAAAAATCCAGGATTCTCCAGAATAACGATTCCAGCTGAGGAAATCCACATATTTATACCTGAAAGGGTGACAGCAAAAAAATCCTTCATGTTTGTGGGGTTTATCCTCACTAGGAAGAAGGAGTGGGATGGAAAATTTAACCCAGGGAATTTTGGGGTCCAGTAAAGAAGATAAATTTGGTATCACCACAGCTGATTTTATCACTCCATCCTGCTGGAGTGAGCATTAAATGCTCCCAGTCAGGTTTGTGGGCTCAAATCTCATCAAATTTTCTTTTAAAGTTGCCTTTTCAATTATTATTCCCATTAATCCTCAATTTTTATCCAAGCCTGACCTGGAAACGTCCCGATAAAATCGTCCCTTGTGCTGCAGCATTTAAAGCCTTTTCCAGCTGATCCTGGCATTTGATTCCAATTGTTATTTATTATTCCTCTCAAATCTCTTCCAAGAAGAGATAAAATGTCCTCCATCCCATTATCCCAGCTCCCTCAATATGAGATCCCATAAATATTTTGGCGCTGGAAGCTGAAGGCTTAAAATGATGATTCCAGCAGGGAGCACCTGAGAAAAATCCCATTCCCAGATATTCTGGAGATCCCCACATAGAAATCCTTGAGCTGCCTCCTTAGAAATTTCCATCTGAGTAAATTCCCAAATTCCAGCGGCTGCAAATCCACGGGGAATGCTGAATGTCCCTGAGGTGATGCTTGGGTTGTAAAACTGATCAAGGCAAATGAGGAACTGTCTTGGTTTAATGCCAGGTGTCTCCTGAGGAGGGCAGGAGCCTCCCTTGGAATGCAGAATGCAAACCCCCTCCCTCCCAATTGTTATCAGTTGGAAATTCAGGGGCTCTCAGGCAAAGAGATGGCAACAGCAACAACAGTTGTGCATGAGCAGAACTCCAATCCAAATGCAGCCACACAAAAACCAACCCAGGGCAGAGTCAGGGTCCAGGCTGAGCCCTGTGGCTCAGGGGTTGGTGGCAGGGCCATCCCATGGGGGCTGCAGCCCTCCTGCAGTGGCAGAGGTGGCTCTGCTGGAGCAGGGATCCTGCACAAAGGGGGAGTTTCCCTGGGAAGGGGCCCTGGGCATGGCTGGGCCTGGTGTCCCTCTGGGAATGCCGTGCCAAAGGCTGCTGGCTGTGCCAAGGCCAGATTGGATGCAGGTAGGAATGCTGGGCTCCTGGGCTGGCTGCAGCAGCTGCCAGGGGGATGCTGGAATGTTCTGAGGCCTGCAGGGAGCCTGAGTGGGCCCTGAGCAGAAGATGTGTGCCTGGAGGGAGGCTGGGTCCTGGCAGGGA
>VYXF01001969.1:52654-68322 GCA_013397295.1 Polioptila caerulea
TCTTCTTCTTCTTCTTCTTCTTCTTCTTCTTCTTCTTCTTCTTCTTCTTCTTCTTCTTCTTCTTCTTCACAAGTTTGGGTGACTTTGTGTGATTAGTTGAAAAAATTCACAATACAAAACATAAATATCTAATTATTAAATTAAAAGTTAAAAAATATTTAATTAACATCTCATAATTAAGTAATTTAAACTTTAAAAATACTTTAAAACATTACTCTATACTCCATTTTTACTCTAGTAACTTCACATACAAAAACATGATCAATAAAACTATAGCTTAAACAAAAAATAATAAACATCCAAATCCAAACAAAAATTCTATCTCTCACACTTTTAATCCTAAACCTAAAAATAACCATAAAAAACAAAAAGATTCTTCACACATTCCCAACCCCATCCTTATGTCCAAGGATTTAAATCCAGAGGGATTTTCCATGGAAAAGCTACCCTGGAGCTCTCCTTCCTCCCTTGGAAGTCACCACTAAGAATTCAGGAAAACTTCCATCCCTCACAGCCCCTTCTTGAGATGCTGAATCCCAAGAAACAATTCCCAGCTCAAACCCCATTTCCTCATCCATCAGCTCCAGGATTTTGGCAGGCTGGATGTGACAGCTCCACATTTATTTCAAGAATGGCACGAATAAACACAATCTGGGAAAAAAAAAAACCAAAACATTTCTTTTCCCTCCATTAAGCCCGATATTATGGGATCTGCCTGTCAAATATTTTAAGGATGTTTTTTCTTTCCCCCAGTCAAAAAGCTGTAAAATAGCAGCTGCTCCTACAAGGAATATTCACATTTTCATGTTGTCTTTACCAGGAAAATAGGATGAAAGGGATTGGAGCAACCTGGGATAGGGAAGATGTCCCTGCCCATGGCAGGGGATGGAATAAAATTATTTTTAAGCTCCCTTCCAACCCCCCAACCATTCCAGGATTTTAGGAAAACTTGGATTTAGCATTTTAAAAATGGAATTACTCTTATGTGAGCAAATGGGGTAAAATTAATAAACACATTTCTTACTTGAGTGCTGTTGGGGGACTTTAATTAAAGCGCAATTAAAGTTTTACCACACAGCAAATGCATCTAAATATAAACAGGAAAGTCTCCAAAAGAAAGGTTTGAAATCACTTTTTTTTTAAAATTATTTTTGGGGGTGTTTATGTGTCATTTACCTCATTTTTCCCTGCTCAAATTTTTCCAGAGTCACTCACGGATTTTCGCCCAGGGGGACGGAATGGACGAGGAATGTGAGGCATCATCACTCCCAAACAAGGTTATTTACAGCCCAAACAGCAGCTGGGGGCATGAACTTGCCAGAAAAACTGAAATATAGATTTGACTCAGGGCTCGTGGTGTTCCACTGACAGAGCATTCCATCAAAATCAAATAACCTGGATTTCACACCGGTTTTCCTGGAGCAGCAAGGAAAAAAAAAAATCGCTCTGCTGTCAACACTCAGGTAGCAAAAAGTTCTGGGGAATGAGCTCCAAAAGCTTTCCTGAAGTGGGAAATGGAAAATCAGCGGGGGAAATAAACAGAAATAAAAGAGGCGGATCCAACGCAAATCCTCGCCCGGCTCTTCCCAAAGGAATTTCCTGTGGCTGAGTCTCCACTGGCCAGATGTGACAATGGCCAGTCACACCCTCAGAAATGCCCTCTTCCAGATGTTCCAGCAACCACTGGATCCTGAGTTATCCCAAGGAATGTCCCACACCAGGAACAGGACCTTGGGAAGGGGAAAGCTTTGGCTGGGAAGAGAAGGATCTTCCCAATCCTGATCCTGGTGGATTTTATGGATTTTGTCAATTCTATGATCCCTGTGCCAGGGGATGTTTGGGATTAATGTGACTCTTTCTAGAGGACACACAAACGCTCACATCCAACCCTATGGATCTCAGGAAAAAAATGCATTTTTAATTAATCAATCAATCAATCAATCAATCAATAATTAGTCCTTTTCTTATGGGGCTACCCAAAAAAAAAATTCTCTTTTAACAAACCACACCTTCCATCCAAGATATTCCAGCATGGGAAAACACATCAGGATGAAGGTGCTGATGTTTAAATATTCCATGGAATGTGCAGAAACAGGGAATGACCTTCTCTAAAAGCTTTCCCAGCTGGAAGAATGCTCAGGCGGGATGAGCAGGAGGGATCAGCATCCCATTTTCCCAGTCTGGAATGGATTTCCTTGGATCCATGGGGCTGTTCCAGGCAGGGAAATGGGCACAGAGGCGGCAGCTGGCACTGAGATTCTCCAAGGAAAAGGAGACCCTTGGCATGGTCAGAGGTTCTGGGTGATTAAAGATCCAGAGATTCCTGCCCTCCCTTCCCACTGGAATTACAGAGAGCCATCCTCATGGAATTCCAGACTGGTTTGGGTTGGAAGGGACCTTAAATCCCATCCCACCCCTGCCATGGGCAGGGACATTTTCCACTACCCCAGGATGCTCCAAGCCCCATCCAGCCTGGCCTGGGACAATTCCAGGGATGAAGTATCACTTTTAACATGGAATTCAAACTTTTCCAGAACCGACCACCTCCTACCCCAGCTGGCTAAAGCATGACAAATCCACAGATTTTCCACTCGTTTTTTTCCAGGCCAGGAGAAAAACAACCTTTATTATCATTCTTATCCCATGTCTTATTCCCAGCTCAAGGAATCCCAAACACTGAAGCCACTGCCCTTCAGCTCAGCCAGGAGAACTCCTCAAAATCCCCTTTTCCATGAACGAGTGATCGGCTTTGCTCTCACTTCTGTCCTCATTTCACCACCGCACACCCAGGAGCCAAATTCCATCTGCTGTCTGCTGTTCCCACCAGGAATTCCAAGTTCTGGGCTCCATTCCTGCCCACCAGGAATGTTAATCCATCACCAGACTCAGGGCCTTTTGCTCAGAGCTTCCCCAAATCCAGCAGGAAAGTTCCGGGGATCCGCAGGCAGCATTCCTGCTGCTGTATCCACGCCATGCATCATCGGGATGGCATTTGGGGAGGATGCTGATGAATCTTTTTTTTTTTCCATTATTCCTCATTTCTATTCTCTGATTAATCCCTCTCCACATCTGTGGCAGCAGCCCTGGGCTGTTTTGCTTGGAAACACTGGGAAGGAGGGAGCCCCATCCCAGAGCTTCTGTCACTGGGCCAGGAACAGGAAATGTGGGACAGCAGCAGGATCCTGGGTGTTCAAACAGATTTTTGGAGCACAGATCTAAGGGCAAGTAGCAGGAACACGAATATTCCAGATTTCTGAGCACCCCAAAAATTCCACACGCCCTGGGGGGTGTCCAGTGGAGCAGCAGGAAGAGCCATCCTGAGGAAAAGGTGGAGCAGGATTGAGGGATTTTTAACATCACCGTTGTTATTCCAGCCAGTCCCACCAAATCTGGAAATCTGGAAATCTCCTGGCCGAGCCCAAGGTCAGGCAGCAATTCACAGGAGCTGATTCCCACAGAATTCCAAGGCCTCAGGAACTCCTCGGGATCCCAGGATTTGCACAGAATGGGGAAATCAAACAGCCTGGCCCGGGAGCCCTGGGAGATCCCGACACTGATGGGCACAGTCAGCCCCAAATGGCACCAAAATCCAGGGAAAAATCAGGGGAAAGGCAAAAATGCGGGATTTGCTGTAAATAATTTATGCCGAAAAGGGATTTTAATTAAGGTGTAAAAGGACAGGTACCAAAACTGCACCACAGAGAACCCTGAGCATCCTCCCAGCCCCAATCCCAAAATCTTTTTCCAGCTCTCCCAGCACCAAAACTGCTGCCATTTCCATCCCTCAGAGAAATCAAACATAAAATAAAATAAAATAAAATAAAATAAAATAAAATAAAATAAAATAAAATAAAATAAAATAAAATAAAATAAAATGAATTTACTTTACTTTAATTTATTAAATAATTAATCCCTGATTAAACCTCTGAGGATCAATTCTCTACTTGGAGCTGCACACCAGAAATCAAGGAAGCTGCAGGGATTTTCCTCACTTCCAGTTGGATTCCAGTGTCCCATCCTGCCTGGGGATGCAATTGGAGCTGTGGAATTCTCCCAGCATTCCAGCTTTACACACAACACTTCCTTTGACTCCTATTGAAGCAAAATTAGAGGAAACAATTAATTTTAAAGACTCAGATTGCTCAAATAATGTTTCTGTTTAAGCCCATGCCAAGCTCAGCCTCGTTAATTACTTCTTTGGTCATTATTATTGGAGCTGCTAATCATAATCACAGATTAATGAGCGTGGATCCCATTGAGAGCCTGCCAAGCCCAAGCCTGGGTGTGGAATTCTGAGCCATCCTTGCACGTGGAGCTGGAGTCAGGTTCAAGTTTTGATTGTCACGATAGGCTGAGTTTTATTTGCTTTATTTTTATTTATTTCACCCCCAGGGAGAGGAGAGGGAATTCTGCCTGTACCACAAATCAGATTTCTTAATAGATTTCCTAATGGATTCCTCATTTTCCCACAGGATCTGCTGGCACTTCCAACCCCAACATCCATGGCTTTGCACTTAACTTCCTTCTCCCACGGAAAAAAGGAAAATACCCATTTTTACAGCTAGCTGTGGCAATAATTATGGAATCCCAGAATCACGGAATCCCAGAATCACGGAATCATAGAATCATGGAATCCCAGAATCCCTGGGCTGGAAGAGACCTCCAAGACCATCGAGTCCAGCCCAGCCCCAACCCCTCACCCAGACCCTGGCACCGAGTGCCACATCCAGGCTGGTTTAAACACAGCCAGGGATGGGGACTCCAGCACCTCCCCAGACAGAACATTCCAGCACTTTATCACTCTATCTGTGAAAAACTTCTTCCTGCCATCCAGCCTGTATTTCCCTTGGCACAGTTGGATCCTGTGCCCTCTGGTTCTGTCAGTGCTGCCTGCAGACCCAGCCCAGCCCCCTGAGCACAGGAACCTCTCAGGGGCTGCAGAGAGCCCTGGGGTCACCCCTGAGCCTCCTTTTCTCCAGGCTGAGCACCCCCAGCTCCCTCAGGGCTCCTCTCAGGGTTTGTGTTCCCAGCCCCTCTCCAGCCCCTCTGGGTCCTTCCCAAACCGAGGGGCCAGAACTGGACACAGCACCCCCGGTGTGAGCCCAGCAGTGCCCAGAGCAGGGCAGGAATGACCTCCCTGCTCCTGCTGGCCACACCATCCCTGAGCCAGCCCAGGGCCAGTGGCCTCCTTGGCCACCAGGGCACTGCTGGCTCGTGTCCAGCTGCTGTCCATCAGCACCCCCAGGGCCCTTTCCCCTGGCCCTGTCCAGCCACTCTGTCCCCAGCCTGGCACCCTGCAGGGGTTCTTGTGGCCAAAATGCAGGAGCTGGCACTTGGCCTTGTTAAACCTCACCCTAATAATTACAGCTCATACCTATAAAAATGAGTGAGGAATCCTCTCATGTTCCTGAGGCACGGAGAGGGATGTTCTGCCTCAATTACGGCGGCTCTGGATCCTTTAGGAATTAAGAATCCATAAGGAACCAGGAAAGGACGAGGAAGGAAAGGAAGCAGAGCAGTTTTGAAGGGGGAGCCCAAGGAGCCAATTAACAGAGCAGGACGATTTATTCCTCCAGCTCCAGTCGATATATCCTGATTTTTGTTAATGGGAAGCCCTTGGGCTGGAAATGCAGGATCTCAGCAGTCCTGCTCTCAGGGCAGACCCGAATTAGCAGTTTAATAGTGCACAGCAGGCAGTGGGAGCTCTGAGCCACAATTTATTGCCCACTCTGCTTCTCCCACAGCTCAGCCCTGCCTGGCCAGCGCCAGCTCATCCCAGGGCTGACAAATCCAAAATTATCGATGCCAGCAGCCGATCAATGGCATCGACAGGGCACGGACAGACCCACACTGGATGGATTTCCACCACATGAGCTGCGTTCTGTTACTGTGCAAAGCTTGAAACCAAAGTTTTCACAGAATTCCAGGCTGATTTCCGAATTGAATCCCATCTCATCCCACTCTTTCCACCATTCCAGGTTGCTCAGAGCTCCGTCCAACAGAGAAAAACCCCAGATTTACAGATTGCAGAGAAAAATCCCAAATTATCACCTCAAAAATGAGGAATCAGGAGACGGGCCCCTGATTCCTTTGAAGTGACAGATTCCAAACACACACTCAGCCACCAGACATGTGACAAATGGATCAGTGACAGGAGACAGAGCACAAATTCAATATTTTTCACTGATAAATTGTTGCTCCTCCATATCTGTCAAGTCTTAGTTTTCCATTTTAATTCCCTGTGACAAAGCAGCCGGATTTCAACATTCCCTTCCTCCTCCAAAACCCTGCCCACAGAGCTGAACCTCTGCTCCCTGCACAGCTACAATAAAAATCAGAAATTATTATTAATCCTCAGGAAGCAGCTGCATAAAACAAATGGAAAACTTTATGACCACAACCAGACCTTGGTTTGGAATGAAACCCCCACACCAAAGATGGAAAACCCACATTTTATTTTAGTGAGAGTCTTGACGGGTTAAATCAGGACACAAAGGTGACACAGGCTGAGAAAGCAGCAGGATTATCCACCTTTAAACCCCAAATCCCAAATTATCCCATCCTCTCCCCAAAACACCCTCAAAGCCACAGCGCTGAGGATGCTTTGCTGAGCCTGAGAGCCCCTCAGGTCATTAAATATTCACTTTACACTAAAGAAACACGGCCCCCGTGCAGCAGAGCCAGCCCAGAACGCTCTCAAACACATCTCTGCTAAGAGAAAGGATGAGTGCCCTGTTTTGCCAGGATTGAAGAGTGCTTATGGAGAGCCTGCTGGGAGCAGGGGAGGATGGCAGGGATAATAGAGCAGCCCTGCTGCTGGGGAGCTGCTCAATTACCACAGCTTTGATGTGGGAAGAAAACAAAGAAATGGGGGGAAAAGCAAAAAAAAAAGAAAACAAAACATAACAAAACGAAAAAAAGGAAAACATTTCGTATCGCTGTTGAAATAGTGAAGGCTTCACAAAGAGGATAAAGTGCTGGAAGGTTGTGGTGGTGCAGGAAATGAAGGCTCACACCAAAATCCAGCGTGGAGTGGCAGGAGAGGAGGGGAAGCAGCTCCAGCTGGGCTCCAAAGAGGATTTAGGGAGCTGTGGCTCCGGCCAGGAGAGATCTCCCAAGCCAAGGGATTTTCCAACCTCACTCTTTGGGACTCAGATCTCCTCCAGCCCAGCAAGGAGGGACATCACCAGTGCAGGGAGGGAATTTCTGCATCCAGACTTATCCCACGGGATGGTGGCTCCAAATCCCTCCTGGGGAAAAGCCACTGCTCTCTTTCCCAGGTGAACACACCCAGACAGGCTCCGTCACCCAAACTGTGCAGAACACTCCTGGAAAAGGGTTTGGATTCAGGGAAATCCCCCAGGCTGCTTTAGGGGGGTGGTGCCCAAGCTCTGCCCTGGTACATGGAAGCTTTGCCAGCACTTTTCCAAAGAAATCCCTTTCCTGTGCAGAAAACAGTCATTTTGTGGAGATTCCTCTAAATTTTCTTCCACATTCCCTCATTATCCAGTAAAGAGAATCGTGGCATGGTTTGGGCTTGAAGGGACATTAAATCCCATCCCATTTCCACCCTCTGCCATGGACAGGGACACTTTCCACTATCCCAGGTTGCTCCAATGTCCAACTTGGCCTTGGAAACTTCCAGGGATCCCAGGGGCAGCCACAGCTGCTCTGGGAATTCTGGACCTTCCCCAGTGGAAGGTGTCCCTGCCCACTGGGATGGGATTTAATGTCCATTCAAGCCCAAACCATTCCATGATTCTCTTTACTGGAATGGGATGGGATTTAAGGTTCCTTCTAACCCAAGGGATGGTCTCCTGGATTTTGGGGCGCTGCTGGGACTGCAAGGGGCTGAAGCATTTTTATTTTAAGGATTGGGCTGATTTGATGATCTCTTAAACTCCCTAAGGTAGATTTTAGACTAAACCAGTGGTCTCAGCTTCCTCCATGGCCAACAGCATGAGACACACTGGAAAAGACAATTCCTGATGGGGAATCCCAAAAATATCACTGCAGTTGGCTTGGAATGCACCTGAATTAGCATCATTTTGTGCTGCTGACTCCTCAGTGCAGCAAGACTCTCCTTGTCTCCCTTCTGCTCCCTTTTAATCAAGGACACCAAGGAAGGGAGATTAAACCAGCCCCTTGATTACTTGGGATGGGAAGCTGGAAACAAACAGGCCCCAAACAAGTCCAAACAAAAGGAGCTGGGGATGCAGAATGTCCTTAGAGAAGTTTAACAGATGGGAAAATTTTCACCAGCTTTGTTTGGATCCCCACACAGCAAAGAGTGGTCACAGAGGTGGGGCTGGTGTTGCAGGTTGGAAGCAAAAACCCAATCCAAGGAAAAGCTGAGCAAAGAAAAATTAATCCAGGGACTTTCTGTCCGACGGGAACTGCATCATCACTGTGGCGCTGCCAGGAAGGTGCTGAACCAGATCCTGGGAATTACAGAATCCCAGAATGTTTGGGTTGGAAGAGACCTTAAATCCCATCCCACTCCTCTGCCATGGAACACCTCCCACTGTCCCAGGCTGCTCCAAGCCCAATGTCCAACCTGGCCTGGGACACTTCCAGGGATCCAGGGGCAGCCACAGCTGCTCTGGGAATTCCATTCCAATCCCTCCCCACCCTCCCAGCCAGGAATTCCTCCCCAGTATCCCAACTAAACCTCTCCCCTTTTGGTTTAAAACCTTTCTCCTTCTCCTCTCGCCACCTGTCCAAGGAAAAGTCTCTCCCTCTCTTTTACAAGCCCATTCAAATGCTGAAAGGCCACAAAGAGACGTCTTCCCAGAGCCACCACTTCTCCAGGCTGAGGGGAAAATTCCAACAGCAACAGGCAAAAGTTGGAGAGACTGAAAAAATTTGGAGAGACTGAAAATCTCCATTAAAATAATTACAGCCATCAGAAATCTCCTCTGAGAGCTGCTGCTTTTCCAGACACAATCTGAGGAGGAAAACAGCCCAGAAACCGTCTCCAGATGTGCTGAGGATGGTGCTGAGCCAGAGGTGGCTCATCCCATTTTTCCTGTGTTTTTTTGGGATTTAGGAATTGATCATTGACTGCAGCAGCACCAAATTATCCCTTTTCATGGCGACCACCCCTGGAAGGTCCCTAAAATCCCACCCAGCTGCCCAGGAATGCCCTGGGAGTCTGGAGCCAGCAGATCCTCAGGAAAAGCGAGCACCGTTTATTTGTCTCTTCGAATCCCAACCCGCCCCCAGACAAGCTTTGTATTCAAAGCTTTGCTCCCAACTGGATTTTTTTTTTTTCCCAATTCTATTATTTGGATCAAGCCAGTCTGTGCTTCTTTAATGTTCCCCCCTCACGCTCGGCTGCTGGCTCCATTAGTTACACCAAGACAAAAATACAGCCGGATGCAGCAGCAGAAATCGTTTGATACACTCAAATCCTCGCCCATAAATAAGCTCCCCACACCCAGGTGGGTTTGCTCTGAAGGTTTTATCAGGCTCCCTTTGTGGATGTCGCTGAAAGTCGGGAATTGCAGGGCTTGGAGGAGCAAGTTTTGTGGGTTTTTTTTCCTAAAAAAAAAAAGGAAAACAAAAAATTGTGTGTCTATCTCTGTGTGTGGGGCTGTTTGAAGCAACAATTTCTTTGGCTGACTGAAATTCCAGTCGGAGTTGACAAAGCATTGACTGCTTGTGTGTTTAAACCCACGACAACCCTGACATTTCATAAGGTTTTTGCTCCAGGCGCTGGATAATTTCCATTACAATTGTAATATTTAGAGAAATCAAGGCCCCAGAGCTTTCCCTGCCTGGTTATTTTGTTCAAAGCACCTCGGAGAAGGTTGCAAGGCTGGTATCATCTTTCTTCCTGGGCCAAGCTGGAACTTCATCTGGCTGAGGAGAAAAATGGATCTGGAAATACAACAGCAGTGAAGGGAAAGCCATGGAAAACCTCCACTGGATAAAGCACAGGGATAAAGGATGAGGAAAAGGCTGAGGTCCTTCTTGAATAGCAAAGCCACTCATTTTCCAGGTGTTTGAGCTGGAAAATGGGGATGGGGAGCTGAATGGAGCCCCTAATCCAAGGGGAAGTGTTCTGGGAGCTGCTGCAGCACTTGGATGTACATGGATTTATGGGAATGGATGGGATCATCCAAAGGTGCTGAGGCAAGAGCTCACAGAGCCACTCCATCATTGTCCTGTGTCGTGGTACCTGGGGAGGTCCCAGGCGGCTGCAGGATCCCAAGTGGGACAGGAAGGGCTGGAAGGAGGATTCAGGCAACTCCAGGTGGGTCAGCCTGAGCTCAGTGCCAGGGAAAGTCATGGAGCAGGTCATCCTGGATGCCAGGAAAGCCAAGGGATTGATCCCAGCCAGTCTGGGTTTGTCACAGGCAGGGTCTGCCTGAGCATCCTGATCTCCTTCCATGGCAGCAGGACCCACTCGGTGGATGAGGGAAAAGCTGTGGATGGGACTTCCTAAAGGATTTCCCAGTGTTTGCCACTGAATCCTCCTGGAGAAACTGCCTTGGTTGTGTGGAGAAAACACTGGGAAGTGGTGGGGATGGAGCTAAACCCAGCTTGGTCTCTCCCAAGGCTCAGCCCCGGGGCCAGTCCTGTTTAACACCTTTCCTGACGAGGATGATGATGATGGGTGCACTCCTAGCTCCAGAATTCCACAGTTTGATGAACTCCACCTTTCAAGTGCCTGGGGAGGAGCTTCCAGCAGCTTTTTTAGGATCCAGAAACTTCTCAAGGCTCAGGTTCCTCACAGACCTGCCCAGCACCAGCTGCACAGAGCCCTTTGTCCCAGGGCGTGTCCCAGGCACAGCCTGCACCAATAAACAGCTCCAAAAGGATTTTTCCATGGAATTCTTTGCTGTTGGAGCTTTTTCTCCTTCCTGCTGTAAAACTACTGAGCTGCTGACCTGGACACAACACAAATATTGCACTGAAGTGGATAGGACTGGGATCAGCCCCTGGATCCCTTCCAGCTCAGGATATTCCATAATTCAGTGTAGAATAAACTGATTTACCTACAAGTGTTTTTCCACCTGTGATGGGCTCTTCTCCCTCTGGGGCTGTGTCGTTGATTCCCATGGATGTGAAGACAATGAAAGATGGAGCAGCAGGATGAAATAAATATTTAGTGAACAGCACTGATTTTGTGAAGGGGGAGAGGGAAAACAGAGCCAGCCCGGCCTTCTGGAACACATCAGTTTTCTCTGCCGTGATAAGAGCCACGGGAACCTGCTGAGCATTCGGGCTTTTGGTGACTTATTGTGCTCTGAAAGGTCTGGAAATGGCATTAAACCAAGCAGCAGAATAAAAACAAGCCCTGGAATAATGGATCAAGGACTTGCTGTGCAGTTCCCTGTCGGATGAAAGGCAAACAAGCAGTGGGCAGTTCGGGGACACGCCTGGATCTCAAGAACATCCAAAAAAAAAAAGGACGTTTTTCACCTGTCATTGATGAAAAGCAAAGTCTGGAACAAAACAAGGCTCTAAATAGAAGGCTCCAGATGGATCCTGGCTGACAGCACGGAAGAATTTTCATATTCTACCTCATAAATCCCAGAAATTTGCACTTTTTCACTCTGGACACCCTCCTGGGCACTCCTGCTCTCCCAGGTCACCTCCACAGCACAGGTGGCTCCAAGTCCAATGTCCAGCCTGGTCTGGGACACTTCCAGGGATCCAGGGACAGCCACAGCTGCTCTGGGAAAGCTCTTTCAGCACCCCACCACCCTCCCAGCCAGGAATTCCTTCCCAATATCCCACCTAGCCCTGACCTCCGGCAGATTGAAGCCACCCCCTGTGTCCACTCCAGGCTCTTGGAAATTGTTTCTCTCCATCTTTCCTTCAGCTCCTTCAAGTCTGGGAGTGGGACATCTCTGGGAATGGGACATCCCTGGGAATGGGACATCCTGGAAGTGGGGCATCCCTGAGAGTGGGACATCCCTGGGAATGGGAAATTCCTGGGAATGGGACATCTCTGGGAATGGGACATCCCTGGGAACTGGATATCCCTGGGAATGGGAAATCTCTGGGAATGCGACATCCCTGGGAATGGGACATCCCTGGGAGTGGGACATCCCTGGGAATGGGACATCCCTGGGAGTGGGACATGTCTGGGAATGGGAAATCTCTGGGAATGGGACATTCCTGAGAGTGGGACATCCCTGGGAGTGGGACATCCCTTGGAACGGGAAATCTCTGGGAGTGAGATATCCCTGGGAATGGGACATGTCTGGGAATGGGATATCCCTGGGAATGGGACATCTCTGGGAATGGGACATCTCTGGGAATGGGACAACCCTGGGAGTGGAACATTCCTGGGAATGGGATATCCCTGGGAGTGGGACATCCCTGGGAATGGGACATCCCTCTGAACGTGTCACCCCTCGGAGTTCACCAACGCTCAGATTTGTGCCCCTCAGAGAACCACGCAGAGGCTGAGATGGGGCCTGGGCTGACACCTCCAGCTGAGAGATCCAAAAGCACCTGGGGAGGGAATTTTCCCCTCTCCATGACCTCCTCTGTGTCCCTGTGGGAATGGCTCCCAACACCTTCGGCGCGTGCGGCAGGAGCGGTGCCAGGGCTGCAGCTCAGTCACTGCTGTGCTCACGAAATGCTCCAACACAATTTACTACAAGTGTTAAATTACTCGATGATTAAGTGCTGCTAAATCCTTCAGGCATAAAGCCATCGATCAAATCTTGGGCTGAGCTTGGTAAGGAGGAGCTCAGCGGGAGGGTCTCCCTCGCCCTTTGCTCTCTTCTCTTTCTGTACCCTCAGTGCTGGTGCAAATCAGATTAAATTGATTTTGATCTGATTTTCCCCTCTATGTCTATGTAGCAACAGAGCGAACCTTGAAATTGAGCTTTGTCAAATTTAAATTAAAACTGGTTTTGCTGATGCCTTCGAGGTTTCTCTAAGTGTTCAAACCACTCCTGAGTGACCCGGCTCCAACACCACACGTGGCACCGCTGCAATTCCCACCTGGAAACCTTCACTCAGATGAGGAGGGGGTGGGAGATGAAGATTCCTTGGATAAGAGGCTGGGAAGGCTGGAGATGGGTGGGTGTGAGGCAGAGTTGGGTGCGGTTTGCAGCTCTGGCTGATGCCTTCAGGACGCTGACCTGGAACAGAGCCCAGCCAGAGCAGGAGGATAAATTGGGATTTATTAAAGACCTCACTGGGCACACCTGGGCTGCACAAGAGTCCAGCCAGACCACACCCAGGATGCCCCAAAATGGGCACAAAATGGACACCTGGTCACAAGGTCCCACACTTTGATAAGTTCTGCTCCATCAGCACATTGGAGTTCATTGTCCAATTACAGCTCCAGGTTAGGAAGCTCCATTCCTCCTTTCTTCTCCCTTCACCATTGGTTTGGTTCTTGGGCCTGAAAGTTGTCCTTGGTCCCAGGCTGGAGCAGGAATTGTTTTGTCTCCCTGCTCTGTGCAGAGAACTCAGTAGCACTGAATATGAAACCTAAACCTACCCACTGAAACAGCCCAGGATCTAAAAAATACAAAAGCTCAAACTTAAGGCATCATGGCCAGGCACATAACGCAGTGGAGTGGCACAACCCACTGGCAGCAGCAGGTAACAGGTGCATCCCTCTCTTTTCCAGGGGATTTCCCTGGAATGCTGAACACAGGAGGCTGCAGAGAGCCCTGGGAACGCATCCCCCCGGGAATTCGGGTGCTGCCTGCCAGAGAGGCCACAGGCAGCACGGGCTGAGCCAAGTCTTGGCTGCAGAAACCCTTCTGACCTCGGCCCAGGGAATTGAGGATTGGGAACAGCAGGGATCTGTTCCCCAGTGCCTGAGTGTGCCAAGATTCCCCCAGGAGACAGCCAGGAAGTTCTAAATAAGTCATCACTCTGAATTAGCATTGCTGATTAATCTGGGCAGGATTAAGCTGGGAAGATCTGGCTTCAGAAAGAGCTGGAGGGGCATGAGGGGCTCTGTGGGAGAAGCTCAGCCCTTGGGATTGGGTGGGATAATGGGATGGGATGGGATGGGATGGGATGGGATGGGATGGGATAGGATGGGATGGGATGGGATGGTGGGTTTCACTTGAGGAGTACCACGCACCAGATTTCTGCTGCTGCTGCAAAAGGATCAAGATCCTCCTCTCAGAACTGAATAAAAATCAGGTTTGAGCCCATAAAATCATCAGGAAGTGTTTGCAGAGGTTTTCTTGCTGATGTCTCTTTATGGTGTGTGTGATAACTCAGGAATTTGGGCTGGTTTGGGCAGAAGGGAGGGGGGGGATGAGAGCAGGAGGAGCAGCAGCTCTGACCCTGCAGGGATCCAGCAGCAGAGCAAACACCAAAAGGCACCGGCCCCAAACCTTAGGTTTGACTCAACCCCACATCAAATCCAGGGCACCTCATGGAAAGGACCCATGTCAGGGGTGGAAATCCCTAGAGAGGGTGGGTGGCTCCCAGTGAGAAATTCCTACTGCTGGTGCTGGAATTTTCTTCCAGAGGAGGCCACCAGGATGGAGGATCCCAGGGATGGAGCAGCTCTGCTGTGAGGAAAGGCTGGGAAAATTGGGATTGTTCAGCCTGGAGAAGAGAAGCTTTGGGGTGATGACATGGTGACCCTCCAAGACCTGAAGGAGCTGAAAGAAAGATGGAGAGAAACAATTTCCAAGAGCCTGGAATGCCAGGACACAGGGAATGGCTTCAATCTGCCAGAGGTCAGGGCTAGGTGGGATATTGGGAAGGAATTCCTGTCTGGGAGGGTGGTGGGGTGCTGAAAGAGCTTTCCCAGAGCAGCTGGGGCTGCCCCTGGGTACCTGGCAGGGTCCCAGGGCNAGCAGCTGTGGCTGTCCCTGGATCCCTGGAAGTGTCCCAGACCAGGCTGGACATTGGACTTGGAGCCACCTGTGCTGTGGAGGTGACCTGGGAGAGCAGGAGTGCCCAGGAGGGTGTCCAGAGTGAAAAAGTGCAAATTTCTGGAATTTATGAGGTAGAATATGAAAATTCCTGAGAATTTGCTGGGTTTCAATCAACGGTGGGAGGCTCCAGGTTTGGGATTCCGTGGAGCAGCTCTGGGTGGTGTCTCCATGCCAGGACATCTGTGGGGGTGCTCCAGCTCTGCCCAGCAGCCCTGGCACAGCCCGCACCAATCCCAACCTCAGCAGACACCGAGGGGACGTGGCGGGGGCTGCCCTGAGCAGGAAGGGAGCAAAGCCTCATTAAAGAAAAGCTTAATTGGCATCAACATCGCTTTGATGATCTCCAGGAGCGGAGGGGTGGGATCCCATGGAGACGGGGGGGTGCTCCCCAGTGAAGGTGTCTGCTCAACTCTGATCCTCTCCCAGCTTCTGGCAGCAGATTTTGGGATGGAATAGTCACAATCCTGGGCCTGGAAGACAAAAAAAGAAGGATTGATGCACAGGGTGGGTGTGGAAAATATTTCAGCGACCTGGGATAGTGGGAGGTGGCCCTGGCCCTGGCAGGGGGTGGAACTGGATGGGTTTTAAAGAGCCCTTCACACTCCATCCCAGCACCAGCAGGGTCCCATTCCCAGGGCATTGCTTAACATAAAATTATGGAATCCCAGAATCCCAGAAGGGTTTGGGATGGAAAGAATCATAAATCCCATCCCATTCCACCCTCTGTCATGAGCAGGGACACCTCCCACTGTCCCAGGGTGTCCAACCCCAGTGTCCAACCTGGCC